>CM060251.1:1798039-2073039 GCA_030684275.1 Acipenser oxyrinchus oxyrinchus | reverse complement strand
CCTGCACACACACCCACACACCCGTGCATAGGCACACACACACACCCGTGCACACACACCCACACACCCATGCACTACCACACACCCGTGCACACACACACCCGTGCACACACACCCACACACCCGTGCACACACACCCACACTCCCATGCACTCACACCCACACACCTGTGCACACACACCCACACACCTGTGCAGACACACACACACCTGTGCACACCCACACAGTCATGCACACCCACACACCCGTGCACACACACCCACACCTGTGCATCCATGTGCAGAACCTCTGCTGAGTCACAGGGAGTTATTAGCAAAGCAGTACTAAATACCACAACTGCCCATATTCTCGTGAACATGGGTATTTATGCACAATTTACTGACAAAGGAACATGCATACAGTATAAGACATAGCTTGGAAAGTGTGTTGGGTAACATTAGCTGAACAGCTCCTATATGTTATGTTTTTGTAAAGTGAACAGAGCGGACACTTCAATTGAGCCGGTTGTTTCTCTGAACCACTGATAACCCCCATAGCCACAGCAATGGCAAACAGATCCCATTCCTCTACATGAATCACCTCTCCCCAGGGCTTTCTGCCCTCCCATACTCTACCCACATGCCTTGATGTGGTCCGCCATTAGCAGTTCCTGTATTGGTTCCATTATTCCTTTATATGTAACACAGGAGAATCAAAGTGATGTGTGTAGCTCTGTGAGTGAGCTCCTTGGCTGCATATGTGTAGACCTGTGAGTGTGCTCCTTGGTTGCTTGTCTTGCTGCTGCCTGTTTTAATCCTGCACACCCTCCATGTCTCCAGGGCAGGTGCTGGATTAGCTGATTATTTATCTTATCTTTACATCTCGCAGTGATGTGGTCACGGTGGTGTTCAGTCAGTGTGTGTGTGTGTGTTGAATAAACTCCCTTTGTTCACCAGTGGGTCTGTGTATCCATGATGGCAAAGGCAGTCTCTCTCCCTCTCTCTCTGTCGTGATTCTCTCTCTTTGAAACACTGCCTTTTTTCCCCTTAGAAATAAAAACGTTGCACCGGAGCAAGAGTTTTCCTAACTTGGACAGAGGTCTCTTTGGTTTCATACTATTTTCTACTTTTTTTTAGATTGATATTTTCAGCCCGTTACTCCTGAAACCAGCCAGATTTCAGACAAACTTGGTTTTCCTGTCACTTCGATCTCTTTTGTGTCTGGGTGATTCATCATAGTCCCAGGTGCCCACAGCACACAGATAAGGGCACACGAACATCTAGCACAGCTGCAAAAATGATTATTTTCAAACAACTTCTCAGACGAAATCAGCAGAATTTGGAGTGGCAGAAAAGCAATACAAACTGTTTATTGTATTAAATCCTGCTGTGTTACTTCCCCGGTGCTCCACCAGTTAGAATCTCGTGTTACTGCCAGTCTCTCAAGGCCTTTCCTCTGCGTATCATTGTTACAGGCAGGGTAAGACAGCACCCTGCTATCCTTGTGAGTGACATACCCAGAGCCCTCTGTGAGTGTTCATGAGTATTCTGTTTATATAACTGTTTGTAGAATGTGTGGATGCAGCTCTTGTTCTGTAATCTTTTATATTAAACTGATATTACTGGTCATGAATTTGGATTACATTTCTGCTGATTTTGTCACAAGTTCCCTGTACAAAACAATACCTGATGTTACATGTACTTGTGGCCTTATCTGTAATTCTCCAGAGACTGAGATCTACAAAATGAGTGGAGTGAATTACATTGGGCATTGTCAATCCTACACACTTAGAAAAGAGTGCTTCTGTGTGGGTGTACTTTAGAGAACCATATACTTCATTAGGGATTGTCTGGAATCACACACACACACACACACACACACACACACACACACACACACACACACACACACACACACACACACACACACACACACACACACACATCACACACACACACACACACACACATATAGCAAAGACACTTGGTACTTTACAAACGTGCTCCATTGTCCAATACACCGGACACAATGACGGCATAAGAAAGTAGCTAGCTCTGCCATTTGATCTCCTCTTTGGGATAAGGTTAAGACGCAGTTAAATAAAATTTAGTGCACTAATATGCAGTTAACTTGATATTAAATGATCGACACATTATTGTAATCATTTTTTTACAAACACTGTTTAAATAAATTCAGCCAGCATTCTCTATTTTAAATGACTTGAGTTTGTTATTATTTTTATTACTACAACATTCCCCATCTGTCGACTGGTAATGGGTAATCTGGGGAAATCATGATATACAAAATGTATGTTGCCTAAAAACAGAACGAGTCAATATAGGGTTAATTCTGATCCATTGCCACTTACGTGATTTGTAATTACTGCACATCCTTTAAAATAAGACGAGGAAACTTGGTGGGTTACAGCAGTTTAAAATGTTTCCCTCAATACTGAGCTATCTTAGCGTAAAACTTCAAACTTTCCCTCAGCATAAGAGCAATTAGTTTAAACGTGAAGTAACAGCGCCACCTGGAGCCCAACAGTAGGTACAGCGCCGGTAAATTCAGAGCAAGCGGGTGCAGCATGGACGCAGATTTCCGATGCACATTTAGCATTTGATTTTTATTTCAAACTAAAAATGGATTGCACAAATCTTCATTCCTGTTGTTCCTTTTTTTATTTTCCATTTTTATTTTTTGATCAAACCCTTAGTTCTAGGTAAGCAGGGAGTACTGTATTTTGTATTGTTGGGGGGGTGATACCTATATTGAAACTATGAATTTTATGGTAATCGTAATTCATATGGCCTTTACTCTCGTATTGATAAAGTTCCCAGTACACGAAAAGGTTCACCATATTAGTATATTAGTACCCGGACTTTCTCAGATTATAGCCAAATTCGACCAGAAACATCTATAGGAGGCTTGTAGTGAAGACTGGTGCAAAATTAAGGCAGTTATCGTGTTCACCCTGTAGAGTGTGGCAGACAGATGGATGAACAGACATGATCTAATCATATGAGTCTCCCATAGCCGCTGAACGTGGATCCGAGAAATAATAATCCCACTGAAAACTGCAGACCTGTATGTAAACTAATCTTGGTTACGTCTATAAACATGAATCATTCACTTATGCTAAGGCTATTTTCCCCGGTATTACATTATAATTATGGCACAGCTTTTGAAAATGAACAAATAACAAACGTGTATGAACTCGTACACGAGACCCTGTAATAACACTGGCACTATAGGTTTTTATACATTTGCGTACATCAATGTAATCCAGTAATGGGAACAGGTTGGTTTTGAAGGCTGCAGTGAGCATATCGCTTTCCCTCGGGATATTAATGTCCGGTATGATTTACTTATGTATTAAAATCTATCATCAGGAAACCTACTTGTTTTTTGAGTTTGTCTCTGATTCAGGTTACAGGCTGTGTTTCCTCCCTGGCTCAGGGATGAGTGCTGCTCCAACATGTGAATGAAGGATCCTAACAGTCTCCCTGTGCTCTGCGTCCTGACCTACAGGCTGTGTTTCCTCCCTGGCTCAGGGATGAGTGCTGCTCCAACATGTGAATGAAGGATCCTAACAGTCTCCCTGTGCTCTGCGTCCTGACCTACAGGCTGTGTTTCCTCCCTGGCTCAGGGATGAGTGCTGCTCCAACATGTGAGTGAAGGATCCTAACAGTCTCCCTGTGCTCTGCGTCCTGACCTACAGGCTGTGTTTCCTCCCTGGCTCAGGGATGAGTGCTGCTCCAACATGTGAGTGAAGGATCCTAACAGTCTCCCTGTGCTCTGCGTCCTGACCTACAGGGAACAGCTTAAAATACACCTAAAAAACAAGAAGCATGTGCTGCAAAATAACTGGAAAAGAATCTGCTTTGCTTGAGCCAGTTAATATTCATTATGAAAGTGCTGCTGCTGTTTATTCAAAGGGTCATGTCTCATAAACTATCAGAGATACTGTCTGCATATTCCAGTGTTCTGGAAACTCCTTGTCTGGAGAGTCTGTCTGACCACTAGGATTTGATGAAGTACAATGAGGTTACTAAGCCCAGATGGTTTCCCTCACAAACTCAGACGGAACGCAAAGGTCCAAGCCCGTGACCTGAACTGTCCTGCAGAAGTAACAAAAGGAAGAAGCTGGACAAGTCCAACCCAATTTGGGACTCGAGCACTGTGTGTGTTTCTGTGCTTGTGCAAGTCTTGTTCTTCTTCCTGGCATTGCAGATGGAGGTGGTAATAATCTGTGTGTGTTTCTGTGCTTGTGCAAGCCCTGTTCTTCTTCCTGGCATTGCAGATGGAGGTGGTAATAATCGGTGTGTGTTTCTATGCTTGTGCAAGTCCTGTTCTTGTTCCTGGCATTGCAGATGGAGGTGGTAATAATCTGTGTGTGTTTCTGTGCAATTGTGCATGTCCTGTTCTTCTTCCTAGCATTGCAGATGGAGGTGGTAATAATCTGTGTGTGTTTCTATGCTTGTGCAAGTCCTGTTCTTCTTCCTGGCATTGCAGATGGAGGTGGTAATAATCTGTGTGTGTTTCTGTGCTTGTGCAAGTCTTGTTCTTCTTCCTGGCATTGCAGATGGAGGTGGTAATAATCTGTGTGTGTTTCTATGCTTGTGCAAGTCCTGTTCTTCTTCCTGGCATTGCAGATGGAGGTGGTAATAATCTGTGTGTGTTTCTGTGCTTGTGCATGTCCTGTTCTTCTTCCTGGCATTGCAGATGGAGGTGGTAATAATCTGTGTGTGTTTCTATGCTTGTGCAAGCCCTGTTCTTCTTCCTGGCATTGCAGATGGAGGTGGTAATAATCTGTGTGTGTTTCTGTGCTTGTGCATGTCCTGTTCTTCTTCCTGGCATTGCAGATGGAGGTGGTAATAATCTGTGTGTGTTTCTGTGCTTGTGCAATTGTGCATGTCCTGTTCTTCTTCCTAGCATTGCAGATGGAGGTGGTAATAATCTGTGTGTGTTTCTATGCTTGTGCAAGTCCTGTTCTTGTTCCTGGCATTGCAGATGGAGGTGGTAATAATCTGTGCGTGTTTCTGTGCTTGTGCAAGTCCTGTTCTTCTTCCTGGCATTGCAGATGTGAGGTGGTAATAATCTGGGTTTTGCTGTTGTTTTCCCCTGTCTGTCAACATTCTCCCTCCCGACTTCCCTGTTTCACTCTTCAGCCGTTTGGTTACAGTGGCTCTTGGCTAAATTCATGCATGACTTTTTCCAGATCTATTTCAAATCAAATGTCAGCGCCTGCCATGCTGAAGAGATTATTTAAAGCTAAATAGTTTGCAATACAGTATTTTTTTGGTTTGCTGCATGATTTATTTGTCTGTTGAGCTTCAGCAAACTGCTTCTGCCGCTGGCAGGATTATCCTGTTTTTTGGTAAAGTCTGTTTGCACAGGACAGTTTCATTGATTTGTTTGTTGTTTTCAATTGGGCTTCTTGATTGTGTCGTAATGATTTCATGCTACACAACATTGACAAAGAGGGAAGACAAAGTGTCAGTTCCCCCTAAAGTGTGGTCATTTGTTACAGGAAGCTGCTACAGACCCTATAGCCTTCGCAGTTCCCTATCAAACATGATTGACCCTGTGAAGAGATAAAGAAGAATTGATCAGAAACTATTATTTCCTACCTGTTTCAATATTCAGTCATGTGTGTTTTGTATAATTTCCACTTGCTGTTTCTGCTTAGATCATCATGTACCCGGCACACTGAACTAATCTCCATTTTCAACCATTGAGACTGCTTCTGAAAAGACTCCCAAAAGCTGAATTCATTTCTGAAGTGAGGTGGTTTAAGAAATGGCCACTAGGTGTGTGCAACTGTAATTTATGCCCCC
Organism: Acipenser oxyrinchus oxyrinchus; assembly: GCA_030684275.1. Classification (NCBI taxonomy): domain Eukaryota; kingdom Metazoa; phylum Chordata; class Actinopteri; order Acipenseriformes; family Acipenseridae; genus Acipenser; species Acipenser oxyrinchus. Next base: position 2,067,223 of record CM060251.1, on the reverse strand, counting down.
TCGGCAACTGTGTCAACGACGAGTTGGTAAGTAGAAGGGACAGAAATGATAGTTGTGTATCCCCTTGTCCCCTTTAGAATGGGTTAAAAAGGACATTACTGCTGGAATAGTTAGTAAGCATGGTAAAATCATGATCTAGATATCCTTTTTATTAAACACACACAGTAGGATACTAAACAGGGGTCTTTGGTACCCCTTTGACACAGCGTTCATTTACTAAGGTCATTGAATAACACTGGCTTGATGCGTCTAGTCACAATAAGACTTGAGGGTCACATCTATCTGAGGTATGCTCAGATCTCACGTCCTGACGGACAGAAACGGAGGCAGTACAAATAAAGGTCATTTTTTGTGTGGCTTTCAGAGATTGAGAATGACTCAATGTAAAATGATGGAAGCAGAGAAATCATTCAGGAGCGATTTTGGTGATTTGTTTTGAACACATAGTTTTGATGGCTCTTGAGTGGAATGGCATGTCAGTTTATTTCATTGTGCTTTGCAGGGCTTCACTGCAGATGGAGTTAACCCTATGAGTGCCATTAATGAAGGCTTAAGAAAAGGGCTCCGGGAGAGACAGGCAATTTCAGTGGACAAGCGGCGGGATAATATCAGTTTTTATCAGAACAGCATTGATTGCATAATGTATTTACTTACTTATTTGTTTATTTACAGTAAGAACTGAATTAACCACTCACCAAAGGAACTAGGGCACAGTTCAAGGATAAATTGGTAAACAAAGATTGTAACCTTACCATAACATTTATTAGTGTGGAGCTACAGGTTGTGTAATAAAGTAATTAAAATGTGTTACTGTAGTTATTAGTCACTGTCTAATGTTGTTCATAACTCATTGACTGTTTGTACCAGATCTTTGAACGCCAGTGATTCTGAATCAGTCAGGTGGCTGCTCCCAGTAGATGCACCTTTCTGGTTCCCTTACATTGAAATCTTGTTGACGTATGTTGCAGTGTGTTTTGGGTTTACTGGCCGTTCGAAGCAGGCAAATGTTCAATCCAGGTCAATCTGAAGACAGAATGCACTGCATTTAATAGCATAAGCAATAAAATGCATGCAAAATAGACATTTCATCATTGTATCTCAATAATGGGTGTATGTTACAATTATAAGTTCCATTCAGAATATTCTGGTACAAGGAGACACCTTGTGGTTTCGGTGGGTTATTACATCCCACTCTGCTTTACACATGCTATAGACCAGTGGTTCCCAATCCTGGTCCTGGGGACCCCTGTGTCTGCTGGTTGCATTCCAGCTGAGCTCTCAGTTACTTAACTAGACCCTTAATTGAACTGATCATTAGCTTAATTAGATATTTGTCATTGTTTTCTCTTAAACAGTTGCAGAGTTCAAGTTACTTATACAATGTTATAGCTAACTTGGAATCTGCAACTGTAAGAGCTGAAAACAATTAACAATATCTAATTAAACAAATGATCAGTTCAATTAAGGGTCTAGTTAAGTCATTGAGAGCTCAGTTCTAATGAAAACCAGCAGACACAGGGGGACCCCAGGACCAGGTTTGGGACCACTGCTATAGACACACTCACCTACATTGAACAGTAGGGATCACAAATCTATGAACTGGCCTGAATGGACTGCCTGGCTGACCAGCGCACTGGTGCTACAGAGCCCAGGAGTATCTCTTCTGCTGGGTCTGCATGTGCGTGAAACCACATTAATGTCAACCATGCACAGAATGAGATTGAGTGCACACAGATGCACTGATAGTTAATACTTACAGAGTATAAACACACAGATTCCTCATAGTGTTCACTTTTGCCAGGAGGACCTTCTGTACAGCTGGTATCTCCCATCTTGACTGTATCAAACTGACCTTCAGTGCTCTTAAAAAACTACTTTTAGTGAGATCAATACAAAGCCAATGATCCCTGTTTCAAAGACATTTTATTTCCACTCTGGTTGCTTCTATGACTTCCACTCTGGTTGCTTCTAAGAGCTCAGTATTACGAATCAGTACATGAACTCAATGTGTTGATCATGAATTAGAAACCATGGCTAGCAAAGCACATGTGTAATGTAGTTGACCTCCCCCCCTCCCTGGTTCTCTGTCAGGCATGGTGTGTTTTTGGAGCAGTAAAGGCAGTGGTGTAGGGATTTTAAAATGATAAACACTGTCCTTCCATTGCCATGGCCCACGTTAGACGTTTTATTTCAAGTCACAAAAATTGGCAACATCTTTCAGAGCAAGGATGAATGACTCACGAAGGCAGCAGCTACTTGGGTAGAGTTTCTGAGAGGCTGTGGCTGTGGCTGTGCTTCAGTGTGTGGAGGGTTTAAAGCAAGCCTTAGGGTCCTTAGCTGTGTTTGAGGTGCTATTTATTATTGTGTAGTATTCATATTGGTTTCCTTAATGCTGGGCATATACAAATTGTTACTTAAAAATACAGCAGTGTGCAAATGTATTAGAACACCCCATTGCTTCTGTAGCTATGATCTGTTGATCATATGAAAATCTTGGAAAATTGTCAAAATAGGCAAGTTAGTGATTGCCTAATTTAATTGATTACTTTAATAGACCACACATGAAATTAATAAAAAAAAGGAACACATAGCCACAAATGGTAAAATACAAGTCTTTTTAGAAGTTGTTTAAGATGCCTAATTAAAGCACAAAGTTGTCTAACATTTTCACACACGAGTGCCTATTGTTTCTATATTCCTGATTACTGAGCGGAAATGGAAATTCTCACACCCAGAGGTTTTATAATAAATGTGCACACTGCTGTAGAACATGTAATAGTTAGGTACTTTTTAAAAGGCTTTTAATGTTAAAACTACAGTGGGACTGCCTTCTGGTGATATATCCATAACTCTAAAACACTATGTAGAGATACATTTTCTTCAATCAATCTGTTTCAAAATAACTTTGGAAAGTTGTAAAAGAGAATAGCATGTATGAAATAAGACTCCCATTGCATAACAGTTGGATCCTTTCCTGGTTATACTAAGAGTTTAATAAGACACACCTGAGCTTGTTACCTGTGCACACTGTGGCTGATCAAGCTCATAGTAACACCTGGGATGGTTGACACTGCTATGCAGTAGGAATCTTATTTCCAAGCCTGCATAAGAAATCTGTTCCAAATAGGAAAGTGGTTACTGGTTCTTAACCCCTCCTTAAGCACTGACAATTACCCCTTCCCCAGTTTTAGCTTCTGCACCTGTAGTTCAGTTGGCTGATAAAGTAGCATTCCTCAGTCCTCACATTTACACCGGGTAGCTGACTGATACAGACTTACATACAGACTGTACACTGCCTAACTGATCAAGATCAAGTTCCACACAATGCCGATCGTCTGTTTTCTATCAGGAGTCAAGTAGTTTAGTTGAATCTGTGTTTCTGCTTACGGCTGACACCAGACACTTACAACGAGAACACAAAGATTGGAAGCAGTATTACACACACACACACACACACGCACGCACGCACGCACACACACACACACACACACACACACACACACACGCACACACACACACACACACACACACACTGCGCCTAGTGTAATGAGATCTTTTCTTTGTTTCCTGTTTAATGCATACTGTACTGTATGGCGTCCCAGGAAAACTGGTTTTGCTATTTTGTATTCACATGTTTTTAAGTACAGAGCTGTAGCAGTGTGCTCAGCAAGTTAACAACACAGCCATTTATTATACAAAAATAAATACATGTATGGATTACTCGTTTAATAATTCATATACTTATATATAATACAGATTTAAAGACAGAAGTCAAAATGATGTCACAATATATAGAACACCATTACATCATGTAAGGATAAACCATGGATTGGAATATAAACAATATTCAATGTATAAATGGGTAATTGGATGTATGATATCTTGTAACAATTGTAGGTCGCCCTGGATAAGGGTGTCTGCTAAGAAATAATTAATAATAAAATAATAATAACAATTAGTTGTCATGACATCAAAAACCTAAAAATACCTCCAATGTTTTGATTCAAACACATGCTTCCTTGAGAAAGATATGTACAACATATCGAAATGTTGGGCAGCTGACTAATATATATATATATATATATATATATATATATATATATATATATATATATATATATATATATATACACACAGATAGTGGACAAAAAAAATGGAAACACCATTTTTTTAGGGCGTTGGGCCACTATGCAATCCTGCTCTGGAGTTCTCGGCGGACCGTTTTTGATGAAACTGGCTGCTCGCGCCCCAGGTTGAAATTTGCAGTCAATTGATCTGCAGTTACTCGCCTGTTTTGCCTTGCACTTCGAATTAATGCACAGATATCACGATCCTGGAGTATGCACTTCCGCCCACTGTTGCCCTTTGCTGATGATGTCTTTCCCTCGGAGTTCCATGCCTACATCACCTTAGACACAGTTGCTCGTGAAACATCAGCAAGTTGAGCTGTCTTTGTCACTGAAGCTCCTGCCAAACACACCCCAACAATCACCCCTCTTTCAAAGTCACTGAGGTCTCCTCTTGCAGTTCTTGGTCCAGAAGGGGGGGGACGTTGTCCTGGAGAAACCGCAGTGCAATCTTGTCGTGCCTTTAAGAAGCACTAAATAAATATTGCATATGATGGTGGCACAATTCAAACCCGAAGTCTCTGAAAGAAGGAGAAAACAATGTATGCTTCTGCTCTGTTATGCAAATCCCACCGATTTTAATCGATTTATGTGTCAAGCTGTTTTTTTTATCTGTTTCCACATACCAAAATGAAACTTCTAGAAAACATAAAATACGTGGGCTTCACATAAAATAATGATTTGATACTTTGCAATAACTATTGTCTGCAGCTTTGACATGGTAATCTGGCATTAAATAGGCCTGCCTTGGGCGTGCCTTCTATTTATGAATGGATCCGAAACAGGCCTACAGGCATCATTTACATCATTAAAACGTATTTTGATTTTAAAAACGTATGTCAAATACAAGAGTCACCCATGTGTGAATTATTTGTGTTGTTACTCCTGTAAATACAATCTAACAGAACCTCTTTCTCTGAGAATTGTAGGCCTATTTGTTGTAAAAAAATAAAATAAATAAAAAAATAAAAATCTGCTTTCAAAACTTCAGACACAACTGTATATTTAGAAAATGAAAAACAAACTAAAGAAAAAATTGCTTCTGTTGCTCTTGTCCAATTGTAGCAATTTCGCGCTCAATTGTAGAATTCGCGGTTCTGTTCAGGATTGCATTACCATTGTAAATGCGTCGCAAAACACTTTGTACATATTCTAAAGTGGTGTGTATCTCAAGGACTTGATTCCCCTCTTTCCCCTTAAGGCTAAGAGTAAGAAAACGGAATTGCATCTTGATTGCCTCTTGTTACTGTGAGGAAGTGTCTGTTTAAAACAAGCATGTCCAGGCTGGTATGTTAAAAACAAGCATGTCCAGGCTGGTATGTTAAAAACAAGCATGTCCAGGCTGGTATGTTAAAGACAAGCATGTCCAGGCTGGTATTCAAGTTGTGACACAAGGTTTGATTTTTGATTTTTGATTTTTTCATTTCTTTTCTCTCAGTGCAATGTGCAGTGCACTGAAGGCAGTCCCACACAAATTGGGAATGACGTTCATTAATAGTGAAGGCCAGCCAACACGTTCGCTGATCAGAAACCGTCTTTTTGGAACTGAATAGACCTACCCACAATACAAACAGGATATTTCTGTGAATTTGCCAAAATGGAAATGTATACAACCTCGATGGTGTTATTAAAAGACCATAAAAGTGATTTTTTTTTAAACTTCAAGGCTCTTAAATGTTGCATATACTGGATATTGAATCTGATTTCACGATCAATTAAACTGATGGTTAAAATCCATTTGATAACAGTAAATCATTGAAATCACATTAATGACATTAAAAAAGGCAGCTAACTAACAAACAGTTTGTGCTTTCAAGCGGAAAGTCTTTTTAGAATATAAGAACATTTTTGACATCATCTGTGCATAGAAACAATGGCAAACGTAGTTTCCTTGACAACAATCACTGTTATTATTTTGTATTTAGTTATTTGGCAGACACTTTTATCCAAGGTGACTTAAAGTGTTTTTCAAACATTAAAATACAATATACTAAATATACACAACATTACACAGTGTAACAACAAATTCAACCACATTATGAAGGTACAACGAATTTCTTTGGACAAAAATATTAAGTATAGTAAATGGAAAATTGAAAATATGTACAGTATTTCAAAACTGATTTTATTAGAAAATTCCAAAATGTGATCAGACGAATTCAAAATATAACTTTTTTCACCAAGAAAGCAACAATATGTTTGGAGGAAGAGTTCATCAAATGTTCATCATGCCCAGTGTTAAACATGATAGTGTGATGGCATGGGCCGTTTCTTCCTCAGGCACTGGTGACCTTTGCATCAATGAATGCTGTAGCTGTTATTATGAAGAATAATGTCTACAGTGTGAAATTGGCAACACCGGGAAGCCATTTTTCAAATGAATTGTAGTATAGGCTTGTAGTAGACGTGCTATAGCTTACTATAAACTGAGAAAGCATGCTCTGAGAAATAGCGAATGAGCACCTGCTGCGGTATTAATCAATCAATCAATCAATCTTTATTTTATATAGCACCTGTCATAGTGGACCACAGGTGAGTCATTTCAGAAAAAATTTGGAGGGGGCAAAGTTGTGCATTGAACATTCTCTCTCCCACAAAGCATTATTATTATTATTTGTTTACTTAGCAGATGCCTTTAGCCAAGGTGACTTACAAAGACTAGGGTGTGTGAACTATGCATCACCTGCAGAGTCACTTACGTCTCACCCGAAAGACGGAGCGCAAGGAGGTGAAGTGACTTGCTCAGGGTCACACAATGAGTCAGTAGCTGAGGTGGGATGTGAACCGGGGACCTCTTGGTTACAAGCCCGTTTCTTTAACCACTGGACCACACAGCCTCCTTAGGCATCATGAATAACAAAAAGAAACAGGCAGTAATTGAGCCAGTTTACAACGAGGTAGCGTTTTTATTCTTAAAATAAATTATACAAACTGTGCAATGCAAGTATTTCTAAAGCACGGCATTGGTTTACAAATAACTCAGAATGTCATTCCACTAAGTTTCATTTTATAGTAATAAAGTGTGTAACGTTACGGTCGTCGTTTTTTTCTCTGAAACTTTTAGTGGGTAAAGGCTTTAACGCTAACCGAATTGCTCTGCAGCCAGCTTCCGATATCCCAGTTAAGTAAAAATGTTAGTTACATACTGTAACTACTGCTACATTAAACAAATAGAGGTGCAACATCATTTTTAAATCGTTTTACAGTAGCAGCTATGGAACATTAGACTACTCTGATTTCAGATCATTGAAAATAAAGTCATGTATTTCATGGGCTTTACAAAAAGAGCCAGGGGTAACAATGCAGTTTAACTCTTTATTTTAGAGCATCCATCTGAATACATCTCACCAGATGTGATACATACTTACAACCTTGAGTTAAGTTTGATACATTTCACCTGCTTTCCACAAAGAATGACACTTTGTATCAAATATAAACCAATGAACATAAACTACTAAATAAGCACCACAATTCTGTGAATGTCCAAAGTAGAAATATGTAGCAAAGTTTTAAACAACATGTTTACACAGATAATCATGAATAAACTAAAATAAAAGGGGATAGTGTCTGGCTTTCATCTGGCAAATCTGTTAACACCAGCCTGTAAGTCTAATGTTTTTGCCAAACTAATACCAACATTTGCATAAGACGAAAATATGTTAGAAGAATAAATCCATTGATTTTCATGCATAACATTGCCTAATCATTTCTTTCCATATAAATGCATATTTATGCAATGTAACATTTTATAACAGTAATTATAACCAGAATGTATCTATACTGTAGTGTGCCACCTTAAATACTATTTTCTGCTGATCCACTGTGAAAATGACAACGATGAGTTTATACAGCAGCTATGCAAACCTGAAAACACACAACACAGCCCGACACATGAAAACACACAACACAGCCCTACACATGAAAACACACAACACAGCCCTACACATGAAAACACACAACACAGCCCTACACATGAAAACACACAACACAGCCCTACACATGAAAACACACAGCACAGCCCTACACATGAAAACACACAACACAGCCCTACACATGAAAACACACAACACAGCCCTACACATGACTCTAAATCTCATTTTCAAATCTATGGTACCTTTTCTTTAGAGCATGTATAAATAAGTGTACCTGGGCATAAACAATATTAACAATATTAAGTAGTTTCTTCCACAAGTGAATCCCTCCTTGTCTCGCTGCGTTTAATTTCTTCCGTTTTTCACTTGCTGTGACAAACATATCTGACATTTCTCTTTGACTCATGATGCTATCAACAATATTATATTATTATTGAAATAATAGAATACAATGTAATTATTTGTTGTCGATATAATCACTGGACAGGGATTAACTATCAATACAAATTAAATGAATGAATGCCGTCTACTACGCCTTGAGACTCTGAGCACAAGCAATTAAATCACATAGCAACCATCAGGATCCGGGTTAGATGAGAAAAGAATAGGGTTTGAAAAACGTGTGTGAAGAAACTTTCACAATCTTAGATGTGATTACATTATGTGTCTGGGTCTGGGGGGTCAAAAAGTGGAAGACATCATGCCATATAGATCCCTATAGCAAATGACGCCACTGATGGGGGGGGACACACCTGTTAATGTATCCATCAAAAGCCTAGTGTTGCTCCATCAATGTGTTTTACTGCAGGTTTCCTTACCCTAGAGTTTAACTTTAAAAGGCAGCCTTTCCAACAAACACCATTACATTTCTTGGTTTGCAACCCAGAAGCCATAGGTATCAGTGGTGAAAAATGAACTAGGGATGTAGTGTTCCATTACACATGGTGCACTCTCACTCCTTCATCTAGGGATATAGTGTTCCATTACACATGGTGCACTCTCACTCCTTCATCTAGGGATGTAGTGTTCCATTACACATGGTGCACTCTCACTCCTTCATCTAGGGATGTAGTGTTCCATTACACATGGTGCACTCTCACTCCTTCATCTAGGGATGTAGTGTTCCATTACAAATGGTGCACTCTCACTCCTTCATCTAGGGATGTAGTGTTCCATTACACATGGTGCACTCTCACTCCTTCATCTAGGGATGTAGTGTTCCATTACACATGGTGCACTCTCACTCCTTCATCTAGGGATGTAGTGTTCCATTACACATGGTGCACTCTCACTCCTTCATCTAGGGATGTAGTGTTCCATTACAAATGGTGCACTCTCACTCCTTCATCTAGGGATGTAGTGTTCCATTACACATGGTGCACTCTCACTCCTTCATCTAGGGATGTAGTGTTCCATTACACATGGTGCACTCTCACTCCTTCATCTAGGGATGTAGTGTTCCATTACACATGGTGCACTCTCACTCCTTCATCTAGGGATGTAGTGTTCCATTACACATGGTGCACTCTCACTCCTTCATCTAGGGATGTAGTGTTCCATTACAAATGGTGCACTCTCACTCCTTCATCTAGGGATGTAGTGTTCCATTACACATGGTGCACTCTCACTCCTTCATCTAGGGATGTAGTGTTCCATTACAAATGGTGCACTCTCACTCCTTCATCTAGGGATGTAGTGTTCCATTACACATGGTGCACTCTCACTCCTTCATCTTGCACACATGGAAATGCAGTTCAGTGTCCCAACATCATTTAACTTTCATATGATGAAACATTTATATGAACGGTTGAGAGGCCGTGTCCCAGCGGCGTGGATGTTAACTGAAGCATGATGTGAGCCAAGGCATGAGTTTTTACTTAAAACATGAAGTACAGCACACTGATTCTTTGCTATGAATAACTTTGAGGTTATGCACTGTTATGTTATTGTAGCAATCCACTCGCCCCTTTCCACCCCTCTTCTGCATGCGTTTCTGGTTTCGAGTTAAGTGTGGTGGACTCCAAACTTTCTATCTCTGCTGACAATTTATCCAATGAATCCACTAGATGGCAGTAAACGCCTGCTGAAAACCCAGAAAAGACGACAATTACACAGTTGGCATTTCTTTCTCAGTTGTGTTGTAATCCAGAGTGCTTTCGACATGGACCGGTAGATGTAAAAAATAAACGAAAGACAGACTGTATCAAATATAATCCCTACCTATCTAATTCACGAAAGTCGTATTTATTTCAAAATGCAATCAAATGTATTGGATATTTGCAATCACAGTCTAAGAAAGTTTATGATATTGACGATAGAGAAACCCGTTCTTGAATGGCAAAGTCCAGGCAAATACTGCATATGAGAAGCAAATTAGAAAAACTGCATTGTTATTAGCAGTTCTGACTTTCATAAAGTAAAAACAAAATAAGGATAGTATTTAAATATTTAGCATTTACGATATAAAGATTACAATTTTATTGTGTTAATGCACATTCATTGTCATTAATGCTTTTTTCTTTTCTTTTTTTAACCAGGCATATGTATTATTATAATATAAATAATAAACAGCTACAGCAAAAAAAAAAAATAGGTATAGGAGGCTGTGTGGTCCAGTGGTTAAAGAAAAGGGCTTGTAACCAGGAGGTCTCCGGTTCAAATCCCCTCTCAGTCATTAACTCACTGTGTGAGCCTGAGCAAGTTCCTTGTGCACCGTCTTTTGGGTGAGACGTAATTGTAAGTGACTCTGCAGCTGATGCATAGTTCACACACCCTAGTCTCTGTAAGTCACCTTGGATAAAGGCGTCTGCTAAATAAACAAATAATAATAATTCTAAAAAATAGTTAATTCTAAACATGTACTTCATATTACAGATTAGTAATTATTATACAGACGGAAACACATATACCCCAGTTATCTTTAAGGAAAACAAATCGTATAATGATGCGTAAAATGTTTTAAGAAGCAAACAAATAACCCATATTTTTGTTCAACAATATATGAAATGTGATTTTATTTTAAGAACCGATGTTATGGTGTACATAATCTAGTCTTACGTTTTATTATTCTTAAAGAAGTTAAAAAATGCAGTACTTAACGTTTGTTTTCATCAAATGTATTTCACTTGTGAGGTAATTCAGTTCAATTATGTTTGCATGCATGTATTTGATAATATGTTACAATAATTCGAAACGTTTGAAATACACACGGTTTATACTGGCTGTGATGCGTATACTAAAATAATAGGATGTCTTAGCTTTTATAAAAAAAAAACATTTTTATAAAAAAAAATCATAGCGTACTTTAATCAAAAAGCATAATCGTGCACAATAAATAGAACACATTCAAATGATATTTTTCAATTTTTTTTAGCTTTTAATATAAACGTTGTCTAACTTATGCGAGGAGGGCCCATCAATAGCATAATAATATAATCCCTTCGGGACATTATTCACCTGGTACTTTGTTTTCAGTGAAATTGGGAATACATTTTTGACATTTTTTTAAGGTTCTTTTTTTCATGCATTACAAAATATAAGTTTTTAACATTCAAATGACCGACTTATTTAAAGTTTCCGAAATAAAAACAAGTTGTTATTGCCTATAACCAGCTTGCAATCTGTCACTGGTATATGCTTTTGCCTGAGCAGTACTGCGCTGTGTGGTCGGGTCTACCCCGTTCCTCAGTTTGTGGCTGGAACTCTCTTCAAAAGAGACAATGAAGCGGTGTTTACTGCCTAGACAGGAGACAATCGGCGATTCATCTGGGGAAGATATGTCACCAAAACGTCAAAGAAAAGCTAACATGACATCTGTTTTAATGGGTTCTTGCTAATAAACTCTTCTCGAATGGCGTCTTTGTTAGGACGTCAAAGATTATTTACAGAATGAGTCAATTCCTAAATGGTGTGCTGCTTGTTGGGCTGAGCCACGGTAGGCGGTGGTGAGGACCATTGTGGGCTCCGGGGGCGACCTCTCCCGCCCAGCAGGACGCCGGCAGGAGGAGCGCTAATTGAGGAGGCCGGGCAGGACCACAGCGTTGCAGGGTTCAGTGCAGGGTGGGATGACAGGGTCACGGGGAACGAGCGGTCGACAGGAAAGGGCTTCAGAGAAGCAATGTCACAGCTCTCCCTTGGTTGTGCGGTGTTTTGTTTCTCCAGATGATAAGTTTCGCAGTCTCCCTTTGTGCTGAGGCGCTCATGTATATTAATGCTCAAGCATTCAGCTGCATTGCATAGACTTGCAGGTTGTCAGTGTTTTTTTCTGTTGAAATCTTTGACTGCTAGACTGCTTGCCGAGTTGTGGTTAGCTTGTACTCCTCTGCAGATGTGTCATGTCAGATACAGCCTGCTACAGCTTTGTTAACGACTCCCTGTCTCTCTCTTAACCCAGGACGGCATTGTAAACGAGTTCTCAATGGGACTGTAATAAAGGAATGGACTGACTGGCTGATTAACCGATTGACATTTGTGAAGGATACTGACCATTTCAATTGTAGTTTGAAAGAAAACAACATAGTAGAAGGTTTTATTTGTCATTTAAAAATAAAAATAATATATATATATATATATATATATATATATATATATATATATATATATATATATATATATATATATATATATATATATATATATATATATATAATACATTACCAAACATGCACATAACAATCTGAATTATACCGCTTAAATAACCAAAGGCATACTGGCATACAGATATTTTAAATTCTTGGGCACATGAGAAACGTATCCACACTGGTTTGAAATATACGTCGAACCCGTTTTAAAGTGTACTCCCTACCCCAACTTTAGCTTTTCCTAAGCCATACCTTCCAGAAAAGTAGTTTTTCTTGAGGAGTATCAATTTATGTGTATAAATTCATTAATTATATCATATTATTGTGGGGGGTTCATCATTATATATATATATATATATATATATATATATATATATATATATATATATATATATATATATATATATATATATATATATATATATATACACTGTGTTTCATATATAATACTAAAATAAAAAAAAAACATGTGGACAGAAATATAAGCGATTAACGCACACATATACACCATGGTATTTAATTAGGTTTTAAATTTGGCACATACTGCTTTGCAGTACAATACACGCGTCTCAGCGGCCAGTGGCAGGTGTATAATATCCCGAAACACACTGAACAAAGTCTAACATGCGGGAAGAAAAACAATATAAACGTGCTTTAGTAGAAAGGTTTTGATTGTTTGTTTGGTTTGGTAGTTTATATGTGGCCACTCATATTTCATTTAATATGTCATTTAAACATACTGAAGTTGTCAACAGAAAACAACATTTTTTTTTTGTCGTGAGGTTATTTTGCCACATTAGGACGTGTGTTGCATATAATAAAAGCGATACCAGGACATAGGACAACGTGTTTAGAAGCTATAAAGACATGACATGCACCCACTGAATATCTCAGTGACAGGCAACAAAGCGATGATCGATTTCTGATGGTGTACAATTAATTGCCTGCATACTCGCGTACAAGTTACTGCTAGGTGTATTTTTTATTTTTTATGATATATAGATATATAACACACATGTACTGCTACACTGTAAAAAAAAACATGTTTGCAATATTTATTTATTTTTTTGATTGATTGATTGATTTTTGGCAACACTGAACTTATTTATGTATCCTAATCACCGGTACCTATTATCAGAGAAATTCACTTTTTTAATTACTATTAGCATCAGCATTTTTTGCAAAGCAAGACGCTAACCTAAGCAATTAGGTATGGACAAAACAGAGGAGAGTGCTCTCGCTTAATTAATAACGTGTACCATATCCTGCTGAGAATGTCCATTAAATAATGATGTCACATTAGTTATGATGGTAAACAGAGATGTGACTGCAGCAGACAGTGTACCGAGCGGCATAGCCCGGTGATGTTGCAGTGTGTTCAAACTCCCGTTCATTACAGGCGAGCTAAACGCGCATAACAAACCCGGATCCTGCACCAAGCTCTCGCCATAAATAAAGCTAATTACTTACAAGTGTTTACCGTTGCATTGTGAAATATTTAATTAGTAAGTGGTACTTTTTTAAACAATAAATAAATAGTGCATACATGCATACATACACACACATACAGAGAGACATTGTTCTAAATATAAACTAGCATTGTATTAGTTTATTTATGTATGTATTATTCTTATTTTGATTCTTATTCTTATTATTTCTTATGAAACCATTGCTTATGTACATATAAACCCTTTCCAAACTAATGATCCAATGTTGTATTTACCACAAAAACGAAGTCTGGCTGCGGACCTCTACCCATCCAGAAACTCCGCAGCTGCAGCCTTCTCCTTCTGGCTGAGCGAGTGCAAACACTAAATAATCGGGACTTGACACCGGTATCCAAACATAGCAGTTCAAGTACCTTTTGAAATACGTATTGCTGGTGCTGCTGTTGTTGTTATATGTGTTGTGCTTATGCAGTGGGTATGGATCTGCATTAAACCGTGTTGAATTCTGATGCTGAACGGTTTGAGCTCGCCGAGCAGCAGAGAATGGTAATGATCCCATCAGCCTATGATTCGGTAGTAAAGTTCAAACGGGCGGCTTATACACAGCTGATCCGGTATCATAGCCTCTCGTGACCCTTCAATTAGTATTTAATAGAATTACAGTTTCAAATCCAGATAGTCTTTAAGAATGTTTTATCACAGGCCCAGAATAACCGGCCAGTTCAAAGCCAAAATCGAAACTTTGCAAGCTAAAATGAATACATTGTTCGCGGCCTTATCAACCGATACCGAAGGGTGAAATGCATGCTGTATTTCAAAAGTATTATCTATCAGTTTTTTTTACCATAACTCCTCATACTAAAAAAAGGTAGCCTTCATAAGCAATTTATTTTCTTAGAATATTAACCCTTACACAAGTATTCAAGTTTTCCTAAAAAACAAAACAAAAAAAAAACGGGTGTGTAAATATCTACAACTTACAAGTAACTACTACTACTATTATTATTATTATTATTATTATCATTATTATTATTATTATTATTATTATTATTATTATTATTATTATTATTATTATCATTATTATTATTATTATTATTATTATTATTATTATTATTATTATTATTATTATTATTAATAATAATAATAATAATAATAATACAGGTTGTCTGCTAAAGGTGCGAGTGTATTAAAACCTCGATTGCTTTGTTCAAGGCCTTATTCCTATCGGTCGATTACTGTTCCATATTTTTTACCAATCGAAACATTCGCAACATGCACAGCCAAGCACAACCACGGTCTTGTAATTAAAAGTTAACTGGATTAAACAGGGCTGCGCTCAAACAATATCATAATGCTAAAGACATTCATACAATTAATTGTAGACATCTATAGTTGTTACAAGCAATGAACAATTGCAACAGCTTACCTTCGTTTAGAGTTACATTTTTAAAATACATGCATTTAGGTATTTGTGCACATGGATATCTGGACTGTCCTGTCGTGGGTTTGCAGACAGTGATCGGCTGTAGTTTCTCTCTGCTCTGAATCCAGGTCAATGCCGCGCGGGGCTCAATGGGAAACTGCATGAATAGACACGAATACAAAGTTGTGCTCAGTTAACCGATGAAATCAGAGCAAAAGCAGGGCAGCGCGGCCCTTTCTCACTGCAGGCCGCGGCGAGGCTTCGGCTGCATCCGCAAGGCTGTGTGAATTGGACAAATAGCCCATTCTTCATCTATTTCTGACATATACAAGTACCTAGTTTAGAAAAAGAAAAAGACGACGAGAGGACGAACCCTTGACAAATGATCTATTTGTCTCACTACACTTTTCTGACACATTTCATTTTTTATATTTACTTTCTGTGTTGTTGTTTTCTTTCTTTTCTGCGATATAGTTTTAAACTGACGAAGATATGGTGGTGCGTTATTATGGAAATGTAAACCCAGCATCAGAAGTCTGGACGTTTAAGACTAGTTATTAAACATGTTTATGTTTATTTCAATATCAATAATAGAAAAAAAAGAAAATATATGTATATGATGTATATGTATGTAATTGATGTTGTCATTACAAACCTGATCCAAAATGGGGCGGGGGGCTGGGGAGTTAGAATTGGCGAGTCCACCACGCACCATTGAACAAGCAAAAACTAGAAAGAAACAAATGGACACCCCGTGAAAGTCGAGCGAATTCATTCTCTGCCATCTGTGTGCTTTAATCTCTCGGCCATAGCCCCTGTATTGATAAAATGCTATTCTGCTTCCGATTAATGTAATCGTAATCAGAGTCCAGCCTGTCAGGGATAATAAACTAATAGACAGGATGAAGGGCCGGTCGATAATGATCGTCCATAGTGGAGAAGTAAGCGCCCCGGTTTGATGATTGTGATAGGCTCTATCTACCCAGGGCAGAGGGATTGAGAGAGTGACAAAGGCTTACATGCAGATCTTCAGAGATTTAAATACGCAATCAACCAGTTACGCGTTTTAATGCAAATCTCAGTACAACACAGTGGGTTTGTTTTTGTGTCTGTGTGTTCTTTTTTTTATTAACATTGACATTATCTTCACGCTTGTTCAGCAAATTGTCGATTTCTCAGATGAACTGCTTGCAGAATCATTATGGCTATGAGGGTTAAATAGCGATAGGAGAAAGAATGCTCCTCTTAATGAAATGAATAACTGGACATGACTGTCGGTTGTGTTTCTCAATCACCATAAAACAAAGTTTTGTGTTTGTGATGGGCATGCGCGGGCTACCCTAGTGGGACGCTTTACAACTGAAGACCGCGTGTGTATGTATGCGTGTGTGTCCCCAATCAATCTGTGTTATAAAACACCCGATCGGACTGTAATCAATGCATTGAATCGGCGTTATCAAGACACATCAGACCCATTGGAATGGTCTGTGTGGTCCCCCATGAGTATCGATCGGGTGCATAAAAAGACGGATAGGATGAAAATGGTTATTTAGGTACTTTTGTATATTTAAATAAAAACTACAGTAATAACTAGAAGTGCTAAAGAGCTCGGTCCAAATTAATTAATAAATCCATAACGTCGACAACGAGTGTTTGAACATAATATATGATGAAACAACGCATTTGAAAGCAGATGCGTAGTGTTGCCCCATATGAATTTAATACATTACATAATGTGTGCATGCTATCTAAGCTACTAAATGGTCCTGTTTTACTTAAAGGCTAGTACACTGTAAAAACATGTTAGCATTAAATAGAGTATACATTTTCTGCAGCAGATTTTAAGCACATCCTAGTGTTCATTTTAATGGTGTGTTGATATAAGCTAGAAACACAGAAACAGGTGTGTTAAAACAGATTCAGATACGTTGTGTTTAAATCTTACAGGTTTACAGTGTAACCATGATTTTAAAAACATGACTGGGTTCAGTAATTAAGATCTGTCACATTGTGAAGAAAGCATACAGTAGTATGTGATAATACACAATACAATGTGTTAAAGATGAACACCTGGACACATGTGTTGACTGTTAATGTTTCACATGAGGCCCATGTGTAAGAACACACATTGTGTTCTTTATAGGGTGTCCCACAAAGGGCCGTGCTGTTTTCAGCTATGGTAAGCTAGGAAAGGTATTGCCCCCAAACAAACACGACACCTGCGTTTGAATGAGGTTGTGTTCAGTATGCTTTATAATAAGCAATATATATATATATATATATATATATATATATATATATATATATATATATATATATATATATATATATATATATATATATATATATATATATATATATATATATATATATATATATATATATATATATATATATATATATATATATATATATATATATATATATATATATATCATGTGAATATGTGAATGACGTCAATGGTAATAAAACCACACATGTTTTAATATGGGTTGTGCTGAGGTGTAGTTTAGCAGCACTTTGATTTTTTGTAAATCACGCAGATTCGGATATAACTTTGCTGCATTGCCAAGCATTTACGCATGAAAACAATATGTCCCCTGTTTCCCATCCACATTGCAGTGCACATACTAGCTAGGAAAAGTGACATTGTAACTTAAGTTGCTATGTCGTACATATACATACTGTACACATTATTATTATTATTATTATTATTATTATTATTATTATTATTATTATTATTATTATTATTATTATTATTCCCGTATAGCACATGATACTAAGTCACAGAAAGCCACCCTTGTCAACAAGTCATCCAATTGGAAGTCAGACTTAAACAAGATTAAGTGCATTGCATATCCCAATACAGCAGGACTGAACTGCATATCCCAATACAGCAGGACTGTACTGCATATCGCAATACAGCAGGACTGTACTGCATATCCCAATACAGCAGGACTGTACTGCATATCCCAATACAGCAGGACTGAGCTGCATATCCCAATACAGCAGGACTGAACTGCATATCCCAATGCAGCAGGACTGTACTGCATATCCCAATACAGCAGGACTGTACTGCATATCCCAATACAGCAGGACTGTACTGCATATCCCAATACAGCAGGACTGTACTGCATATCCCAATACAGCAGTACTGTACTGCATATCCCGATACAGCAGGACTGAGCTGCATATCCCGATACAGCAGGACTGTACTGCATATCCCGATACAACAGGACTGTACTGCATATCCCAATACAGCAGGACTGTACTGCATATCCCAATACAGCCGTACTGAGCTGCATATCCCAATTCTGCCAATATCAATATCTATCTTTGTTGCAAAGTTCACTATATATATATATATATATATATATATATATATATATATATATATATATATATATATATATATATATATATATATATATATATATACAGTATATAATGTGAACTTTACAATGTAAATAAGAGTTGTGGGAGGAGCTCAAATCTGATTAGTGAATTAAATGAGGCACTGGCTTTTTTTAATCTTAAACAAGATAAAAATCATATTTAGGAGTACCATCTTACCATCTGCACATTACGATCTGTGTGATATGGCTTACAGTTGCGCTGTATTTCTGTGTGTGTGTGTGTGTATATATATATATATATATATATATATATATATATATATATATATATAAAATAGTGAGAGAGAGAGAGAGAGAGAGAGAGAGAGAGAGAGAGAGAGAGAGAGAGAGAGAGAGAGAGAAACACGGCATACATTTGCAGTCTCTGAACCCTGCTGTGTGTGTTAATTACGCAACCCTAACACCCTGAAACAGATTCACTTCTAATTTAATAAAGCGAGTTTGCATGGCAGCCTGTACTCGATTCTGAAATGTGTAAACACATCGTTTGTTTTATCGTGGACAGTTTTTTTCTCAAACCTCCCAGACACAGGAAAAACAACAACACAGAATCCAAGACATATAAGAAAATGGAATACTGTATTTGATTTTAAAATGTATACATATAGTTAACACGCAGTTAAAGAAACATTGAATAATAAGCGCTCTATGCGAACTTGGAGAAAGGGACACGTTTTTTTCAAGTTACTGAAGAATTCTCCAAATAACATTTGCATAAAAGTGTACAATAGCACTCGGTTTCATTCTATCGATGCACTTTGTCAGACTTTTTTTTACAACTCTTTTTTTTATGCGTGAACACCAAGTCAAGAAAAGTGAGGGGGATAGAAAAGAGATAGAGAATGAGGAGGATGAGGATAGCAATATCCCATAATACAAGCTTATCTCTAACCATATATTACAAACTGGGAGAATGATCGCGTCATTTAAGATATACATAATTCATATAAAATCTCGAAATAAAAATAAAAATCTGATACAGTCATAACTATTCGGTTCCACATTAAAACCAGTACCTACACAGGCAGTGACAGACGTGTAGAAAAAGGGTGCTTACGAATCAAATGATTGTCTGATGAAACAGAAAATAAAACGAGAGAGAATTGCATCTGGTTGACCGTCATCCTCATCACCACCATCACTTGGACTAAAACAGTGAGATTGGAAAGAGACGACACTTCCTGTTATCCCTCTTGTTGGAGCTCCTTGTAAAAATATTCAACGTAGATACTTCATTTCCCCCCCCCCAGATACAAAAGAATATCATGCAAGTAGTGAGGGGATAGGGGGGAGGTGAGCGTCCATTGAAAGCGCTCGGATCAGTCGTGCTTGTTCTTTTATATATATATAATAACAATGAATTGTTTATTTCTTCAGCAATATATTTAAGTCAGAGTTTTTTTTTCAGGTCCATATTCCTGTGTTTTGATTTTTGTTTTTTGTTTGTTTGTTTGTTTGTATCATACATCACATTCAGAGTCGCTCGAGGTTACTGAAAGGATGGATGTCCCCGTGTCGACTCGTTCGGTCATGCTGGATACACTGGTAGTCGGACTGGCTGCCGTGGAAGGGGACTCGGCCGAGCTGTGTGGGGTACACCCGGACTCTGACAACGAGCGCATGCCGTTCTGCCCCATTGCTTGGTGCTGAAGCCTGGCGGGAATAAAAAAAAAACAGAATACGGATTAATAAAATATGCACAGTTCATTGTAGAATCCCACAAACGTTCAGTAATACACTCACCGAAGCGTGCACGCATTTTAACAATCCAGCGCATTCACTAGAGCCAACGGTGCCCGTGCGAAACCTTGTCATTTAGAATAGACTAATATACGTTTTATATTTCTATTCACAACGTGGGTTAGACCATGCACCTTTCAGTTTAACCTACATAAGGTATGTGTACATACTTTTTTTTAACAAAGCACATAGAAAATGTGGAAATGTAACAATCTACACCCAGCAGCTCCAAAAGCCCATTCTTAAAAACGAGCCACACTCTACAATGCAACTCGAAAAGGTCGGCTTTTTCTTTTCCTCATTATTGTTATTTTAAGAAAAGCAAACTATACATTTTTTTAAAACTAGAAATACAATACTCCAGAAATATGCTATGTACTACTATTTAACATCGACTGACCAGACATTAAATAAAATAATAATAGTACAAATAAAAATAAATAATACAAAACAAGCTGGAATAACGAATTATTATTGACAGTCAAAATGTCACTTGTAGTTGTCAATGCACAATCTATATTCTGATAAATATCTGAAATGCAAGCACGCACACACACACACACACACACACACACACACACACACACACACACACACACACACACACACACACACAAATGTATTTAACACATTTTAAACAAATACAGTATTTGAATCTCGGAAAGGGAAGCGATTCCAGAGAGAAATAACTAAAATATGAATCTAGTTAAAGAAAAAAAAAACACTAGTATTTATTTTGCATTGTTTATTTAATTTAATTATATGAAGCTCACGCTTTTTGCATTTCAAATGTGTTTACTGTATTATTATTATTATTATTATTATTATTATTATTATTATTATTATTATTATTATTATTATTATTATTATTACTATTGCCCCTGTCAATTCGTAACTTTCTCAAAATTTCCAAAGACTAAAACATGTAACTTTTTAGCAACTGTAGCGTCCCTGTGTTGTCTTGGTGTAATGCACAAACACAAACACATTTTCAGGAAAAGAAACTGTGGTCATCGTGTAAACTGTAAATATGGTAGTTGATACTGGGTTACATTTTGCAAATAAAATATATAAGCTATATATATATACAAATACGAAGGCGCGCGCTTTGAGAGGAACTGAATCCAGTGCGTGCAATCAATGTTCTTGTGTTTACAGGGATCCGAACAGGACTGTTTTGATGTTTCATTAGTGCATGTCTTTGGTCTGTTCATTTATAAGCCCTTTTTCAAACACAGCTTTCTGTTGTAGGAATCGGATAAATTTCATACAGAAGCTCTGGCAAGTTTTTAGATTTAAATTAAATTATTTAGGGAGACTATATATATATATATATATATATATATATATATATATATATATATATATATATATATATATATATATATATATATATCATTATTATCATTATCATTATTATTATTATTATTATTATTATTATTATTATTATTATTATTATTATTATTATTATTATTATTGTGTGTGTGTGTGTGTGTGTGTGTGTGTGAGTGTGTGTGTGTGTTAGTGTTACCCGATTTTTAGGCGAAAACAACACACTTTTGAAATATAATATAAATAACGTTTCATATACAAAAATAAAAATAGTAAAAAAGCTAAATATTTGGAATCGCGAAATTCTCTCAAATATCTATTGTGTTTAACTTGTGTAAATAGCGTGTAGCAGCTTCGGTCACTTCAATGAACAAATAGTATTATTTTCAGATGTTAAATTAAACAATATGTATATATGTTTTTTTTCTATTTTATTTGAATTATGATTACAATGCGACGAATTTTATTATTTTTTCCATGTGTAGTTGTTTTCAATATCAAGAAAATTACCATTTTGTATTCGACATATTTAGTCAAATTTAATTTTAACATTTTTTTTGTTGACAATGAAAAGCAAAATATGATTGTAGTATTGTAGGCACTAGCATATTAAATTAATGTATTTGTCAACCCTAAAATGCTCCACATCGGCAGCTCTGTCGCGTCTGTTTACACGTGAACACGAAACTTTAAAATGTCGCTCAGTCTTTTTCTTTTTCTTTTGCAAAACAACACGATTACATGTTTTTGTTTAAATTGCACACATTATTATTATTATTATTATTATTATTATTATTATTATTATTATTATTATTATAATAATAATAATAATAATAATAATAATAATAATAATAATAATAATAATAATAATAATAAACGTATCTTTCTTTAAAATATCCACATAGAATAATTACATTTAAGCTGTATTTGCCGTTTTGCGTCAGCCACAGAGGAAGACGAACCCGAACTGACCTGTTTTTGGCAGCTGCCGCTCTGTCTCTCTGCCTGCGGTTTTTAAACCAGTTCCCCACTTGTGTAGGCGTGAGTCCCGTGGCCTGAGCCAGTTCCCTTTTCTTACTGGGATTGGGGTAGGGGTCTTGGAGGTACCACTCCCTTAACAGGCTGCGTGTCCTCTCCTTGAAACAGTGGGTTTTCTGCTCCCCGTCCCAGATGGTTCTGGGGAGAGGGAACTTCTTCCTCACCCTGTACTTATCAACCGGACCAAGGGGGCGACCCCGCAACTTCTCGGCCTCTTGGTAGTGGGCTTCCAGCCACATGGCCTGTAGCTTGCCGTGGGATTCCTTGGTGAACTTGTGGTTCTCCAAGATGTGGTACAGGTCTCTGAAATTCCCGGTGTGGAAGGCCACCACGGCTCGGGCGCGCAGGATGGACTCATGTTTGTTGATCGCCTCGCATGCCCCCGGTGCCACCGGCAGAGACCAGAGGAAGCGTCCCAGCCTCTCGATGTCTCCTGTCTCTTCCAGCGTCTCGCAGACGCTCGCCACTTGCTCTGGAGAGAAGTTGAGGGTGGGTAGCTGAAACATTGACAACTCTTCTTGGGATCTGGCGCTGGTTGCACTGCTCGCAATGAGCAGAGAGCGTTCAGCGAAGTTTGGCAGGAAGAAATGGGAGGGATAAAGCTCTAAAGGGGATCTGAAAACCATGGAATGACCTGAGAGAAAAAGAAAATTATCAAGGAAAATAAACGACGAGTCAAGATTCAACGATTCAATAGCAATCGCCTAATGACACCCAGTCTCATAATATCTCCTCTACATCCACCGTGAGTGTAGCATTGAAACATTTTGTTTCGCTTTTCTATTGGTCTTCTTGGTGTCGTTGTAAGGTTGTCATGGCAGCCCTGCCAATCACTGTCAAGTGTGCCAATCATTAGCCGGTACGTAGAGGCTTTCACCACTTCGCCTGCACGCACGGGGGGTTATCTGAAACTCCAATCTCAGCACTCCCCTCCCCGAACAAGGGCTCACACGGAGTAAAAAGGCAATGTTCGCGTATCTGTTGAATGGGATGAGCAATTAGAGGGTGGAATATTATTGCGATCTTAACGAGGCTCGTTAAGGCTAAAGAAGATATGGGGGCACTAAATGGACCAGGCTGGAATACACGCTTGAATAAAGGGCTTCTAACCCAGTCAATTTACACATGATTTGCACGTAGTTTTTCTTCATTCTGCCCATCTGATCACTATTAATTCCAGGAAAGAAAAGAAAGATGAGATCATTAGAGACCCATCGTTATGCCAGTGACCATGCCAGTGCAGCAGCACCACCACGTGTAACCTGGGTTCACTTTATTTCACTTATTTATAACAGTTTGTTTTAAACTTAACTATTGTGCTTAAGAGTTTACACGCCGAAATACAGGTAACTGTAACCAGATCATGCGATACATACACAGCTCTAACTCTGCGTATAGTCTGAACCCAAACCACGAGAAACACCTTGTGCACTGGGATTGTTGTTTGTAGTTCATTACCAAAGTGGGAAACTCACCCTGCAAGTCATACAAATGCTGAGTAATTACAGTGAGAATCTACTCGATCAAATCCGAGCCAAGGTGGTTTAAAAAAAAAATGCAGTGGCTTATTGCCAAGTTCATGTGTTCACAAACATTGGCACATCTCGAGCAAAACATCGCAGCTGTGTTAAAAGACAGACTGTCAACGGTTAATTAGTAAAGCTTATAATAATAATAATAACAATAATAATAATAATAATAATAGCCTACTACGACTACTACTACTACTACTACTACTAATAGCCTACTACTACTACGACTACTACTACTAATAATAATAATAATAATTTAAAAGGAAACTGTAACTGCCCATTGTTCAACCGTGATTTGGATAATGCTATATGTTTACATATGTTATTGTTATAGTACCCTGAGATATAAATCATGAGGATTATCAGGGTTAGGGTTATAGCTGTGCTCTGTATGCATTGCAGAGTTGCTGCTTGTGTCCGCGTGTGTCGCCCTGCACTCGCCCTCTTCGCTGTGCTCTGTATGCATTGCAGAGTTGTTGCTTGTGTCTCTGTGTGTGTCGCCCTGCACTCCCCCTCTTCGCTGTGTTCTGTATGCATTGCAGAGTTGCTGCTTGTGTCCGCGTGTGTCGCCCTGCACTCGCCCTCTTCGCTGTGCTCTGTATGCATTGCAGAGTTGTTGCTTGTGTCTCTGTGTGTGTCGCCCTGCACTCCCCCTCTTCGCTGTGCTCTGTATGCATTGCAGAGTTGTTGCTTGTGTCTCTGTGTGTGTCGCCCTGCACTCCCCCTCTTCGCTGTGCTCTGTATGCATTGCAGAGTTGTTGCTTGTGTCTCTGTGTGTGTCGCCCTGCACTCCCCCTCTTCGCTGTGCTCTGTATGCATTGCAGAGTTGCTGCTTGTGTCCGCGTGTGTCGCCCTGCACTCGCCCTCTTCGCTGTGCTCTGTATGCATTGCAGAGTTGCTGCTTGTTTCTGTGTGTGTTTTAGTTAAGTTTTAATCAGCATCTTGAGCCGGGGACTCTTTTGTTTGTTCGCCGTAGCTATGGAAGTGTGATTTACGGAGGTTTGTACGGGTCAGTGGCGTCATTCCTGCCTTTACTGTGTATATTTGGACAGGACTTTGCTTGGTGTTAAAAAGTGTATATTTTGAATGGGTTCACACACAGTAGCGAACAATGCGCACATTGTAAAGAAATGTACAAGGTGTATTGAAACGTAACATCTAGACTTCAACTAATCTGCCCTCAATAAAGCTGAAATAATTATCCTAAGCCGCCTTTCCACAGAAATCATTGAGGAATTCCAAACTTTTCAGATCTTTTCAACATTCCAGTGCAGATCTATGGTAAGGCAAACAGACCAATCTACTTCCTATAATAATAATAATAATAATAATAATAATAATAATAATAATAATAATAATAATAATAAACGAAAGGGCAAGTCAGTATTTCACCTATGATGTTGATAATGGAGTTCTTTTCGGTCTTAGCAAGCTCACCTCGAATCAATCCCAGCTCCAGTTGGAAAGCTTATTGGACTGGAAGGAATTTTGCATTCAACTCTCCTCAGCCTGCCAACAATTGCAAGAGGAAACCATTCAACTTAACGGAGAAAAAACTATAGTTTTTTCTTTCTTTTGGTTGATTTAATGTATTTGTTTATTCGTTCTGTACATCAGTTTTCTTCAGGGATCGGGTTCTGCGCCCATCAACCAAATTGAAGAGAAACTATAGGCTGCCATTAGGATTATGTAAATTGATTCACATCGACGAGCAATAATCTATGTGGAACAATTAGAAGAGGAATCGTCCTGTTCAATTGGAAGGGGTATATGAAGCTGTTGGAAGGGACGTGGTAAACAGCATTCCTGTACACAGCCTTTGTTTGTGTTAAGTATGTAATTAACACCTGAAACAAGTTTACTCACCTGGTTGCATTGTCTATTTAACCCAAAGCCTGTGATGGTTCTTGCTAAGTCTTGTCAGCGGGGGATACGAGAGGCCTATCAATACAGAGAAATAGTTCGGGTTTAGGGGTTTATTTGCTGTGCTGTCATTTCTTTGCCTGCAAACAGACTGGCTGTGCGGGTTGTAACTTTCTTAATCTGCTGCATAGTTGACACAGAAACTTAATCGATATAATATTTTACATATGCGCATTCTATTTAAATTATTATTGGTGTTATTGTTTTGGTTTGTTTACTGTATTTATACTCCACAAAATAAGAAGAAGAAAAAGAAGAAAACCAGTACTAGGGAAAGTGCCGAGTGCTCAAGGTGATAAAGGTTAATGTCAACAGCACCTGGTTTTGCATGTAATCTGTTTCTTGTTATCTCGGACAGATCCACATTAGGGAAACGTGTAACCATTTCAAAGTCTTGAATAAAATCTCAACATTCTGGAACATCATACAAGGGCTATTCTGCAGCGCGATGCGATGCGATGCGATGCGATATTGCAATGCATTATTTATCTTTAGTGCAATTTATTATACATCAGTCTTTATAAATATATCACACATGAAAAGAATGCGGGCATTTGGAAATAAACGGTGCGTGGTTTGGGATACCCAGTGATTTAAGTTTTTGTCCAAGCCTGTTGGCGACACATTCTCAAAGGTACACCCAGATTATTAATGGCACTCAATCTGTGTGCGGGCAGGACCGGGTGTAAATGGAACTTAATGACAGCAGCTGTCCGCCAAGAAGCGGTCAATGAAATACGTTTCGCTGTGCGTCTGCAACCCCACCTGTGCTCCCGCATCTCTGCTGTCCCAAAAAAGGCTGCAATAATGTCTCTATTCTCTCTCCACAATGTATATGGACGAAACTGGACACTAGTTATTTAATGGACGAGAACCCATCCAGAGAAAGATTGCATCGTTACAGCATAGAAGATGGATACCTCTTGACTGGGCAAATCCTTTCCGGATCCTGTAAGTCTAATATAGGCGAGCACTGTACCCCCGTCCCCCGGCTCGATTGCGATTAGCTGTTTAACTTATCGTTTATACATATATAGTGATTATTCAGCAGCGGGCGGCAGGGTGATTTCGCATGTTGTTCTGCTATTTCTCTTGGGTATTAGAAGTTAAATTAAGGGCTAACATATAAAAGCTGCTCTTTCTATTGCTGCTTTTACGCTGCACATTCTTCATGCATTTAAAATGTAATTAAACAAACAACATACCGTGGTAGTGTTTCAGTGAATATATATTATTTTCCGTTTGATCTCCTCTATCCCCATTGTTATTCCTGTCGTTTTACCGACTGTGTCTTGCTGGGTTTGCGCGTCTCTTGTCGCTGTACTATACTACGAAAACGGGGCGCAAATGTTATTCCTCATGATTGCTTCGATTCCTCTGTGTCAACCCATCCCGTCCCAGCCAAAGGGAGCTGCATGTCCAAATGCTATAGCCGAACCAATCAATTCATATGAATGCTACAGCATAAAGTCGCTCTTTGATTCTTATATGTGTTGTTTAGGTATGCTGTTATTTGCTTCTATTCTAATGCATCTTGACGGTATAAATAACTGTGTTTTATTTTCGGCAATTAAAAATGAGCCGTACGGTTATAACTCACTGTTTAGATATGAGCCTACACCTCCCGGTTTTTCCGTATGCTCGGTTCCCTAAATGTATTTTCTTTTGTAAATTGAGTGCAACCCTACAAAGTTGCAATGGCAAGCTGCTTGAAGAGTTTAGCAGTCTGAGATGAACAAGATGGAAAATATAACTTCATGTAGATTGCAGGTACGAATGTTAAAACAGCGGTGTAGAATCTCATTCTTTTAACCCAATCACACCCCCACACCCGTCCCATCGGTTTAAATTATTAGCCACGAAAAAAAGGAAAGTTGCCCGAATTACAAGCTTTGTTTAGGGCACCGTTAACATTTTCATGTATTTGATTTTAAAAAATCACTTAGTTTCATTTCTGAATATCTTTTAGAATAGGGAGTAAAGACTTGTTTAAAGGCAATACATTTTGATAATAATAATAATAATAATAATAATAATAATAATAATAATAATAATAATAATAATGTCTTAACGGTCCATGTGTATCGCTATAGATCGGCTTAGTTAACGTCTACAGCGGGAACTTGTTTACTTTTCAATGTAAATAGGCCCCAAATTGTAGTTCTTTAATTTAGTAAATTAATAGAGACATTATAACCAACACGTAGCCACAATGCTCGCTAATTATAGTATATGTAAAAACACATATATTAACTCTGAAATCTCATGCCTCTGTTATGGCTGCATGCAACGCAGAGCATAAAGGTCATTCAAAGGTCATTCAAAGGTGTTAGCATTGTATTTGGATTCCTCTTGTGTTGTTGCATTTTCCTTTGCAAAAAACACTTCCGACACACACACGCACACGCACACGCACACGCACACGCACACACACACACACACACACACACACACACACACACACAGATTTTGACAGATTTTGTTTAGGTAGAAAGATTTTGCAGGAACAGTCGATTACTGTACCTTGGTTTTTACATAATGTTGTTTTAAATAAAGTTTTTAACTCTTCTCGCAAAGCTCCTCACCTATTTTTTTAAATGAAAAAGAACATTTGAATATATATACTATATATATATATATATATATATATATATATATATATATATATATATATATATATATATATATATATATATATATATATGCCTCTCTCTTTTTTGTGTGCAGTCTCATTAAGTGGGCTTCCTGCTAAGGCCAGGGAGTTATACGAGAGCTGTCCAATCCGTGCATTTGCACGCTTTGTTAGCGATAGTTAATGAGGGTGCTCTTTGGACAGAAAGAATGGCGCCTCAATGTAAGATTTGCCTTATGTCAAGTCGTTACTTCTAATGAATCCAGGCCATGCTTGTTCTATGAATGGAACCGGGGTACTGAAAAGACTTTTTTTTCTTTTTCTTTTTCTTTTTTTTAAATTCCATAGAGAACTGACGGCGGGGGTTAAATGCATAACTGTCGTGTTGTGTACTTGGGGTTTGTGCGTCAGTGTGATTTTAACAGGAGAGAGAGAGAGAGAGAGAGAGAGAGAGAGAGAGAGAGAGAGAGAGAGAGAGAGAGAGAGAGAGAGAGAGAGAGAGGCAGACGTTTCACACAGTATAATATCTCGGCTCCTATCTCGGATTATTTGGTCAGCCAGTTTGACATCTCTGTCTGCTGTAGTCATAAAAAGTTGACTTAACTGCTTCTAAATAAAGGTCCCACAGTGTTGCCTATCGCAGATGCCCAATGTGATTTGTGCCGAATCAGCAACGCTCCATTGCTGGCCAATCCAGGTAAATAAAATTAAAAAAAAATTAAAAAAAATAC
Source organism: Acipenser oxyrinchus oxyrinchus (assembly GCA_030684275.1). Lineage (NCBI taxonomy): Eukaryota > Metazoa > Chordata > Actinopteri > Acipenseriformes > Acipenseridae > Acipenser > Acipenser oxyrinchus. Next base: position 2,037,429 of record CM060251.1, on the reverse strand, counting down.
CTGTGCATTGGCGTGTGGCTTCTACTTTGTGCTTTCTCCCTTTTCTCCCACCAAGCTGGCACTTAAAAAACCAATTAGTGTTTTCAGATTATTCGAAACAAATGTATGGGGCTCCCCAAGGGACACCCAGGCGAGCATAAAAGCCGTGCTTTCTTCTTCTTCTTCTTGATAAAATAACAATCTGTTAAAACAGTTCGCATTTCATTTAGTAAAACCGTTGATTAATTTATGGGTATATGAACACTAACGCATTTTGCTAAACGTGTGTGAAGTTAGCACACGCACATACAGGCATCACTTTATCAGAACAACGCGCAGCACAATTGGGAAAGCGGGCAGGAACGGTGCAGAATTGCTGCGGCCATAAGGTGGACAAAACACAAAGAATATTTCTAATATATTAGGGCTTTTATTTAGTCCCGTACATTGATTTATTTGCCCCGTTGCACTCAGCAAATGAAGATCCAGTCGAGCGAAAGGTTTTAACCTCATGGATTAGCACTCGGATTTAGTAAATGGCAATCTAGCTAACAGTAATAAAATACAAATATTTTCTCAATTCTATCTCTGAAAATGCTAACTAGAGGTTTATCTTTTTTGACACTTTAACCCTGAGGTTCCAAAAGACTAATAACTTTCATCTTGAGGGTTATGTGATTAGAGCCTGCAATTAATGACATCACAAACTCGTCGTTTTTATGGATTGTGATTAAAAATACCCAACAATTTCAATATCGAATAATTGTGTTTTGCAAATGAAAGATTTCAAATGATAATCATATGATAGCCCAGAATAATTAAAATCAATACATTGCAAATATGTAGAAGGAAACATATCGTTCCCGTTTCTAATATTACAATGTTAAATACCAAGTTGTGATTTAGTTACTTTCTTTCTCCACTGCTATGCAAATGAGAAAACCACAATGTACAGGATTGCATTTATGCTAAAATCTATTGAAAATGAAAGTTTCGTATTTTTCTAATTATTAGTGCATTTAAATAATAAAGTACTATTGAAATGTACACACACACACACACACACACACACACACACACACACACACACACACACACACACACACACACACACACACAAAGAATAACAACATTTTCAATATTTGGTTTTAGTTGACCGTTTTAATATCATTTAACCAGGTAGCTTACTGCTAAAACCAACTAGAAACAGCAAGTGAGTGCTTAATACTGATACCATGTAAGGATTTGACGTTAATAGAATATAACTGACATAGACCCTATGTAAATTAGAAATTAATTCAGATTGTGTCTCTGTCAATTAATATCAGTTTCATGGTTTGCAATAAAAGCGTTTCTCAATTTAGAGTGTTAGCTTCAGTACGCTAATTTAGTACAACCTCTATATAGTACTTTAGTACTTTAGTATAGTACCTCTATATTTTATTAACAGTTTTGTAGAAGTTTTTTTCTTAATATTTCTCATTCTCAAAACCACTCCTACTTGATATATGTGACCGAATGCACATGACTGCAACATTCCTCCAAAACCAAGATCTCAGAATCTCAGATCATTTGTATAAAGCGCGTTCAAAACACTGAAATGATATCTATCTATCTATCTATCTATCTATCTATCTATCTATCTATCTATCTATCTATCTATCTATCTATCTATCTATCCATCTATCTCTATGTATCTAAACACTTGTTTTGTATACCTATGCAGAGTGTGCTGTTTGATTTGGTTTACTTTGTTCTAATTTGTTTGTTGTCATACCGCATGTGCACTGTTGAACATACATTCCAAATTAGCGCGCAGATGCACGCACGTCAGCAGAGCGTGGACATTTATTTATGTATGTATTTATAGTTACATAAAATCCACCATGTCTCCATATGAGACTGTTAGAATTAGCTTGAAGTCTCATTAGCTACCAAAAGTGAGGTGAAAATGTCCGTCCATGCTTTCCTAATATCAGCTTTTCAGCAGCTAACTGTCTGTCTTATGTGTCACCAGTGTAAGCTGGAGTATTTAGTCAGTGATCTTTCTTCCAATTATTTGGGTATAATGCTTTATGCAGAATTAATATAATGGGTAAACATTGCTTATGCCCTAAAACAGAACATATGATGTGCGTGCATATGAGCAATTATACATTATTGTGCGGGTTGACTTTGTTACATCGTTTAATAACCTTCAAAGAGAGCCACCCGTTATCATTCTTATACACGAACATACATGTATCACATTTCGTGGGAAGATATACAAATCATCGTTCGTTTACCTTAATAATGATATTTTTCTGGTTTCATATACGGCCAACAGCATATGCGTGTCAATATCAAATTAGTCTTTTCTGTCGCCCATAATATTCTGTCAGCCCTGGAGTGTTGACACCCCTACTCGATATATGTTCCCGAATGCACACGATTATGCAACATTCCCCGGAGTGTTCACATTCGGGCTACATGAACAAGAAAAAGCACGTCGATTCTAAAAGACCATTTTTTCCCTTAAATTCTGTGCTAATATATTGCATTTTTGTGTAGGCTAGCCTATTGCAAACACGTAGAAACAATACCGTCTCAACAACTGTTCTTTATGATTCTATATCTGCAGTTGGAGGGAGGGGGGCTTTATGTTGGTGCTGATAGTGTTTTTTTCTGCCAAATATCATTTGAACGACTTTACTGATGAGGTCATGCAGACACGTAGATGTGATGTCATAGTTGCAGGAGACACATGAATAACACCCAATCTGCCCGATACATCACAATGTGTTTGCTAGCATTAATAATTTGTCGCCTATTTTTTGAAAAATAAAATAAGATAAAGCTGCACATTCCTATTGCACATATCTATATAAATTATGGGGTGTCTAATTCCTCACTCAGCTTTGTTTTAAATGTAGTGCTGGATGCTAGAGAATGTTTTCTCGTTTTGTCATCTGACATTGATGAACTAATTTATCACAGCGAAACCAGCTGCTGCGAGACTTTCGGAAAGTAAACACTCTATTGCAGGACAATGCTTGGTGCTGTTAGGTTGAAACAATAAACACCCGCCCTCACATGCCAATGCTTAGTGCCAATTGGTTGACGCACTAAATGCTGTTTCGAATGGTTGAAACAGCTGTTTCATGACAATATTACAAGCAGTACAGATCAGCCATACACTGCTCATACGTTAACAAGAGAACACTTGTGAGTTCGGGCGCTCTTCCACACTCCCATTTCCCGCACCCTTAGGCACCAAAATAAATAAATAGATAAAAAAAATTGATGCGCCAAGTACCGTATGTGAAATTTACCTGCTCCAGACAAATGGAATCGATGATATACTGGTATAGACTGGTAAACATTGAGTCGCCCTTTTTATCAATCAGAATTTATTTGTACATTTTTTAGTCATTTGGGGAAATAATATACCTACACGTTTATTATTATTCAACGCATGTGAGTTTAGATCATTAGTAAGTGCACACGTTTATTATTATTCAACGCATGTGAGTTTAGATTGTTAGTAAGTACACACGTTTATTATTAGTAAACGCATGTGAGTTTAGATTGTTAGTAAGTACACACGTTTATTATTAGTAAACGCATGTGAGTTTAGATTGTTAGTAAGTACACACGTTTATTATTAGTAAACGCATGTGAGTTTAGATTGTTAGTAAGTACACACGTTTATTATTAGTAAACGCATGTGAGTTTACATGTTTTGATATGAAAACTGAACATTAATATCAGCAAATAACAATTAAAAGTTTTTAATGAAAAACAATTGTAACCACTTTTTTCACTAAAGTAAAATCAGGCTTGTGTGATTTTGAAGTGCCACTTTTTGATATATTTACTACTGCTTAATCTAATTAAAATAAAAGATTTTGGTGGGTATTGAACTTGAACATTAACCTATTTTATTCTAAAACCCAACATTATTTGATTTTTAATAACGGTCTGATACTCTCTCTTCCTTACTTTTTATTTTAATAATGATCTTATACTCTCTCTTCCTTCAGATATTTTTGCGAGTAATAAATACAAAATATATGCCTGTATTTCTGTATTAATATTTCGTGCAGTCATCTCTCTGACCGCCTCCTGAGTTCACATTCACTTAACGACGTTTTTTTCTGACTTTTTTTTCTAGCTAACGTTAGCCAAGGTGCAGATCTTGGGTCAAACCAATATGTTCTTGTAGGGAGAATTTATTGTGATTGTTTGTAAATCTGGCCCATCTTCTGAATACTTTTCCATATTTATATTTTATGTTAAAGATTTTAAAGAAAACCAATGCCAAACACAACAAGGTATAATACATAGAAAATGAACGAAAAAAGGAGGAGGGGCAAAACGTATAGTTTGACCCTCCCATATTCACAGTGGGGAGAGGGGAGGGAGGTGGGCACGTGCCCTTTCTGGCCCATGGGTTAGGCGTGTATATATATATATATATATATATATATATATATATATATATATATATATATATATATATATATATATATATATATATATATATATATATATATACACACACACTAGCTGAAGTACCAAGCTGACACCCTGGGATCCTTCAAGAAGCTGCCTGATGAGATTCTGGGATCAATAAGCTACTAACAACCAAACGAGCAAGATGGGCCGGATGGCCTCCTCTCTTTTGTAAACTTTCTTATGTTCTTATGTTCTAATATTTCAATATTTCATACATGACAACCTGGGGAACGGTAGCCTTATGGGTTCCTATAAGTTACCGAGCTTGGGTGTCGCACAATGCGGTCGGACCCCTTTCCTCTTTTTTACTTTAATTTTTTTAGTGGTTTTTGCCATTTTTAATTAAAGAAATGTTCTTTTTATTTGTTTTTTGGTTTTGTGGGTTTCTTTAATTTGAGATACATGGCTACTGTAGTGATCCAGCAATGGGGTTACTAAATAAAGTAGCCCGGGGGTCAACATTTTGGATCCAAACACAGCCCTCGACCTTCCCCTTCATGAAAGAGGAGGCAATGCAAAGTTTGATTGCATTGGCTTCTGCAGGGTCCGAATGCAGAAAGGAACAGACAGACACACAAACTTTATTCTTTATATATTAAGATGTGTTCCTGAGCCTCTAGTATCATTAAAATATATAATTTCTGATTATTTATTTAAACTCGCCATATCTGTAAGTTGTTGTTGTTGTTGTTATTATTATTATTATTGGAAATTCTGTTCAAAACTAACGTTTCTTCTTTGAATGTGATCTCTGTGGAAGTTATATAGACAGGCACACCTGAAGGTCTGGTATAACACCTGGCTCATGAGCTTCTGTTTCTTTGCAGCGAGCTATGGAAATTCGGACAGAGATCACTGATTTGATTTCAAAGGCGAGCGGCGTCATATCTGTTCTGCTGCTTTCTGAATTCAAAATTCGATCAGTTTATTTATGTGGCCGTAAGACACACTCATAATAATAATACACAGTCTGTAAAAATAAGAAATATATATTCGTTCTTGTAGATCAGCATATTTTGAAACAACCAATGCCTCCCTTTGCTATTTATTCCACAGCAACCAAAGTTCTAAAGCTTTCCAATAACAATATCGATGTAACACAATTATCACGATCATAGAGGATTTGATTACCCATATGTTACAGGTGGATACAATTAGCTTACAAGTATGTGGGAGAGCGATAGCGAATTTTCTAAATAAGATATAAAACAAAACAAAAACAAAAAAAACAACAAATCGCATAATTTAGAAACCTTTAAAATGTTATTTTGCTTTTGGGCTTCAAATGTCACCTTCGCCTGTAAATAACGGTATATGCACGTATTATAATATCTGGTATGAAGCAAGGTTTCAAACAAAGGTCTGTTTTTATCAGACTGGATTTATATAGGCTATACACTTTTAGTATGTATATGATTTTGAGCTTCTTTATTTTAATTATTATTATTTTACACAAGACACAATTTGTGGCTGTTTTTTTTTTTATTTTCACGCAACAATTACTGAAAGTCATTTGCACGTCCGTTATTGTTACTCGATATTAACTTACAGGATAATGGAGAAAGATACCGCATCTACTGAACTTGTTATTCACAAATGAGAAGCAGCTGTCCAATACAATCTTCGTCTTTTTGCCCTGTTTGGCGGGCACGACGATCAATGGGAATAAGGGCGTCTGAAGACTGCGGCAGACTCACTGTGCTCCCCCGGAGTGGCAGGTACAGTATAGCGCAAGCCTGCTTCAGTCAGCTCGCTGTCTTATCAACAAGTACCAGACAGACAGACGCGTTCTGTGTGCAGAGAGGCAAGACTAGAGACATTCTACAAGAAGTGAAGCATTCTGTTTAACCTTGCTTTCGAGAGAGAAAGAAAAACACACGCAAAAATAAAACGAAGTGTTTATTGTGCTATTTTCTCTTCTGTACTTTTATACACAGTCAAAAAAAAAAAGGCTCTTACCCAAACGGGGGACGAAATAAATATAACATACCTATCATTGGAAATATATACCTAACAGTATTTTTTTTTTCATTTTAAGCACATTTTGATAAGGCTAAAATGTAATATATGTCTACATGCATCATTTGATTCATGAATAACGTCATATATACAACCTTTATGAATACATGTGTTTCATAGCAATGAATACATCTCAAGTATTATTATTTGCCTCAGTAATTCTATTTCTGTATTTACTTATTTCTTGTTTGATTGGTTTATGTTTGTATAAACATACAGTATTTACTGGCTCTTACAATCCGTATTGCAATCAAAACATCGTGCTTACACTGCATAGCGTTGGTGGTATTACTTTAAAAAGTGTTTATATTCAGAGGAAAACAGTATTACTTAAATTGTGAATAAATAGTCCAATATAATAATAATAATAATAATAATAATAATAATAATAATAATAATAATAATAATAATAATAAATAAAATCTGCATTGCACTTATACAGGACATAACATATTTGTTTAATACTGTGCAGTTTGTTTCAGTTGTTTATTATTATTATTATTATTATTATTATTATTATTATTATTATTATTATTATTATTATTATTATTATTATTACTTTTTAAAGAAAATTAGTTAAAACTGTTATTTGCAACTCTTCTCAAGCACTTAAATTTAAAACACACAAAACCCCCAAACAAACAAGAACATAATTCAATAATACATACAATGTTCAATTTTTTAGTTCTCCCAGATCTAGCTGTAAACAGCTCCAAATCCAATCCTTGTGCCGGGACTTCTGAAACACGTGATATTTAAATATTTGTAAATACACTCATGTTGTTCCCGCAGTTGATCGAATTATTTTCTTCTTCTTGTTTTTGTAACACAGTGTTCGGTCTAAGCCCGAAGGCCTGTGCGTCACGCAATATCTTGTCCAGGTTCAAATGTTTTTTTTTTGTTGTTTTTTTTTTAAAGAAAGGGGATTACAGCCAGCCAGGAAACCAACTAACAAAAGAACGAACTTCTCAAAAGTTTTGCTCTCAGACTCACGAAAGCCGGACGGAAGGTTTTCGACTATTTATTCTTTTTTTCTTTTCTTTTTTTTTAAACTATTTGGACAGCCTTGACCTGTATCTGAAACTGGGGGCAAACGACCGGCGTTGTTTTTAAACGAAGGTACTGCAAACCAGTGCATCTCAGTACAATATGTGCATTTAAATACCACTTTAATTTTGCTGTAAAACTTTTTACCAAAACGTGTTTTATACAGGGTATTTCCCAGCATGATTTTAAAGCAGTGACTGTTTTCCCGGTTGTGTTTAGTTCAAAAATGTTTCTTTATCAACAATGTACACTACATATTAAATACTACCTATATATATATATATATATATATATATATATATATATATATATATATATATATATATATATATATATATATATATATATATATATATATATATATGTTATCACATTACAGGTAAATATAATATTACCTTGAAATATGTAGTTTTGTTTACTGACAGACATAGCCGCTGTTGCTCCGCATTCTGAATAATTTATTTAGAACAACCTTACGCGTCATTAGTTTAGCACTTTATAGATTGAAAATGTGCAATCGCATATGCTATTATGTTAATTTCATTTTGGAGTGGAAATTATTTTTAATTTTCAATATATGAAATTCTTGAAATGAAACGTGGTCATGATGCTGTAGTCATCTATTTGTTTTCTTGCAATATGCATTGAAGTCTAAAGTGTATGGTAATAACAGTAATAATTTAGCCATTACTTCTGTAATAATGCCATCTGACGAGGGCCTCTGGTGGCTAAAACGACAGAAAAATATGTGTAATTATTATAGATGTTGAATGACATTACAAATATATCAGTCTATACGTTTTTCCCTAATATACCATACAAAACGTTTTTATTAATTAATAATTGTTACGCAATAGTTTAGTTTAATAATATATTAATGATTGCAATTACTGACAAACAAAACAAGTCTTAAGTTTAGATTTCAGTTAATGTCACTTTAAAAACTCAATCACAAGTTATTCAGCAGTAGGCTACTAAAAAAAAAACAACATAGATGTATTTGTCATAGCCTTTCAATACAACAAGAGATTCGGATAATATGAAATACACAGTATTGCCATTGATTCCGGGCCAGACGCTGTGTTTCTTTTCAGACTCCAGTGTCTGTTTAAGTTTGTATTAAAACAATTCAAATGTTGTTGTTCCTTTTAAATATCTGAATGATAACTAACACTTCGAAATGAAGTTTACTGGTTAGTGATATAGTTCACAATGAACTGCATGTGTTACAGTATCTCTGAGGGCAAGGAGCCATCACCTGCGTCCGGCGTGGTTCTGTCGCTGGCGTCCAGGGGACCTGCAGGAAAGCTGTAATGCGTCCCAGTCTGTGCCGAAACCGAGCTAGACAACGGGGGAGCACTGGCTTCCGAGGCTACCTCGAAGCCAGGTTCGTCCTCAGCAGGCTGTTAGCCTACCTGTATGTCAGAGGAGAAGGAGGCCCTCTCCCCAGATGCCGCTATAGAAAGCGTTCCCATCCACCCTGAATTCCCCTGGGGGAGGGGGGGATGGGAATTGGGGCTGCAACGGGGCCTGGACAGAGGCCGGGGCTGCCGGTGTCTGTTTTGCCAAGAGCTCAACCCTTCTCACCTGCGGAGATGGGGAGCGACTGCGGGAGGCCTGCGCATTGGGGATGCCCAGCAGGGTTTCCTGGGAAAGGTCATGGAGGAGAGGCTCTGGGGCTCCAAGAGCCGCCGGCGGTCCGGCCATAGAGGACGCGGAGCTCACCCTCTCCAAATGAGCTTCTTTCACCAGGGGCTGGAAAGCCTCACAGATGCTACAGGCCATGTCCCTCTCGAGGGCCAAGGTGGCATGTTGGACGCCCGAGCACAGCGCACAGAGGGTATGTTTGTCCTCTTGCGGGATATTGGCGTTGCAGGCCATGCAGTGGTGGAACCCCGACTTGCCTGACATGAGCCTGGTGTTGTGCATGGGCCATGCACTAAACACCACTTGCACTGAGCTCAAGCACTGGCTAAGTGTGAACTCCATGCGCACACCCACTAGCGCTGTAGCAGAGGGTACCTAACACCGTGCACCGCATACCGAGTACCGTGGGCACCTTGTGCACTGCGTACCGTGCAGCACTGTATGCCCGTGCACTAGTGTAGTAGTAGTACCAAGCACCGTGTGCACAGTGCACCATGCATACCGTGCGTGCTGAGCCCCGTGCACATCGCGTTCCGTGGCACTGTGCACCGAGTACCGTGCAGCACCGTGAGCTTTTGCGCTAGGTCTGTGGCAGTGGCCAAATACCACCTGCACCATGTGCACCATGCGTCCTGAGTGCCGTGTGCACCGAGTACCATGTGCACTGCGTACAGTGCAGCACCGTGCGTTCCTGCACTAGCGCTGTAGCAGTGGGTACCAAGCACCGTGTGCACCGTGCGTACCAAGCACAGCATGCACCGAATACCGAGAGCACCATGTGCACCGTGTACCGTGCAGCGCTGTGACTGTGCACTGACGCTGTGGCACTGGGCACCGTGTGCCGTATGCACTGAGCACTTGTGCACCGAGATATGTAAGGGTCAAGGGCTATGTGTGCACTGCGGTACCGAAGCACCAGGAGGGGTCGCTACGCAAATGTGCCTACCCTAACCGCACGGTCACACACACCTGGTCAGAGCGTAGTGTGTACCATGAGTACACAAGGCCGAAGCCATGGTGGGCGAGTGGAGGAGAGCGCGGCTGGAAGAGTCACTCAACAGCGAGGATACGGCAAAGCCTAGCCCTGTGGAGGAACTGTGTACTCTCAGAAGAAATTGGCAACCACTCGCGGATGACTGCACAGATAGTCGCTCACACATGACATAACAAAGAGCAGCCTACCACGCAAGCGAGGAGGCCGCTGAAACACAGAAAGGCTCTGTCTTTTCAAAATCGTTGATTCCGAGAAAGCGGCGAGCCAGCTTTCAGCATGAATGCAAGGGAAATACAATCGACTCGATTCGACTCGAGAAGCTCTTTTCTATCAACACGCTCAGCTCAACACATAGGTCTTACTGTACCGTCTTGAGCAGGAAAAAGAGAAATGGCTTCCTTTGGATGACAGTTTTATCCCCTCGGTGGGCGGGACCGAGTGCATCTTCACAGGAAGGGGCCTATCAGCAGCTCTGGCATAGAGAGCTCAGCAATACCTACCCAATGGGCAGGCATATCCCATACATAATGTCATTGGTGTTCGTCTTCAAATTGAAAGGGAAATGCATGTTACAGTATCTCTGTGCCATCGCTATTTACTGGTTAGCAATATAGTACACATTTTGGTATTATCTTTCTATGGGGTCTATTCTGACTTGGTTTAAGCACGATTTGCGTGCAGGAAGAAGGGCTTACATGCCCATATATGGTATTGTATTTACCATTCATGGGCACGTAAACCCTTCTTCCAGCACGTAAACCAAGTCAGAATACAGCCCTATTACGATTATTAGTGCTTACGTTATTGTATTGGCATTATTACATTTCTTTCTTCTCATAACAAATCTTTGACAGGTTGTTTAAAATAAATCTGCATTTTAGAGGCATGCAGTCAAGTCTTTTTTCTTTCTTTCTATGTTGTGTGTCTGTGCATTGGTTCACTGCTTGATTGCTTGGCTGATCTGTTTATGAGTTTATTCATTTCTTTGTTCATTCAAAATGTGTATCCAGGAGTTTTATTGAGAGGAACTTTTTTTGCCAAGATAACTTATGTAAAAAGTCTATCTATCTATCTATCTATCTATCTATCTATCTATCTATATGTGCTTATAGGAGATTCTTAAAATAGGGCTCATGCATCTTTAACTAATGCAGTTACAAAATTAACAGCAGACACTCAAGCAGATGTCAAAACGTCTTAAAAATGTTTATGTGTGAATAATTGAGAAGGTGGCGGGATGCATTATCTGATTGTGAAATAAAAGATGCATGAGGGCAGCTGTTCTGGACAGTCTCCCCGGTATTTCATTAGCCTACACTGCTAATTTAAACATTCACCTCAATGAAAGCAACCGTTTTCTGTATGTCCACTTTCAATCATGCGTCATTAACTGGGCAGCACTGTAGAGTTAGCACAGTGATGTGCAGGAGATAGGAAGCAGACTGCTTAACATAGCCTACTGTAACATAGCATAACTAAAAGTGTCGCTGCCTTTCTGCACACATGTGATAGTGTGGACTTCATTAACCAAACTGTTACATAAAAGCAAGTGTATATTACATGGCTTATTATTATTATTATTATTATTAATAACAACAAAAATATTAGATCTTCTTTTTTTAAAGCCAGTGCTGTTATGAAAAGAGTCCACCAAATATTTTTCAAATCAATCCAAACGCATATAAAATCATACAATAATTGGACAGCGGGTACGTATCCATTATTCTGGACAAAATACAGAATGTTGCAATATATTCATTTACATTATCTAGAATTCAATGTACACATTCTTTCAAATAAACGTGTGCAGGTGCAAAGTATGCTGTCACAGACAACCTGATTATATTCCAGCGTGCCTGACACAGTGTAACATAGGGTTAAGTTCCAGGCAGTAGTATTTTATTTCTTTTTTGGTTCAGTTTCCCTTGTGGAAAGTTAGCCCATGATTGTGAACTCTTGACACCAGCTTGCCACGGCTCACACCCCGGTCAAGTGTCATTGAAAGGTAATGGGAGGTTACTGGGAGGCAGTGCTAAGAGTTTGCCCAGCGTGTCTTCGGTTCACGTCGGGGTTGAAACGACTGTTGACATCTTTTTTGTTTGCTTTCTCCAGAAAATCCCTTTCCTTCCTAGCAGAGGATGTGTCCGGCCTTTTTCATCGCAGCCTTCACCCAACTGTACCACCAATCCTCACAATCTTTGTTTTTTCTACTTTTATGAAATCTTACCAAACAGGAAATTATGGACGATTTGCCTACCTTGGCTAAATCAGTCCAAAGGCTTGGACGCCTTTTTATGTCTGACTTTTTAACTTGCATGTTCTATTTTTATCTTGCATGAACCTGTGAGACCTCAAATTAGCACGCTGCATGCAACTGCAACCCATAGCCTACAAAGAAATAGTCCCATGGCAAGATGAAAGACGTGTCAGAAGGTATAAGGTCCACTGGATGCCTGTAACTGTTAAACAGTTTCATAGATTTTTCTATGTATAACATATGCATTTGTAAACTACCAATACTCAAAGTTAGATTTAACAGAGTATTTCTCTCTTTCGTCACTTGATCTATATTTCAGAAATTCACAATCTATAAAATAACCTTTACCTTGTAAGCCTACATTATGTTGTCCCTGTATGTAGATGTGTAGCTTCAATATATCTTTTTAAACTATTAAACCATCTTATAAAAACGACTCTGTAGTATTCTTACAGAGAATATCCTGTATTCATCCTGAATGTGTCTGCTTACTCTGCAAATACATTTTCCTCGTGCCCCCTATAAAAGTGTATCATAGTAAAAGCATAGCAACGTGTAGGAAAGTACAGGTAAGCATTGTAAATAATAGCAATGTATGATAAAGCACATTAGTAAACATGGCAAAGCAGGGTACATTATTGTAAGTGCATAATATAACATGGGAAGAACATTGCAAACTGCAGTTTTTTTAAAGGAAGAGTTCAACAGGTACTCTAGCGCTTTGTTCAGATTGTAACTTCAAGTTTATACAGGACTGTACTGGTTTAAGATACTAGCTGATGAACACTCAGTATTGCGTGTTTAAATGAAGTGTGTTATATGATGGACACCAACTGCTGTACATTCATAGTGCCTGAGCTAGCTTGTTAATGAACTGCTTTGAAACAGCATACTGCAAACTACACTTCCAGAGTTTTAAAAAAAGTATTTTATTATTATTATTATTATTATTATTATTATTATTATTATTATTATTATTATTATTATTATTATTATTATTATTATTTTCTAAGGAAATACAGCTCTTTAGTTTGTTCATATACAGTAGTGTGCAAATGTATTAGAACACCTCAAGATTGGTCATTTATTGAGCTTTGTACACAAAAAATATTCATGTACTATAGAAATTAGCTATACATTTTTGCAAATCCATCTTACATGAAACCAATTAAACCTAAAAACACAGCTATGTCTGAAAGTGTCTTTCATGGTAGTATTTAGTACGGCTACCTTTGGCATCAATAACAGCTTGGTATCGTTTTGGCATTGTGTCTGTGTACTTTCTCAAAATCTCTGGTGTGATTTGATTCCATTTTTCTGCATCCACAGACTTTCTTTGGTACAGTTGGTACTTTTGTCAAGCATGGAGTCCAATAAACTACAGGAGCAATGGGGTGTTCTAATAAATTTGCACAAGCCTGTATAAAATGCATAGAGATTTTTGGAGATTCCATTCTGGACCTGGCAACACCATATGAATTCACAAATGAAACAGGGAAATTCTAAACTTCGTAGGTAAGTGAAGCACATTCATGCATATTAGGATTTTGTAACAAGTTAAAATCTATCTATCTATCTTTCTATCTATATATATATTGTCATTTAGTATCAAATGAGATCATGGATGCTGGTATGAAAAACAACACATGGTTCAAGGGTGGTGCACATGTCATATGAGCAAAGAAACTCAGAGTGGGTTAAATTCCATGTTAGATAACCATACCTTCCATACCTTCTTCATCTGACTTATAAAGGGAACCTAAACTATAGGGTTACTGAATAGTGTAAAGTGTAAATGTACCATGGTCACATTTTACAAGAGAAATAGATTTTATATATATATATATATATATATATATATATATATATACAGTACTGTGCAAAAGTTTTAGGCAGGTGTGAAAAAATGCTATAAAGTAAGAATGCTTTCAAAAATAGACATGTTAATAGATTATATTTATCAATTAACTAAATGCAAAGTGAGTGAACAGAAGAAAAATCTAAATCAAATCCATATTTGGTGTGACCACCCTTTGCCTTCAAAACAGCATCAATTCTTCTTGGTACACTTGCACAAAGTCAGGGATTTTGTAGGCATATAGTCAGGTGTATGATTAAACAATTATACCAAACAGGTGCTAATGATCATCAATTCAATATGTAGGTTGAAACACAATCATTAACTGAAACAGAAACAGCTGTGTAGGAGGAATAAAACTGGGTGAGGAACAGCCAAACTCAGCTAACAAGGTGAGGTTGCTGAAGACAGTTTACTGTCAAAAGTCATACACCATGGCAAGACTGAGCACAGCAACAAGACACAAGGTAGTTATACTGCATCAGCAAGGTCTCTCCCAGGCAGAAATTTCAAGGCAGACAGGGGTTTCCAGATGTGCTGTCCAAGCTCTTTTGAAGAAGCACAAAGAAACAGGCAACGTTGAGGACCGTGAGACGCAGTGGTCGGCCAAGGAAACTTACTGCAGCAGATGAAAGACACATCATGCTTACTTCCTTCAATCGGAAGATGTCCAGCAGTGCCATCAGCTCAGAACTGGCAGAAAACAGTGGGACCCTGTTACACCCATCTACTGTCCGGAGAAGTCTGGTCAGAAGTGGCCTTCATGGAAGACTTGCGCCTAAAAGCCATACCTCCGACGTGGAAACAAGGCCAAGCGACTCAACTATGCACGAAAACACAGGAACTGGGGTGCAGAAAAATGGCAGCCGGTGCTCTGGACTGATGAGTCAAAATTTGAAATATTTGGCTGTAGCAGAAGGCAGTTTGTTCGCCAAGGGCTGGAGAGCGTAACGAATGAGTGTCTGCAGGCAACAGTGAAGCATGGTGGAGGTTCCTTGCAAGTTTGGGGCTGCATTTCTGCAAATGGAGTTGGGGATTTGGTCAGAATTAATGGTCTCCTCAATGCTGAGAAGTACAGGCAGATACTTATCCATCATGCAATACCATCAGGGACGCATCTGATTGGCCCCAAATTTATTCTGCAGCATGACAACGACCCCAAACATACAGCGAAAGTCATTAGGAACTATCTTCAGCGTAAAGAAGAACAAGGAGTCCTGGAAGTGATGGTATGGCCCCCACAGAGCCCTGATCTCAACATCATCGAGTCTGTCTGGGATTACATGAAGAGAGAGAAGCAACTGAGGCTGCCTAAATCCACAGAAGAACTGTGGTTAGTTCTCCAAGATGTTTGGGCCAACCTACCTGCCGAGTTCCTTCAAAAACTGTGTGCAAGTGTACCTAGAAGAATTGATGCTTGATGCTGTTTTGAAGGCAAAGGGTGGTCACACCAAATATGGATTTGATTTAGATTTTTCTTCTGTTCACTCACTTTGCATTTAGTTAATTGATAAATATAAACTATTAACACGTCTATTTTTGAAAGGATTCTTACTTTACAGCATTTTTTCACACCTGCCTAAAACTTTTGCACAGTACTGTATATATATATATATATATATATATATATATATATATATATATATATATATATATATGTATATATATATATATATTTAATACTTCTTGGGGCTGTTACGATGGAGGCTGGATTGTAATAATGTTTCGTAGAGTTCTTCTTCGCAGATCAATAACTTAAAAGCTTGTGTCTAAAGAAGCCACTCTAGTAACGGAAGTCTTCTGCACTGAGTGGCCCCAGAATCGTGACAAGCCTCATATGCTTCTCTGAACCCCCCTAAAAACTGGCACTGGTGAGTTCAGCAGAATTATAAATTTCCGAGAAGGCTGAGGTATAGACGTCTTGATTTACATGACCTGCTGTTGCAGTTTAAATTCTGAATACGTGGCGCTTGAAACATGATATTGCTCAACAGTGGTTTGCAGTGAAGTGCTGCCATGTTGACTTGTGCTGTCCGATTCATAGTGTATTCACATCATGCCTTCTTGAGAATAGGGAAAACAAAAGCAGGCTGTGTCGCGTTAAGATGACATATGCGGTACTATTATGAATTTGTTGCCATTAAATTGATGTTTTTCACTACTCTGTAGATATGACCTAACTTAGCCTAGTGGGGCCCTGGGAATTGCTTTGGTTGCTCTGGCCCCTAAAACCTTGTCTGATGTGATAACCACGATGCTGAACCTTCTTCTCTTTCTTTCCATGTGACTCAAGACTGTGCTGTGCTAAACTCTTGTCAATACCTGAATGCTTCATTCTTCCAAAGCACTGGCCACTACTCTGAACAGTATTGAGCAGAAAAAGATGATAGGGTGTCAAGGGATTTTTCCAAACCCAAGGTTGCAATTTTAAGGTTCAAAGAGATTTTTGGTTTATACAATGCTTTGCCAAAAAGGGTGATTCAGAATGTTGTATTGAAACTGTGAACAATAGTAAAATACAATTTTAATTTGCATGGAACCATCAAAGAATGAGCAAGTGCATATCTACCAGCTATGTAACCACAACAAAGAGCAGGGGATAAAGGGAAACACTGCCACAGAATAAGGTTTCCACCGTATTGAAATGCTGACTGGAATGAAAGATGTGTAACCCGAACGTATTTCACCACCTTGCCTTTAGAAAACAAACACAGACACGCAGCTCAATGGACAATCATTTCCACTACACAATAATACACAAGGACTGTTACAAACCATTTCAAACAAAGACATTGACAAGTCAGTGCTAGAAGCACAGTTTAGACTGAGGCAGGTATTTCCACATTACAGCACCATTCCTCACTTTGTCTGAATGTTATATTGTATAACATACGCTTGGTTAATCCACTGTGCTAATTCATTTTGAAAAGCAACTATTCAGGTTTTATACCAGGATTGATTTGTAACAACAACAAAAAAAAGGGTTACCGAAGCCAAAAACAGGACAGATTACCAGGTCTCGGATCCAGTACTAACCAGTCCATGAGGATGGGTATTAACTTGATTAGCCTTGTTATATGTTACCGTGTGAAATGTATGTGTCTCTCTCTCTCTCTCTCTGTGTGTAAGTGCTGGTAACAGATCCAGTCCCAGGACTGGGGTAGGGGGAAGACCATTGAGGAGCATTGAAATAAAAAAAAACACGGTAGGAATCACCTAGGTAAAAAGAGAATGAAGAACAACCCTTTTAAAAGCCTTAGAGCTTCATTTTTATCTCTGTTAAGAGAATGTCTGCTTACCTGGAGGATTGGTAGTGCTCTTTTCATTCCATGGTATTGTTTTTGTTTTAGTGAATAAATACCCAACGACATTCATTATTATTATTATTATTATTATTATTATTATTATTATTATTATTATTATTATTATTATTATTATTATTATTATTATTATTATTATTATTATTATTATTATTATTATTATTATTATTATTATTATTATTATTATTATTATTATTATTATTATTATTATAATAATAATAATAATAATAATAATAATAATAATAATAATAATAAACAGCTTTAGGAATTAGCAATAAAAATGCAATCATTGCTTCTTTTCTTAAACATTCCCTCCTATCGGTGCAGAGTTTGATTGATCCTGCAGAGGCAGTGTAACCTCTTATAGCACCACATATTTTTTTTGAGAACAGACCCCTTTGCCCTGAGAAAAAAAAAACATTTACTGCATATTTAAATTGTCATCACATTACCGGTGTAATCAACATTACCATTAGCATAGCACTATTCTCCAATATCGATGGCTGTTTTCCACACTTTATTTTCACTTCTGTGAGTGGAAGTGATTTTGCCTGGCACTATTAGTTCATCTCCTGTGTCATAGGCAATAGACACTTGTCTGAGCGCAACACTGTAGCAGGTAGGACACTATGAGCTGTAACACAGGCAAGGAAAAGGCTGAACTGGAGTCAAATTAAAAAAAAAAAAAAATCTGGAAAACTTGAAGCACGAAAGCAAAAACAAAGGCAGGAGAATGTTTTTTAAAAACAGTTTTATACTCGTGTTCAGATTTGAGCATCACATGTTTTAAAAACCTTTCTATCTGAAACTATTTTTTGCCATGGCAAAACTAGCAATAAACGATTTAGCAGCACAAAGGAGCAGTTACCACAGTTTTCCATAGCATGATAAAGTGTAATAAAGCACAATGAAAGCATGGTAAAGCATAGGTAAGCATTGCAAAACACAGAGAGGTCTGGTAAAGCATATTAAAAAACATGGAAAACTATGGTTAAGTAAGGTAAATGCATTGTATAACCATGGGAAAAACATGGGAAACCTGCAACATTCCTCTGCAGATTTACTGTGGTAAACATTTCCAATTTCTTGAAACTAGGGCCCCACTATTATAGACCAGCTTGATAAAGAGCCTTCTAGAATGTCAATCACTTTTAACATCACACCAGACTTCTATCATTATCCAGAAACATAATATAGAGCACAATGGAGTCTGTTATGATTTCCAAACAATTACGTGCTATTTTATTAACTTGCTATGCCTGTCTCGAAACAATTCAAATTTTTGTATATGAAGCTGCTTTTGAAATTTGATCTGCGGGTTCCCTTAGCCTCTGTACAAGAAGTATTAAAAAGCAAATGCACATAATCCTGTATCTGGTACAATAATCCTAAATGGAATATATATTCTGTAACAGGATTACTGAGGTGTTGCAGGAGAACCAGCTGTAAAGACCAATGGTAATTTGTAACCTTAGCAACTATTGAAAATAATAATAATAACAGTGATGTCAGCTGACCTCCTTCACTTTGCTGGAGGCATAAGAAAGGTGTTTAAGATGTGGCAATGGACCAATCAGGGCTTGAAGACAGCATTTTAATACCTACAGGTCCACTCAAACTTTACCCTCCTCATGAGAGACATACCAAAGCTGTTTCAATTTCATTTAAACAGTTTTAAGTATGCCTGGAGTGGAAAAGGCTTAAAGA
This sequence comes from Acipenser oxyrinchus oxyrinchus, assembly GCA_030684275.1. Taxonomy (NCBI): domain Eukaryota; kingdom Metazoa; phylum Chordata; class Actinopteri; order Acipenseriformes; family Acipenseridae; genus Acipenser; species Acipenser oxyrinchus. The sequence goes on along the minus strand of CM060251.1, from coordinate 2,018,104 downwards.
TTTCCTTAACTCGTTGCTGTTTCACACACGCCCAGTAATGCCTTGCAGTCTAAGAGGCAGGGACAAGCTGATCAGACAGAACTTCTTCAACTGTATAAATCTAAAAGCTTTCTTTTCTTTATCTTTAGCAAGAACACATGTCTCTTTATGTATGCTTGGTAAACTATTAAAAACACAAGAAATGTTAACATCGTTGTTGTTTGTTAACCCGGTGCCTTTAACCCAACATCATCCATGTGATTGCACCTAGTTAATATCATAAGACTAAAAATGAAAAAAAAAGAAATAGCAATGTTCTGCATTTTATTAGTTATTCACAGCATGTGTGTAAACTTATCATGTCCCAAGTTAAATTGTTTCATGTATTCCAGTGTTACCTGTGATTTTTCTATTTTGAAAGGAACCGCAACAAATAAACTTTTAAAGAAGTGCTAACAAAAGTTTTTAAGATGTGTTTTCTTACCTAGCAATACCATCTCTGCTCCTCCTTTTCTTCTATTTAAGATCTTCTTTGCAGTTTGGGACATGAAGATAATCCACAGACAGTGAAAAGTTCTTGCAGCTTCTTGGAACGTAATTCCTTCTTGAAATGTTGTATCAGCTCACTCCAATGATCTTGCTGTAATCAGTGTGTTCCTGTGAGTCCTAAAGCACAGGTATCAGGGTGAAGTCGTTTATCTGTAGTGCAGACCACCCAGGTGACCCAGATTTCAAAAGTCAGACCCTTGACATTATATACTGCGCATCAAAAGAAACTTATCACTTATATTTGAGCATCAAAAGAAACATATCACTTATATTTCAGCATCAAAAGAAACTTATCACTTATATTTGGATAAAATTCACTAGATGTGATCGAAAAATGATTTTTGATGTTTTAGAGCAGGTGCAGTGACTTTTTATTGTGCTGATTAACAATTGACACCACAAAGATGCTGCAAAATGATCTGTCGATCTTGGGCAGGTGTTGTGACTCTTGGTCTCCCAGTTTGTGGCCTGTCATTGACACAGTGTGTCTGGTTATACCGTCTCGCCAGGTTTGAAATTGCTGGCTGTGAGCACCCAAGATGGCGAGCCACAGTACGCTGCCCTAGTCCAGCCTCCAAGATGCCAATTGCACAAAGGCGCTGCTCTCTTGACAGATCAGGCATATTGTTTTTTTTTCTGTGATTTTCTTTATTGCTTTTATTCAAGCTTGCAATTCAATAGCTGAAATCACTCCATATCCAGTGTCCAATCAACTGTCTCACTAATTAGGTGATTAAGTGCATATGCTTCAGTCGTAGTCGCTCAAGCGTGTCATGGTCAAGGATGAATGATCGAGTGATTAAAAAGAAACCAAAAACATTTTGTCAATGCCCAGCATTTGTATACCTTATTTTTTCAAAAATAAATGTGTTATAATAGTGATAAGTTTCTTTTGATGCTCGGTATATATGTAAGATCACTGTTTGAGTGAAGTTAAAACAAACTGAAGCTTGTCTTTCTCAACATATCACTGTATGCACACTCCATTCATTGGTGGGTTCTAATTCAAGTTGCAAATGATGTCATTTTAAATGAGCCAGTGTTATTGTTTTCTTTTTTGTTTATTGATTTGAAATGTTAATTTTAATAATTTAGTTTAATCAGATTAATCATTGTCCAAAATGTTCTCAAGGAAAGGGGAACCCCCAAACCTCCCTCCTCAGGAAATAGTTTGAACCAGCGTTCCAGTTTATGAAACTTGGGACCTATGTAGTGTAGCATTTGAAATGTTTGCATTTCCTGAATTAGTGTTAGAGAAGTAAGATTCATAAAAAAGGGGGGCCAGTACTACTGATAAGAAAATAACAATCATATCTATCTGTAACAAAAGGGCTTCCTATTCTGGGATCAAGTGTTTAAATAACAGATCTAGTACCTTAAATAAAAAAAAAAGTTCCAGCAGAAACTAACTCAATTGGAATGTGTGTCACAGAACTGGAAGCAAATTCTATTCAGGTAATGATTACTACAAGAATAACCACAGTATTTATATGGTAATCTTATCAAGCCTGAACGAGAATGCCTGCAAGCCATGTACAGCAATACAAGCTTATATTGATTCAAAAAATACAATTCTTCCGAATTACTATAGAATTACCGATGGTTTTCATTCCACAACAAACCGCTTCGTTAAGCTTTTTTCAGATTATGTGCATTTTTTTTTCATTAGACGATACATACGAAAGAGTTAACATTCTCTTCCCAATATCTTTTTATAAGTCATTTTTTACATATTTTGTAGCTATCCAAGTTGTCAGACATGGCTTAACAGCTTCAGCAAGCAAGTTTAACCACTTTTTGGCTGAAGCATCTTGCTTATTCATGTGGAAGTGAATGCAAGGCCCAACCCATTTTCTACCCCCCCCCCCCCTCTCTCTCTTGCCAGTTTTGCTTCTCTTTGTGAGTTTGGGAAGCTATTAAAGGAACAGCAAATGGCTTCTCAAGTGACATTTGCTGACATTCAAGGAGGTGCATTTATCAGCATTGTACAGTGAATGAAATCCATTTGTATTTGGCTGCCGCTTGTGGCCCTCCCTGCAAATGGTAAATGGCAAGGTGGTGCTCATCTCTGCAGCTGTTCGGAAATGTCACTGTGAAAAATCTGTAATGGGCTAAGTGTAGCGTTTCAGGTTACAGCTTGTCAGGTAATGAGAAATCATATAGATTGCCTTAGCCCCTCCACCTTCAATCTTCAGACTCAGAGCAACCACAGGCAACGGCTAATTATAAGTTACACCAATCAGAAGGCTAGAGGCATGCAATTGGAAGACTGCATTTAAGTATAATATTTCTTACAGTTCTGGTACTTGTTTTTTCTTCCAGCTATGTTCTCGTTGTTGTATAATTCTTATTTATAAATGGAACACGCTATATTAATAATTGTTTTACGACCAAGAGAAAGTCACATTGAGTTAACTGGTGTTGATGCATGAATATAGCAATACTACTCTGCACTGTACTGTAAATACTCACATGTTTATTTGTGCTTTTATATTCTCAAACAATGCATCATGCAATCATGTCTCCATTAGAACTCTTTTTGCTATTGATCTACTGCTAGGTATTGCTTATGCAGGAGGATTTGTACCTACTGTATGTGCCTCTTTAGAAACATTTGCCTTTTAACTTTAAAACTGTATTTCTTTGTTCTGTGATGACTTTACCTGAATGTGCTGTAAACAAAACACTAGAAAACATATATAACTATCAGAAGAGTCAATTTCCCAAAGTTTTGGTATGTTTCACATACCTTTGTCAAAGGAAAGTGTGTTTGAAAACAAACAGTGGAGGTACTTGTAGGCTTTTGAAGTCATATATATACAGTATATGCAGTGCTCCCTCGCTATAAGGCTCTTGGTTATAACGCGCCTCGGATATAACGCCCCTACAGCATGTCCCCCAATTCCTCATACTAGTGATTCATGCAATATTTCTACAGTAAACACAGCACCGGTGTTGTTCAAACTGTAAACAACTTCTCAGTCTAACTTCCGTTTCTTTCTCTCCCTTTTGATACAGTATCTGAACTGAAGAAAAGCTATGCTGGCACTTTGTAACACAGACATCTTATTCAGCATTCGTTTTATAACTAAATAAATATTAGGTCTTTTACATGGCTATCTTTCCTAATGTTTTTACTTTTTTTGCTGCGGCTTTCTCCGGCAGCCAAACCTGGGGCGAGCCCATTCCCTTTTCCCCTCTCCCGACCTGCTCTACTTCTCGCACTTGGTTTGCTTGCCTGTCTGCTTTATTGCCTTGTACCCAGTGTCGCTTCAAACTGAACTAGACGATTTATAGTTTAAAAACTGCTAATTAAAATGATCCAAGAGTGGGAATGTTTTTTTTTTGGTAAAAAATAGTGTTGATTACCTGGTGCTTTATGCAAGGTTAATTCACGGAAAGTTACATTTTTGCAAACTATATGTGCATTATATATATACACTACCGGTCAAAAGTTTTAGAACACCTCCATTTTTCCAGTTTTTATTGAAATTTACGCAGTTTAATGTCTCAATGTACTCTGAAATTAAAGCATAGAACAAATAAACAATTGGAGATAAAAAAGAAATCATGGAATCGTTTTGTTTAACAAAATTTAATCTAAATTTTTGACTCATCAAAGTAGCCACCTTTTGCAGATATAACAGCCGAACACACTCGTGGCATTCTTTCTACAATGGAAATCAAATATTGTTCGGAAAGTTCTTCCCAACACTGTTGCAGAAGTTCCCACAAATGTGTTGCACTTGTAGGTTGCTTTGCTTTCACGCTTCTGTCCAGTTCATCCCAAACCAGCTCGATGGGGTTTAAGTCTGGAGACTGTGCTGGCCATTCCATGATTTGAAGCCTACCGTCTTGTTCTTTTCTTCTAAGGTAGTTCTGACATAGCCTGAAGGTATGTTTTGGGTCATTATCTTGCTGTAGGATGAACCCCTGACCAACTAGGCGTATACCAGAGGGTATTGCATGGCGCTGCAAAATGCTGTGGTAGCCGTTTTGGTTCAGGGTGCCACTCACTCTGTGCAAGTCGCCGACTCTGGATCCAGCAAAAGAGCCGCAGACCATCACGCTTCCTCCTCCATGTTTGACAGTTGGTGTCACACACCGAAGAACCATCCTTTCGCCTACTCGACGGCGTACAAAAACCCTGCGTGATGAACCGAAGATTTCAAATTTTGATTCATCGGTCCAGAAGACCTTCTTCCAGTCTTCAGTAGTCCACTGGCAGTGCTTCATGGCCCAGGCAAGCCTCTTTTTCTTATTTTGCCATCTTAGCAATGGATTTCTTACTGCCACTCGACCTGTCAAACCTGCAGCTCGAAGTCTTCTCTTTACAGTTGAAACTGAGACTTGCTTACTTCGACCAGTGTTAAGCTGTGCTTGAAGCTGTTGTCCTGTGAGCCACCTATCACGCAAGCTGTTGACTCTCAGAAACTTGTTTTCTGATTCTGTTGTGGCTTTGGGTCTGCTAGACCTCTTCCTGTCAGAGTTTCCTCCAGTTTCCAAGTGCCTTTTGATGGTGTAGGAAACTGTACTCACTGACACCTTGGCTTTCTTTGCAATTTCTCTAAAGGAAAGACCTGCACTTTTAAGGGTTATAATAGTCTGTCTGTCTTCCTTTGTTAATTGTCTTTTTCTCGCCATTATGATAGCAATATACTACTTCCTGCTGTACAATACTGTCCAAATAATGCTTAAGAGGGTGTAGTAACACAGTCTGTTCCAACACTGCTTTTATAAAGACAGAGGGTTTGTAAGTAATCAACAAAAGTTGGGACACCTGTAGGAATTGTTAGTATCAACTTTCAAGGCTTAATTTACTTCCATTGCTACAGAACAGCTGTAAGTTGTTAACCCATTACTTGTTCCCTGAAAAAGGCCTTTTTGTATAACTCTGAAATGTACATTATTTTTCAGTTTTTGGTAACCTAAACTTTTTTTTTAACCTCTGGCAGTTTACCGCTTACCTTTGTACCATTTCAGGTTATTCACTGGACTTGAACTGCTTAAATTTCAATAAAAACTGGAAAAATGGGGGTGTTCTAAAACTTTTGACCGGTAGTGTATATATATATATATACACTGTATATATTACTGGATTTCTCAGATCCTAACATGTTGTACTTAGCTGCATGCCATTACAGTATACCTTAAGACACACTTTCCCATTTGTGAATAAACTGGTTCCAGATTGCTTGTGTGATAGCCTGATCCCTATTCTCACTATTATCACTTTATGATAGTGAGCAGTGGGGATGGTTTAATCTCCTCTTAATACTGATGTGATGCACAGTAGTTTCCATTCAATTTGATCAGCATTGACCTTTTGAACTACTTATCCAGGCAAATATGGTAGTTTAAGGATTTTTGTAATGCTCTCATTCAGTACACTGCAATGCTTTCTATTGTACAGGGCTCATTGGTAATTTTGGCTGTACATGGTATTTATTTTACTTAATGGCCAGTGTCTTACTCTTTAGATTTCTGCAAGGTTACAGGTACACCAAGACAATGGCAGCCTCTGCACAGCAACACATTTAGCTCGCCTAGTTTCATCCTGTACAGATACCTTGGATAAATAAATCCAATTTGAAGGCTTCGTGCCATGAAATCAATTTAATCAGTCATTTACCTTCCCTGCTCTGTTTAAGAGTTTGGGGCTATGCACTAGTGTGACAATTCGATTTTCCAGTACAAATCACAGAAGCACGGGGCCACCATGGTAAACACCATGTATTCATTGTGGCTGCTTTTAATTAAAGGCAGAGTCTTGTCATTTTTTTGGTGGCCCAGAACTGAACTCAATTTATTTTCGATGAAGTAACTGCACAGTTGTGTCTTGCTGTGTAATGAGTTTATTTTGTGGAGACCCGGTTAACTTTATCACATTACCATACACCTGCTGTCAATCACACAAATCCAGCGACCGTCCCCGAGTGTTGCAGCGTGAGACAAATGAAGACGGATTACTTTTCATTAAAACTTCCATCACAGCACGCCTCAAGCTTTAAAAAGCTTCCCAATTCATTAACAATCACAACAGAAATGAAACGACGCCAGACCGAGTAGCAACGGCATTTCATTTCAGCCTGCAGAGACCAGGGCCTCAGACCCTGCAGGTTCCCAATGCATTCTGCAGGCTCGTGTCGCCTCTGTTAATTTGCTTTAGACAAGTCCTTTTTTGAAATGATCAAGCCTCCCCCTTCCTTGAAATAAATAATGCAGCTAGTGTTCTCAGAGGTGACTTATGTGGAAGACAATGCACTAGGAGACTGAAGTGTGTGACAGTAGCCGAGAGGCAACAGTGTCTTAGGCATCTAAAAGAAAGCCCCTGCACGTTTTTACATAGTTTTGTTTGCTTGTGGATCTATAGCTATTTTTTATGTTATTATATTTCCTGTAAAGCTTTAACCTATAAAAAGAATAAACCAGAAGTTTGTCGTTTTACTCTCAAAAGAAAAAACATGGTTATATTTTTTGTAGCATCATTTTTAATAACATAAATTATGATTATCATCATCATCATCATCATCATCATATAACAATAGATATACCATATAAATAACATTAGTTCAAATACTCAACATATACATCATTAAATATAAAAACAAATAGGCTTCTAACCAAACTGTATTTCTGTTTCAAAATGAATCCTGGGTATTACTTTCAGAGAAAATGTAATTGCTTAATATTTGCAGTAGCAAACAGAAAAGAAGAATCAGAATGCAGTCCATTCGATCTATTGTGTTTTTAAATTAATATAGTTCATTGAACATTTTAGACAATGCTTTTTAAAACTATGGAAATATGCATTATTTCTAAGGATAAATATTAACGTTACATTTCAGACACCTTCCCTGGTGTTCCAGTTGTGTCTTTTTTTATATTTGATGCTTATATGAATTATTGCAATGGAGCCTCACTCTGGTCACTCTAGTTCGGCCTTTAAACACAGACCCAGACCTTGCAGGTTTAAAGCACTTTCATGCACTTATTTACAAAACAAATCAAAAGCCTAGCTTCCACGTGGAGCCCTAACTAAACTTTGAACAGTACTTAACTAGCACACTGGACGGCTAAGCCGTTTACCAGTCAAAACACTTGCTTCACACACAGTTAATAACTTTTAACCAGATCACTACAGTTCACACAATACATTTCTCTTTGTTCCCAGCTCCCTGGTAGGCTCCTCAATGGAGCTTCCAAGCTCTCTTTTTATACTCTGTGGCTGTTCCCAATTAACACCAGTTATCTTATTTGGGAACAGCCACATTCTCACATGTATTTGGTAGGGATAGGATTTAACCCCATCCCTGCCAATCACCACCAAAACACATAATACCCACACTTTATTTACAGGCAGGGCACTTGCTCTGCCACAATATGTAATATATATATATATATATATATATATATATATATATATATTGTAATAGAACTTCACCCACTCATGGTTCGTGGCCCCTTTAAAAACCAGATCCAGGACACAGCGCTGTTGCGCTAATTTTAATAAACAAATACAAAAATAAACAAAACAAACACCTAGCTCTCTTTGAGCACTAACTAAACATAAACACTGGAACCTAAACTAAAAACAGGACATCTAAGCTGCTTACCTGTTGCCAAAAACTAAAACAAAACAAAGTTACACAGCACTCCAACAAAAAGGATTCACTCTACCTTGCTTTCTCTTGTACGCCTGCACACCCTTGCAAGCGGGCTCTTCACACAGCAGCGCTGAACAGACTGGCTGCTTCTCTTTTGTACCCTGCACCTGGCTCTAATTTACAATAATTACCAGGTGCAGGGGATAATCACTAATAAAAAATTAACAATAAAACAATTAAATTAAACCACTGTGCATTCAAGCACATGTTTTGTTACATATATATATATATATATATATATATATATATATATATATATATATATATATATATATATATATATATAACCACTTCAACTCCAGATGTAAAAATGAAACCCCTTCAGAGGTACCAGATTTTGAAAATAATAATAATAATGTTTTCAAACCTGTAATTGCTATAACATGTTAACATATGAGGAATAAAACACAAATAAATGACCTAAACAGTGTTTTTCATTAACCCTTTATGCTCCTGTGTTACATACCCATGTTCAATATAGAGATAAAAACATGTTTTCTTTTTTATTTAACAATGAAAACAAAAACACTGCTAATAACGCTAATAACAATAATTACAACAGTACAGCAGTAATTATCAAATAAAAATCAAACAACATCAAAACATGTGCCATTATTTGTGCCATTTATTGAAATGTTCAATACAACAGAACCTGGAGTTGCCTTCGTAACCACTGCACATTTTTCTTGTGTCCTTTCTTTTGTTTTCATTTTCGTAGCAGACCCTGCACCTTTTTTGCGGTCCCTGCTTCCCTTGTGTTGGAGGGATAGTCAAGTATAAATATAGTGTTTTAAATTATATTTTTTTCTTTTATTATTAGTTTTACTTGTTTAGTTGTAGTTTATATTGTTTTTTAGTGAAAACTAAACATAATGCGTGTACAGGGCTACTTTGAGCAGGCATTGTGATGGATCTGGCTGCTGCAGACGCCTGCTTTATTGCCTTGTACCCAGTGCTGTGTTTTGATAGTATTTCGTCACAGCACTGCCATTTCAAACCAAACAGCTTCCCGTTTGCAGCTGGCTTCCCTGTAAAGTAGCTGCATGCTCTTCTGTTTGTACACTTTGTATTGTTCTTGGCTCCACATCCTCTTCATCATCATCGCTGAGTGATAAGTCAGCATCACTGTTGCTGGTATCGAAATCCTCCGAACCAACTTCACTCCCTTTGTCGCTCTCCACATACGTTGCTATGTTTAGTTTTCACTAAAAAACAATATAAACTACAACTAAACAAGTAAAACTAATAATAAAAGAAAAAAATATAATTTAAAACACTATATTTATACTTGTAAAAGTTGAATGGCTTCCTGCAACATATCTCAGTCTTCTAAACACCCACAGGTAGATTGGAATCACTACATGACACGCAATTGGATACAAATGTCACCTGACCCTCCCCCGACTTTCATTGCACATTCCACAGTACTAGCACTGCCTTAGAGAATGAAACCTGAAACACGAGATTGAGAAACCGATCATAGAATAGAGTGGGAAACTTGACATATGCACATACGGCATGGTACTGTAAGTGGGTTTTCATTTGACGTACGTGCATACGTCATGGTGTTGAAGTGGTTTATGTGTCTAAAAATTTACCCCTGTTTTTAGAATTTAGAATTTAGAATTGTCTAATTATGTTGCCTCACCACAGCAACTTCCTACAGAAGCTCATGGGAACCAATCCCAGCTGCCAGTGAAGAGAGTCACCAGGCATCTGGCCAGTAGGAGCAGCAGGAACATGGTGAAGTAAAGCTGTCCCTGCCGAGTCTTCCTCCCCGACGCATGGGAGTTTCAGGGCAAAACTGCGACAGCCTCCCCACCTCGGATCCCCAATGAAGACCAACAGCATGCCCCAGCTCCTCTGTGCTCCCAGTGCAGCATGGCTCACCCTGCACACCACCCTGGACCTCTCAGCTTTTATTGCTGAGCTACAATATGCTGTATTTGATAAATAGACAGACACTTTAGTTTTCAGCATGGTATCACAACCCAATTGCTTTTCATGCATGGTTGCTTACTTTATGTAAGTATAGTGGCATCAGACAAGTTAAACTTTGTCTATGCTATTTGGTCAATAATAGTTATGGTACATGTTTATTATGAGATAAAGAGCTAATTTATTGACATCTGTTTGTTTAATACAGGTAATGTGATAAGTGAAGTAGCTTTCTTTGACTTTAAAATATATCAATGTTATAATACAGGTCTATTTCAACCCTTGTACTCAAGGACCCCCAACAGTCCAGGGAATTGTTTCAGTGAATATTCATCTGTAAATATTACTGACTTTGCTCATTTGACAAGTTCCCTGTGCCAAGCCCACTAGAGACCCACGATGCTTGTCTCTGACATCTAATGAGAGCAGAGGGAAATGCTCTTATTATTTTCCTCTGCTCTCATTTGAAATAATTGTACAATAGGCATCCATTGTGTTCCATAGTAGGGGTCCAGCACTAAACAGTTCATTCATTTGTACAGAAGTTTGTATTAATTGTGAACAGCAAATTTGCCAGTGTTCAATGAACTCTGACAGAGTTAAATGTAATACTTTCAAAGTGAACATATCGATTTGAGTGTTAAATTAACACTTTTAAAAGTGTTGCAAAATTAACACTACTAAAGTGTAGACTAACACTCCTGGAGTTTGAATTGAACCCGTCAGTGTAACTATATTGCAGTGCATAAGAAAAAATAACTGACATTTAACATGTTTAAAATAACAAATGCTATAAACTGAAATGTTAATTACACATGTAATTACATGTAAATACCTTTTAATACCTTTTAAAATGCATTGGAATTAGTTTTAAAAAAATTCTAAATTACAAAAATGAAAAAAACTTTCTGAAATACTCTGGTACTATGTTGTGGTATATATCTAGATTTCCATTACATGAGAGTAGATGTTAAAACTTCATGCTGATTTGAACTCGGCTCTCGCCAAGATAAGCACCAACTTAGACGTAACTTACAGTAGACTAATGTGATCCATCTGCATCTCCATCCATTTGCGTTTCTTTCCATCTGATGATGTAGATTTCCTTCTGCCTGGTGTTGATGACTGAAGTGCAATGCTGGCTCCAGGGATCAGCTTATTTTGCCTCCCCAGTGCGTCAGCACACACAACGGATGCGATGCTGGCTCTGGGGATCAACCACAGTGCGGTCTCCCCAGCGCACCAGCATGACAACTGTCTGGATTGAGCTAAGTAGGGTACATTTCTGGGGTCTACAAGTGGGCACCTTCCATCCTCAGTGTTTCGTCGACTAGCCCACTACACCTCAAGAAGGCTTGACAGTGACTCTGGCGTCCCAGCATCACCCCCCTCCATCGCCCACTCAACTCAGTCCAGCTTACTTACCCGCACATCAGCATTGCTATCTTTCTATTGTGCTTGAGGTCCCCAGCCAGAATCTTTCCGTCTCAACCACAGCCAGTTGCTGCTCCTTTCTGCTGCTTCAGATAAGTTCTTCACTGTGCAACGCAACTCTCGATCACTGAACCCAACATCTCTGAGAAATTGTAGAGTGTGCCACAAATCCTCGACAACCCACCTCCACTGGGTAAACCCAGACTCTCCATCCTCGCCTTTTCCGCTTCAGCAGCTAGTTGAGCATACCAAAGTTTCTTCCTCTCATAAGCTTCATCCACAGCATCCTCCCATGGCACTGTTAACTCTACCAGATGAACAAGGCGTGCTGATCCAGACCACAAGACAATGTCTGGTCGAAGGTTAGTGGTGGCAATCTCAGGTGGAAAAATAAGCCGTTGACCAACAACTGCCAGCATTTTCCAGTGTCTAGCAGCTTCCAGTTGTCCTGGGCGAGGCTTGGTTTTAACACCTTTTCTTGGTGGTTGCTCTCCTGGATGGAGGAATATTGTCTTTTGTGTGTAATGCTTTGATGGAACTGGTAGCAACTTATTGGTCATGTTACTCTTGTCTTCCAATGCTAAGGCCAAACATCGCAGTACCTAGTCATGGCGCCAAGTAAACCGTCTTTGGCCAAGACCCACCTTAATGTTACAGGTGATGAACACAAAGGACATGAGGGATCCTCACCCATCCAGAGGTTTAGGTTCTGTGGTAATGGGAGAATATCATATGTTGATTGACTGAGACCAAGACCCCCTCTTCCATGCTGAACTTGCCCCATAATATCACCGATTCGAAGGGCAGCCTTTGCATCTTCCACAGCTTTCTTTGCCGCCCACTTTCTTCCAGTTTTCAACACAGGTGCTGCCTCCCTTACGCATTTGTCGTGTGAATCTACTAATGTAATTTCCAGTTGGACCTTGGTGCACTTAAACTCCTCAGTTAGAGTGGAGACTGGTAGCTGCAGTATTCCTTTACCATAAAGTCCCACTCTGCTGAGGCAGCGTGGAACTCCCAACCATTTCCTGACGGATGAATTGATTAAAGCTTCCAGCTTCTCAACTGTTGTCAAAGAAACCTCGTACACAGTCAGTGGCCACAGCAACCTTGGCAGTAGACCAAACTGAAAGCACCAGAGTTTCAGTTTGCCCAGTAAAGCACTGCTGTCTATGCTAAAAATAATGTGATATTGTAAGTCGCCCTGGATAAGGGTGTCTGCTAAGAAATAAATAATAATAATAATAATAATAATAGATTCCACTAAACAGGGACAATATTTTTCTTACACGTTAATAGCCTGTTAGAAAGTATAATTAATACAAAAAAATTAAGTATAAACTACAACTTGTTGGTGTGTTGCGCATCATCCGCTATTTCCAATTACAACTGAAGCCAGCAACAGCAACTTCCAATTTAAGATGACGAATAGAAAAGTCCCGGATGTTGAAGTTACACCAGTGCAGTGTTAATTATCTCAACACTGAAAAAATACACTTGCTACAGATGCAATTTAACACTATGTGGTGTGAATTGAGACAAATCAACACTAAAAATCAACACTAATGTGCTAACACTAGGATTTTAACATTGGCCAATTTGCTGTGTGGAAACAAATCAAGGCTTCAACATAAACACTTACTGAAAGTAATCTGAAGGATTCTTTACAAATCATTGGGTAAAAGGTTTTGATAGATAAAACATCTGATTAATAATTACCCAGGTGATGATTATTTAATGACTTGCTAACATTGAATTGTCAGGAATTATTTAAGCCATTCCCCGAAAACAACACCAAGCTGCCAGCTGATTACAAGCTATTAAATATTTACTTTTCTCTTCAACTTAGGTTTAAGAGACTCATTTGCATGAGGTGGAAACTGGTTGCAATTACATTAGTTAAGCCCAAAGATCGGCTTGCTCATGCAAAAAGCAAACAAAATGAGTTGAACTGTTTGAATTGAGAATGCAAATTGTACCAAACACAGCACTGCTTAGATTTGAGGAGTCCATGTTTGACAAAAAAAACAGCAAACACAGGTTACTGTTCACTATCTCCGTGGCTGGTGTTATGGGATCTGTAAATCAGATGTACACATCTTTTTGTTTCTTCCCCCAAATTTAAGATGCATGAACTAATATCAGTAAACATAACGAGACACCCTTGAACACACACGGGTCTTTCATATACCAAATACCTGCTCATACTTTAGCTAAAGGGTCTACAGTGTATAGCTGTGTTCACAATTTATTACAATGACACACTACTAGTAAAAAGATGAATGTTGTCATATAATTTAGGCCATTAAAACCTATTGTTATGACAGCTGGGGATTATTAAGCTAGTTTTGTTTATAACATGTTTATAATATCATTTTATTATTTATTATTTATAATACTTAAACCATGTAATAACTTCCAGATCAGACCTAAAACAGAAATGGAGAGATCTGTTACTTATTAAAAGGGACTGGAACAGTAAAGCATTGTGACTGTATTTCACAAGGTTTAACAAGTGTTAAAAAACGGCAAATTAAAATGATAACACTTTATATTGTGTCTCGAATTACTGTGTATTTACATAGTAATTACATACTAAATACATGTTTACTTCCACATAGTTACAATGTTATTGTGCATAGTTACAGTGTACTTCATGTGTAAATCGTTTTGCACAATATATGTAAGTATACAATAGTATGAGAAAAGGGTTAGGGTTAGGGTTAGGGTTATATCATGCAAAAAGATTTACACATTAAGGACATTGTAACCATGCATAATAACTTTGTACTAACATGTAATTACAAAGTCCTTAGAGACACTAAATGTAAAGTGTTACCTTAAAATCAACTCTCTGACATCATGAATAGCAATATTACCACCTGGCCTTTTTTCCTTCCATTGATGATCTTTTGGTTCTTTTGCTTGTACTTTATACTTAAATGTGGAATACTGTAGATATTTCCAAGACAATGCTATAATGTACACCAAAAGCTGCAGCTGCTTCCTGGTACCTAGTTACTTCCTGGTACCCAGTCACTTCCTGGTACATAATCACTTCCTGTGTTGAAGTTCAAACTCACTCCAGAGGTCTAGCTGCAATCAGAGCTACCAGAGAGGAACATTTCATCTCTAGTGTTCAAAATCTCTTGCATATCCTGAATTATTGTAAAAAAAAACCACAAAAAACACAAAAAAAACAAGCACAATAAAATCGTGTTAATAACGATATTCAGAGCTAAGGAGTGGATTTTAAAGCATGCATTAGCACTTCCTCAAGGCAACACAGAACTGACACTGTCGCATTTCCTCAATGCTGCCTGTAAAGTTTATGGAGTCAGGGCAGGGTGCCACCCTGTGACAATGTGTTCTGCAGAAGTGGAGGGGGAAGGCAGAGGATGGCTTTCTGGCAAGTAGATTAAAAGAGTGCCGATACACAGCTCTTTGGAACTGAGACGTAGTGGTAGCGAGTACTGGCTCTGCATCAAACTAAGTACACCTGAAACAATTGAGAACAGAGTGTCAATGCAAGGTTCTGGTAACACTCAATGCCAACACATTTATTTTCAGTAATTACTAAAGCAACCCCAGAGTGAGATGTCAGGTTTTTGGCAGCCTGATAGCCAATGATATCAATCAGAGCTACAACAGCTTGCGGAAACCTCTCTGTTAGACAGTTCTGTTGAAGAACCGCATTAGCATGTCTGAGCAGGATTCAATGCAAATTTCTCAGCCCCTATTATGGCATGAAAATAGGGGATTTGACCTGTTTACACTGAGATAAATAATCAACCACAAAATCAGGAATAAGCTTAAGTGTAAGTACAGAGGAAATGATCTGCATTCTGATTGAGTTGCTGGAAAGTGAACCAGAATTTTTTTTTTTGTGCCAATGCAGAACTAGTTTGTGGAAAAAAAACCAATGTGGTTTAAAACTGGGAAATAAATGCAGTTTGAGAAGAGTTCTAAGTCTAAGGTTACGATAACTAAGGATCTTTTAAAAACCTGTGTTTGGTTTTTTAGCACTGCCTTTTCTAAAAGTAATGTTGATTCACATCAGTAATAATCACATTGAAATCGTTTTTTTTATGATATGCTTGAATGCTCTTAGCAGGGCTTCTTATTTCAATTTTTCCAGGACTGTGACACAATGTAGCAGTAAATGCTTGTAGACTCCAAGTAAATTCGTCTGTCTTTATTATTCTGTCATATGTGTTATAGTGATGTCATTATCACATATAAAAGCTGTAAGAAATTTTTTAAAGCAACTGTTTTTGTCCTGCATCAATAACAAAATGTCTCGTCAGATTCCAAGATGACTCTTATAAAGCATACACACTATATCACTATATATACTATCATATACGATTTATCCCACCTGAACACTTGCATACTTAAAATGCAGATAGCGTGGAATAGATAATAGTCTAATAATGCATCCATCCTACAAATACAGTGGTACCTCAAAACCGTATCTATATACTTCCCATTGAGAAAAAGAGTAGAGAATGTCTTTCTTAATTTTAAACCCCCCAAAATGGGTTTCTGCCGTGGTGATGGGGAAACTGACACAACACTCTCCTGCCTTGGAGCGCACCATTGCCACTGCAGGAAGCTTTTTTAATTTGAGTGTGATAATACACCCTTCTTTGTTTTGCATTCATGTTGTCTCCAAATAGCTGTTGGAGAGTAATGTGTATATTGTGTACGGGGCTCAGTATATGATCATATATTTCATCACATGCAGATGGTTTAACTACACAAAGCACACCTTGATTTCACCAGCAAAAAAACAAACAAAAACCAACCAAAAAAACCCCCAAAAATAAACACGTCCTCTACCTGCCAGTTTCATCTTCCTCTTCCATATGGATAACACTACCTGAGGTGGCAGCATCTCTCTTTACTTTATAGGATCCCCATTTTGTAAGCATATGCATAGAGGAAGGGAAAAGCTTTTTATATAAATTAAACATGAAGTTCTGGGAAATGACATTGCCCATTCAAATGCAGGCACTAATGCACTTATTTATTGTGTTGTTATTCCCCCGAGTTATCTGTGTCACACAGCCCAGTCTTGCATACCATGTCAACTATCTATTGAAAAGGGAGCAAGAAGTTTGCTAGCAACACTGCTCCCTGAGCGAGGGCAGTCGCTAGGTAGGAGGATATGAAAAATGAATCACTCAAGTCACCGGGATATTTTAATTCTTGTAGGAAAGGTCCAGTGTCGGTGGAAGGCACTGCTATAATTAAACTGATATGGCTCTCAGAATTGCCTCGGAATTTGCTGTAGTTGTCATACGCTTCTTTTCCTCATCTTCAAACTATTTGAAAATCAATTATCTCAACAAACCAGCTGTAAGGACTGTGTGCCAGCCACTTACTCCTGAAGTGAATAACTTATTAGAAATTCATTGCTGAAGTGAAAAACCCTCCAAGATTTAAAGCGCTAGCCTGTCCATTTTCATTTCAGCACAGATTTGCTATTTTAACCAGCACTATGCCTGCTCTTTTATCACAAATTCAAACAGCTGTCTTATATTTATTTCTGTGTTTATTTATTGAATGCAGATCGCTGGGTTTTGTTGGGGTGGGGGGATTTGTTCTGGGGAGTGATCTGAGTGTGCAGTGAGCAGTATACTGGAACTGTCAAAGAGCCCTCCCCCCCCCCCCCCCATGGCGCATTTTACAATTTAATGACAAATGTATTCCTGATTTGCTTGGAGACTGCCAGACACAGGGCAAGAAGGGGGAGACATCCGCGACTGCAAATACTGTGTATGTGTCAAGGACGTTAGCAACATGGAATTGTGATAGGCACTGGTGTGTACAGGATGTGAAATTGAGTTGATGTGATGTCATTCTTGCT
Source organism: Acipenser oxyrinchus oxyrinchus (assembly GCA_030684275.1). NCBI lineage: Eukaryota > Metazoa > Chordata > Actinopteri > Acipenseriformes > Acipenseridae > Acipenser > Acipenser oxyrinchus. Next base: position 2,000,665 of record CM060251.1, on the reverse strand, counting down.
CTGCTGTAGCCTGGTAATCTCTAGCCAAGACTTCGTGTAGGATCAGTCAGCTTGCAGTGCTGGGAAGGCTTTATCAGACTCACTGCCTGACATCGCTGTCAAACCCAGAGGCACGGGCGAGGGATTTAAGACGAGGTGTCACATCTCCACATCACAGCCCATTGTGCCACCACCGGCAATTTTTAAACACTCTTTCTAGAAACATTATTGCTCTGTTTGAGACCGTTTGCCATTAAAACACCCTTATTCTTCAGATCTCTCAAGCGTCTGATTCCCTCTGTAAACATTCAGGGGGCGGTGCATCGGAAGATGCTGAATATCTCCATCTCCAAACTGCTCAATAATCTCCTTCTTTCATCCCGTTTATTTATTTATTAATGTTTCTCAGCTTTGTGGTTAAAAATGCAACAGTAACCACAAGCAATAACACATGTGCAGAAACGCCAAGGTCAGCTCCTCCAAAGAAGTGACGTGTGCGATGAAATGCATTGCTATTTAGATTCCTATCGGAGCGGCACTGCTTATCACGAGACAAACAAAATGCTTCTAAACTCACTGAGTCTCACTCCCAATGAGGTACACTTGGCATGTTTGCATCAAAAACGTGTTTGGTCTTTTTGTAAAAAGATTACTACTATAATAATAATACTAATAGTAATATGTACTACATTAATATTATTATATCAGGTCAGGGTTCCTGATGGCGGAAAGCCAAGCGATTGTTCCTTTTCGAAGGGTCAGGTAAAGCGTTTGAATTCATTTCAGTATTTTACAAAGATGACGTTTATTTGGTGGTAACAAAAGAAGCAATAGAAAATGAATTAAGTGAAAAATCAATTATGGAATACAGTACCCTCAAATATTTCCTCCACATTTGGAGTAATTTACTGGCTTGCAGATTGGTCTCGCTGCAGAGAAAGTAAATGACATGATCGGTAGTACCATGAATCTGAGCAGGTAATCACTGGATCTTTAATATATACAAACATGCCACTGCAGATTCATGTTTCAACACATACTGTATATTTCAATGGCTACCACATTAAAAAATACTGCTGTACTGGCCAAAAATGCTATAGTTTACTATAGTACGCTACAGTACATGCTATAGTTTATTATAGGACACTGTAGTGTGTTGTTTGCTGTTGAAACAAGGTACCAACACATTTAACAAATCACATTACCCTTACTATAGATTATTATAGTAAACACATAGCAAAGTTTAACAGAGCATAGTGAAAGCATGGTAAGCATAATAAAGCATAGATAAAGATTGTAAAGCACAGTGAGGTATGGTAAAGCATATTTAAAAAATACATGGCTACCAAGGTAAAGTATAGTAAATGCATAGTATAAGCAGTGGGAAAGCATGGGAAAAGAGAAACATTACTGTGCAAATGTACAGTGGTAAACCTTTATAGTTTATTGTGTACATTGGTGCAAGCCCACCTATAACTCTTGGCTTTGGAGCCCAGTGTATACAGGAACAATCCCGCTAGTGGCTTAGAATTGGAATCTTAACAGTTCTAGAATCTGAACAGAACTGTCTCTTCTAGTCTGCAGACAAAAACATTATTCCAGCAGGTTAGGGAGACACTACCACCCAGGCACACAGTGAGCTCTGACAGGATGCCTACATAGCTGGCCTTTGTCCTCCATCTGCTCTCGAGCTCCTGGGTGTAGAAGAGGAAGCTGGCTTGGTTGTGGGATCAGAGGATGCCCACTGCATGAACAATTGCAGCGGTGAAGAGAAAAAAATAAGTGGGCACTCTAAATTTATATTAAAAAAATACAAAACTCCAAGCCACTAATACAATCAATGTGAATACATGGAGCTGGTTTGAATAACTGAAGTCCCTGTCTGACATCGGTACACCTGTCTTTATTGTTTTGTTTTTCAATGCCTCAGAAGTAAAGACGAGCTGCATTTGGGTTGTAACTGAAAGATAAATAAAGGAAAAGAAAGCTTGTCATAAGTGACTAACTCCCTCAGAAAATGAAATATTAAAATACAGCCAGGTTCTAATTTGAATTTGAAGCTCTAAAGGGGGGAGCGACCTGGCTGCTTCACATTCTATTGGGCACATATTACTTTTAAACATGAGTATTTTAATTACAGCTAATGGTTAAGACTCCAAAGTACTTGCATCACACATTTTAAAACATGAATAATTTACTAATAATCATGTACCTTCTCCGACACAAAAATAATCTGCATGTCTTTTTGGCTATTGTATTATTAAATGAAATATAAAAGAATCATTATACCATCCTAATTAGCATTTTACACTGATCAAATAAAAATACAAAAACTGAGCAGAAATGTGATCTCTCTTTGACTCTGCAATATTTAACAGGTCTAAAAGCACTAGCTTGTTTTTGAAATACTGTTGAGACTAATTTCCCATTCGGTGTGCATATTGAAATACAGCAGCTCTCCCTTAATGAAGCTAAGCTGTGGGCATAAATACCATTCCATCTGTTGTTACCACAGGGTCCTGTCTGTGAGCACTCTCCAAATAGCTGCAACTGCAGCGAGGGCATTTTTAAGCCAGGTCAAAGAATTTACAAATATTTAGAACCAACATCATTGTTGGTCACATGAAGATAGAGAGTATTTTCTTCCTGGCTTATAGTTATAAAATAATTCCATTCTTCTCTGAAAATAGCACACCAAGTTTGTGGAGAGTTGATTCTGATTAATCATATCCTTATTATCCCTGCTCACAGATGTGGTTAACATGTTGAAAACGGTTTAACGGGAGTGGTTAACATGTAGAAAACAGAAAGTACTGATTACAGGAGAAACCTCAAAATGGAGCGAGGTAACCAGTGGTGTACCACAGGAATCAGTATTAGGTCCTCTGCTATTCCTAATCTACATTAATGACTTGGATTCTGGTATAGTAAGCAAACTTGTTAAATTTGCAGATGACACAAAAATAGGAGGAGTGGCAAACACTGTTGCAGCAGCAAAGGTGGCAAATGACATTTAATAGAGAAAAGTGTAAGGTATTGCACGCAGGCAATAAAAATGTGCATTATAAATATCATATGGGAGATACTGAAATTGAAGAAGGAATCTATGAAAAAGACCTAGGAGTTTATGCTGACTCGGAAATGTCTTCATCGAGACAATGTGGGGAAGCTATAAAAAAGGCTAACAAGATGCTCGGATATATTGTGAAAAGTGTTGAATTTAAATCAAGGGAAGTAATGTTAAAACTTTACAATGCATTAGTAAGACCTCACCTAGAATATTGTGTTCAGTTCTGGTCACCTTGTTACAAAAAGGATATTGCTGCTTTAGAAAGAGTGCAAAGAAGAGAGGTCAGAATTATCCCGGGTTTAAAAGGCATGTCATATGCAGACAGGCTAAAAGAATTAAACCTATTCAGTCTTGAACAAAGAAGATTACGTGGTGATCTGATTCAAGCATTCAAAATTATAAAAGGTATAAACAATGTCGACCCAGGGGACTTTTTCGACCGGAAAAAACAAACACGCACCAGGGGTCACAAATGGAGATTAGATAAAGGGGCATTCAAAACTGAGGCACTTTTTTTACACAGAGAAGTGTGGGAGTCTGGAACCAACACCCCAGTAATGTTGTTGAAGCTGACACCCTGGGATCCTTCAAGAAGGTGCTTGATGAGATTCTGGGATCAATAAGCTACTAACAACCAAACGAGCAAGATGGGCCGAATGGCCTCCTCTCGTTTGTAAACTTTCTTATGTTCTTATGTGCTTATGTCCGATTGGGTAGTGAGACATTATGCATTTCAATTACCTCGTGGCTAAATTTTCATTGTTTTATCTTTATCTTATTCAGTAATAGGATGTAGATGGGCAACACTTCTGTGTGTGTGGTTCTGTTGGCAGTTACTGGGTTAATATGGTCATCGAGGTGTGCACTGGCTCGAAGCCCAGATCACAAAACTTCATGAATTTGGCTCAAACGCCCTTATTCACCACCCTCTGCTCTCTCTACTCAGCCTCCTCTGAGGCAGCCTGAGATTATCTGTGAGAGTAGGCCAGAAAGTCCTGCTGATTCCCATCTCTGGGGTTTGTGATTTCACATACTGGTTGAGACTGAGCTCCCATTCCCTCCTCAACTTGCGAGTCATTAGAGATAACGCGAGTGGCAAGTGTTGGTGGGCTCAAAACCTCACTCTAGATTGGTTCTTGTTTACATAATACTTTACATTAAAGCTGGGACCAAATCAAAACTTTGACAACCTGCTAATTGCACTTAACAAAACTGTATTTAATAGCATTTTCTTTTTTTGTAAGTATCTTATTTCTTCTACTCATAAAAAGAAAACACTATTAAATACAGTTTTGTTAAGTGCGATTAGCGGGTTGTCAAAATTTTGATTTGGTCCCAGCATAAGTGTCTCTAATTACTGTGAATTTAAATAGTAGTTACTTAGTCGATACATGTGCACTTACACAGAATTACAGTGTTATTATGCATCGTTACAATGTACTTCATGTGCAAATCTTTTTGCACAATATATGTAAGTACACAATTGTATCAGAAAAGGGTTCACAGATCACATTACTACAACCCCTTAAATACTGTCAACCATGACCCCTTGGTTAACGAGTGCACCCACTCCTCCAATCCGCGGATGCCACATCATTTCCCTTCCAGGTCGATGATTTAGTGTACCGTAGCTTTGCCCCCTTTCTAGATGGCTGACTGCCACCTAACCCTGGGAATGAACTTTCGGGCCATCCAGTACAGGGTACTCTGTTCCCTTTACACAGTGCCCTTGCAGGTCAAGAGGGAGATCTCTCAACAAGAATCATTCGATCTCTGTCACAATCGCACTCTTTCTCGGTTTAGGGGAATAATACGTACAAATTGGTTGGATCTTCATTAGGAACCTTTTTTTTGTTTGGTTCTATAAATAAAAGTCCCCACATGGTGATGATGATGATGATAATGATGATGATGTGATGTTTCTGCCACCATTTCCTTAATGAGTCAGTCAATCCCCTTTAGTTGACTTCATCCTCTGCACACACTTGAGTGATTTGAAAAAACAAAAGAGTGCAGTGAGTACTGCATGTGAGAGACAGATCTGCATGACTCACATGTATTACAGAACTGATCACCTACTGTATTACTCATCAGGAGTTAAACTTCTTTCCAAATCAGTGCACAGTGAGCCCGGTTATTCTGGGTTACACTTAAACCTATACTTCAGCCAATCCATGCTTCCCCAGAGGCACGTTACAGCCAGCTTCATAAAACATAACCGGATAGATCTGCCTAAAGCAAACCTGAGGCTGCCGCGTTGCAAACACACAGTGCTACACAAATGAGGTGGAATGATCGATTGAGTTATATGCCTGGTCCCAATGGGATTATTCATTGAGCACTTACTGCTACACCTGACTAAAATTAAAAGAAAACTTTCTTTTCAAAGGAGGGACAGCCAGCAATGCACAACCCAGTTTACATGCAGCATGCACGATCAATGATTTATACATTTAGACATTTAATCTGTCCTGATCTATGCCAGCAACTGCTGGTGAGCTGGTGACCAGAAAGAGTTGAGAGTTGGAACGCATATCTACTGGCTTCTTACTGCTTACTGGTGTCCACTACTCTGCACACAGAGCGCTCAGTTTGTATCCCAGTTTCAAACTTCGGAGGTCATGTTAAGGTTCTTATCTATTTTGATAGTCATATGAAAATCAGTGACTTGTTTCTGAGAAGGCAAAATCTGGCACTTAAGAAACTACAGTGCTAAGCTTTTCTTTCTCAGTATACACATGGAGCTTTTTTGTTTGTAAATGGTCCTCATCGCTTGGTATTTCTTAACCCTTTGCGGTCCTTTGTCGGACTGGGTCCGACATTGCAATTATTCCCGTCAGGTCCTTTGTCGGACCCTGTCCGACATCATTTTAAAACGCAAAAGCATAAAAAGTCGGTTTTTCAACGGAAAAAGCCGAGAAAACCATTCAATGGCCGAGTGGGGAACGAAAGGAGCGAGACAAGCCGATAAAAAAAAAAAGAAAAAAAGGCGATCTCATGAATAGTCATAGTACCCCATTGGCATCAGATGGGGCGGTCAGATGGAAACAAGCTGGGAGTACAGTATCAGCGCACAGAGACTATCACGGACATTTGCAGAGCTTTTTGAGATGTTATAGCAATAAAATAATGACTTGGATTGCATTATTGAGGAGTTTGGTGATAAAGCGAGTCATCAGGAGACGATTGATCGGTATGTACGATTATTATTATTATTATTTTTATTTGGTAGCATATGTGAAAGCGATAGCAAACAAAAGGGTGGGCGGGCTGGAGATCCCTAGTGAGTGCTTTGTTGATATGCAGGGTCATTTAAACCCATTTGACTGTGAAAAAATACTTTTAAACAGCTGCCTAAAATTAACTGCGTGTGAAAAAATTAATTAGACCTGGCGAGCCTGACGCAGAATTAATAAATGGACCGCAAAGGGTTAAATTAGTACACATTGGCAGTGGTGTAGTCCTAAATCTGAAAGTACTGGAACTGCAAATTCAAAAACAGATTTTTTAAAATTAATAATTGGGAGTAGTGTAGTGGTTAGGGCTCTGGACTCTTGACCGGAGGGGCGTGGGTTCAATCCCAGGTGGGGGACACTACTGCTGTACCCTTGAGCAAGGTTCTTTACCTAGATTGCTCCAGTAAAAACCCAACTGTATAAATGGATAATTGTATATAAAAATAATGTGTAAAAAATAATGTAATTGCATGTAAAAATAACGTGATATCAATTGTAAGTAACAATTGTAAGTCACCCTGGATAAGGGGGTCTACTAAGAAATAATAAGATAAGTGGTTCTATACAATGAATAATATACATTATACAATGCTAACGTTATAACAAAAACATATTTCAGAAGCGTATTGTTATAATGGATGCCAAAACTAAAGTGTTGCCAAGGTCTGATTGAGTGATTGATTGATTGATTAGTTGATTGATTTATTTGTCAATTGATTGATTGATTGATTGATTGGTTGGTTTGTTGATTGGTTGATTGCTTGATTGCTTGATTGTTTGATTGGTTGATTAATTGGTTGATTTGTTGATTGATTAAGTGCATTGCCTGTGAACTGACTGCAATCGTTTGCTGCGGGTTAAAAAGCAAAAGAGCACACTCCCCTCCTCCGTCTCCCAGCATAGCTCCCAGAACAATGAAAGAGAAGCCAGCTGTCACCTTCACGGGCTGTGTGCGTCAGGCATGTCTGTGGACACATCACTAGTCTTAATTGTGGGCTGATTTGGAGGGTGTCAAATGCTGTCATTAGAAGAAAAAACAAAGGATAGAACTGACAAGCATATTAAACAAGAGATACAATTAGCTGGAACTCCTGCTTTCTCCCCTGCTGCCGAGTTACACTAATACATTCTGGGGGAGAGTCGCTCGGACAGACACTTTGGTTGGTCTAGCATTTACACTGAAACACTGTGAGTCGGGAGATTATTGTCTGACCTTAGGGCAAGCCACTTGACTTGCTTGTGCTCAAAAGCAATCCCTTATGTGCCATCCCTCTTCGACTGCAAAACTGGGTACAACAAGGGCACTGACATGAAACACAAGGCTGTGAATCAGTAGCCCAAACACATTGTATTATTTCTATGAATATCGTGATTCCATGATGCATTTTACAAGGTGTTGTGCTAAAAGAGATCCATGTTAACGCACATCTTTTTTTTCAATTGAATGTTGTTTCCTACATTATTAGAACCACGCTGATCCGAGCTTAACCGATTGGTTAAGGACATTTTAGAACCACGCTGATCCGAGCTTAACCGATTGGTTAAGGACATTTTAGAACCGCGCTGATCCGAGCTTAACTGATTGGTTAAGGACATTTTCTAGGATGTAATTGACTTACTATCGGAAACAAAAAACAAAAGGAACTGAGGCTCTCTAGAAATGCTCTGATTCCCAGACTGAGGGAGGCTGTGATGTGCAGTGGTCCTAATCTGTTTTAGAGCTGCAGGGATGGTACATCAATAACATGGTTACGCTCAGGCTTAAAGATTTGAATACAAACATATCTGTGTCTAACAAATGAGGCGGAACTGGATTAAATTATCAAACAAATTAGCTGGATTGTAATTATTATTTTTTTTTTTGTATGTTGTCTGTGTTTTGCTTTATATCGTTCCTTTTGTTTTTAATTGTTACAGTACTACTACTACTACTACTACTACTACTACTACTACTACTACTAATAATAATAATAATAATAATAATAATAATAATAATAATAATAATATCCTTTGCTGAATATCATAAACAGGGTCCAAGTTCTTTCACACAACAATGGTGGTAACACTATAATATAACAACAAACGTGAGATTTACTATTTTATTCAAATTAATTCACATTTAACCCTAACACTAACATTAATTAATCAGGAATAAGGACACAATTTAAAACACCACTAATATGCTTTTCTATCTTAGTTTTCCTATTTTACAATCCAAACTGCATTTTCTTTTGTCCTTTTATGAAATTCCAATTGTAGATTTTTTTTGTTTACCTTTTTTTTTTACAATTAAAACCATGTGTATGTGTTTTATCAAATTCTGCATTAGACTGTTTTTAATTTAATCATTTCACTTTTCTTTTGTGTGTGTGTGTGCGCTGGCGTGCGTGCGTGTGCGTGCGTGCGTGTGTGTGTGTGTGCGTGCATGCGCATGCGTGCGCGTGCGTGCGCGTGCGTGTGTGTGTGTGTGAAGTGCCATGGGATCCTTGTGATGAAAGGCACAATAGAAATGTGAATTGTTGTTATGCTGAATGTATGATAAATCGATGCCTTATTCACATGAAATCAATAGGAAATGTGCTACTTCATACATAATTATATCACTGACAGCTTTTTTTAAAATGCATCCTAAATAGTTGCAATGAATAAAATATATATTTATTTATTTATTTATTTTTTTAAATGATAAATGGAGAGCGTGGCTTCAGTCAAAAAAAATGTGTTTGATGAATTGAAGAGATTAGAAAAAATCAGGCAAGATTTGGACAGAGAATAGTGTGTAAATGAGATGTGCTATCTGAGTGGATCTGGCAGCCTCATTTTTTATGTTGTGGTTGAAAAATATCAGTATTGTTTACTAAGAAGATTAAGGCTGAATTGGAGAGAGGCTGGTTGTTGTGTGGAGATGTAGATAAGATTGAGGGTTTTACCTTCTGCGCACGAGCCCACATGCAACACACAGCTCCGTTATCTCCAGCTCAGCCTAGCACAGCTATATTAAGTTGTTCATTGTAATTACCAATGGCAGGAGTAGATTTCAAAAAGATATGGAATAGTCTGGGTGCTGTAGCGGAGCCATCGAAAAGACGTTAAATATTATAAATTAATAACAAGACTGTAGCAGACACGGTACACAAGAACCTGGCTTATACAGGAAGTGAAACCCCAAAGTTTTAGTAACAGACCCTTGCCAGTCCACGCCGGCCTGCTCCAGTATGATTGGTGGATTATTGTAATGCAGGAACAATCATGCAGAATTGTGGTAGTTTTGTAAAACAGCAGTGCAATTTCAATTTCAAAAGCAATGCAAATGTAGTTTTCTGCAGTGCAATTTCAAGTTCAAAAGCAATGCAAACTCAGTTTTTAGAATATTATTACCGGATTAAGCGGTTCCAAGGTTTTTTAAAAAAAAAGAAGAGTGCTGTGTGATATCCAGTGATGGTAGCAGAATCGGGGCTGGATAGTGCACAGCCTGCATTTTTACAGAACATCTTCTATGGTATGCAATATAAAAATATGAAAGAAAGAAAGAAAGAAAGAAAGAAAGAAAGAAAGAAAGAAAGAAAGATTATTTTATTTTCCAAATGTATACCTATCGCAGGAGTATATTTCATAAATAAAAGCACTGAAGAATAGGAATACGTGAGACGCAAGAAAGGGCGGCAACACATATTATCTAAGATGTACTGAAATTCTTTTAGCTCTGTGTCCTTTAAAACACACAAGCCTTGCCTATTTATTTATTTGTCAAGGTTTGGCTGCATAGGGCTGTGGAATCATGTATTGCCATGCACTAGGCACTGCCGTTGACATGTTTTATTGCTAAAGTCACATGTGTGACAATTAAGTAATGTGTGTCAATTAGACAATGTGTGACAGGGGCGTTAGCTGGTTATTTAGGAACTGTAGTTTCCTACACATAGGGCCATACTGCTGAAAATCATAACGTTTGGGGAAAAAATATTTATTTTTAAAATTATTTATTTTGTACATATTTCTATGGAATGCTGCATTTTTTGTATTCCATGTGTATTTTGTTTGAAAATAATAACAATACAACATAATAATAAAAATGCATTTTTACAGTATGATATCTGTCAGAAAAACATATTGGATTAACAGATATACTGTACATTCAAACACATTCAAAACACAAATATAGAGAAGAAGAAGAAGAAGAAGAAGAAGAAGAAGAAGAAGAAGAAGAAGAAGAAAGAAAGAAAGAAAGAAAGAAAGAAAGAAAGAAAGAAAGAAAGCACCTCTTTTCTAAAAGTATACATACTGAAGGAACTGGGAGGCTGTGTGGACCAGTGGTTAAAGAAACGGGCTTGTAACCAGGAGATCCCCGGTTCAAATCCCACCTCAGCCGCTGACTCATTGTGTGACCCTGAGCAAGTCACTTAACCTCCTTGTGCTCCGTCTTTCGGGTGAGACGTAATTGTAAGTGACTCTGCAGCTGATGCATAGTTCACACACCCTAGTCTCTGTAAGTCGCCTTGGATAAAGGCGTCTGTTAAATAAACTAATAATAAAGGAACTGACAAGTATTTGTCTTGTCTTCATGGCTCCTGTAAAATTGGACATTGCAAGAGTGGCTCTCATTAACCACCATAAAGCTGTCAAACCAAACAGTAAATTTACTGATGAGTGTCAATTAACACCCTGGTTACATCTGTTGAAGGTGCAGACTGAGTGTTAAGTGACCCCCTCTATGATGTGTTTACATCTCTTGCTAATCCATCACTACCACTTTCACTAATCGCTTGACAGCTCAGGTTCAAACATACAGCCCAGTTCTTAATAATACAAGGTCCTGACAGCAGCACAGAATCAAATATCCAAAGCATCACAGTCAGGCGGAGGTAGCGTATGTGCTAAATCCAATGTGATTTACATTTGTTTTTATTGATAGCACTGTTTATTTTGTTTGTACCAGTGCTGCAGCAGAATGATAAAGTATGGTGGCTTGTTGAGGCCATCAAAAAAATGTTGTTAATGTAACTTGTGATCTCAAGAAAACCATTCTGCTATCTCGTGATCACAAAATCATTAATCTCAGGATCTCACTATTACCATTCCGTTATCTCGTGATCACAAAATCATTTATCCCAGGATCTCAATATTACCATTCCGTTATCTCGTGACCATGAAATCATTAATCTCAGGATCTCACTATTACCATTCCGTTATCTCGTGATCACAAAATCATTTATCCCAGGATCTCAATATTACCATTCTGTTATCTCGTGACATGAGATCATTTATCCCAGGATCGCGAGAAAACAGAACTAATTAGTTTCATTTTCCTGACATAATTGATCTTTGTCAGGAAAATGGAAGTAATAACGAGATCCTAAGATACATTATTTCATGATTACGAGATAACGGAAGGGTAATATTGAAATCCAGTGATAAATGATCTTGTGATCTCAACATAAAAAATCATTTTACATTTTTTTTCCAATGGCCTCAACGAGCCGCCGTAGTAAAGGGATATAATGGAATTCTGAAATATTTTTATTTTATAACATTTTAAGCAACCACACTTACTTTTGTAAAATAAAATAAAAAAAAACACATTCAAGTGGTAATACACTGCATGTTCATTCATTATTCCTGAGAACACTGGCACACATTAAACACACATGCACAACATGTTTCCTAATAAAGGTATGTGTTGCGGGCACCAATTCCATCTCAGAGCATTTCATGAAGCATGCATAAAGCTGTGCTCTCCCACTTGTCACTTTTATTGAACCAAAGTGACAGGCTTATATCAAGCACCTTGCATGCAATATACTGTATCTATATATATATATAATGATTTCCATTACATGAGAGTATATATATATATATATATATATATATATATATATATATATATATATATATATATATATATATATATAGATAGATAGATATATATAGATAGATAGATAGATAGATAGATAGATAGATAGATAGATAGATATACTCTGTACACTGTACATGTAAAAGGATGTCTAAATTTCTTTTCCTTGATTTGAATAATCCTCCCTACTGCTCTGGCACATTTGAAATCCGTTCAGTGCTGTTCATTATTGCCTCCGCAGCTTAAAATCTCTTCCAAGCGGGCTGGTTCACACACTGTCATCTCAAGGACCTCTTTCCTTCCTGGAGAATATTTAACAGCCACAAAGCAGGGACGGCATCTGGATGTTGCTAGGAGACTGTACTCTCCCCCCCAAAGTTCTAGTGACAGCGTGATTTGGTGTGGTGACAAGAACTTGATGAGAGAGTTAAAAGGAGTTCAAAATAAATATTGATTCGGGGAATGTTTCTGATTATTCATTTTGTTTGTATTCTTATTAACATGAATACAGAGTTTCTTTCTGAGCCGAAGAAATGCCACAATCAGGTAATGCCAAAAAAGTATGCTGGCTTTTCTCATTGACCTTTGGAACATTAATGCCCTCAGAAGCATTCGTTGTTTTAGTTCTCTTTGTGTTTGTTGCCTAGTCTGCGATCGAGGAGTGCTCTTGAGTCTGCCAACCCCAGATGTAACAGCACAAACTTCCCAGTCTTTTCTATCAAGCTCTGCAACAAGCAGAATTCTTCTCTTAATGGATAGGGCTCAGACTGAAAGACTACATCTATGAAAGGATTTTTTTTTGTTTGTTATGCTATGCAGACAGAAAAATCAGCGTTTATGTACTTCAGGCAGGTATGCCCTTTGTAGATGGACTTAGTCAATACAAAACTATATAAAACAATATTTTAAATCTTAGTGCCAATACTAATAAAATACATTGTTCAATAAAAAGGGTTATTGCTTCAGCAATTATATAGTGTATTCACAGTGGCATGAACAAGCATGCATACACTGACCCTAAGATTTAAGGTTGATATATATATAGCTTTTAGACACGTGCAGAAATATTAATGACATGCTGCTTCGAGGTATCATCACTAGACAGCCCGGGGTCGACAATGTAACTGCAGGAAACGTAAAGCTGAAAATCTCACGCTTGTCACACATCACTTTAAGCATTAGTCATTTTAGAGGTTATTCAAACTTTTATGGGCTTCTTCATTTCAACTGATCCTATCAGGGCTTTCGGTAGCATTTTGTAGAGTTAAAGTGCTGGTGAGAGGAGAAGTAATAATCTCCTCAAACAAGCAGCTCTTCCCACTGTTTCTGTAGTGTATTACTACAGCTTCAATATCCTAACAATTCAATCAGCTTGTTTCATGTCAGAGTTATATCAGGCAATTCAATAAGAAACCCAGCAGGGTTTTATAAAGTGTCTTTCATGATAACATCACCAGAACGCTCTCCACTCTTAGAGTTCTTGCTCTTGTATACAGAACCAGAAGGTCACTTCTGTATTTCTTATATAATGAGCTACAGTAGGTATGATACAATGGCTCTGTTTTAGGGAGTATATTCTTTTATCCTCCTGTACTTAAGACTGTACTTGGACTACAAGGACCAATTCCACAAGAGACCCCAACACAGATGAAACACTACCTGAGGTGTATGTGGTCTCATTTATATATAAAAACAAATAACAGTGCTGCTACAGCTAGAAAGAAAGAAAGAAAGAAAGAATGAAAGAAAGAAAGAACGATAGAAAGAAAGAAAGAATGAAAGACAGAAAGACAGAAAGAAAGACAGAAAGAAAGAATGAAAGAAAGAAAGAATGAAAGAAAGAAAGACAGAAAGAAAGAAAGACAGAAAGAAAGAATGAAAGAATGAAAGAACGAAAGAAAGAAAGAAAGACAGAAAGAAAGAAAGACAGAAAGAAAGAATGAAAGAATGAAAGAAAGAAAGAAAGACAGAAAGAAAGAATGAAAGAATGAAAGAACGAAAGAAAGAAAGAAAGAATGAAAGACAGAAAGACAGAAAGAAAGACAGAAAGAAAGAATGAAAGAAAGAAAGAAAGAAAGACAGAAAGAAAGAATGAAAGAATGAAAGAAAGACAGAAAGAAAGAAAGACAGAAAGAAAGAAAGTATATTTTCAGCAGTCGATCCTCTCCGGATAGGGTCTCAGAACTCTTCAAGCCTGTCAAGTTCTTCTCTTCTACTTGCTTATCTGCCACTCCACTCCAGCATAGTGCTGCCTTGCCATTTTTCTCCAGGCGTTTTCTTAGAGATAATGTTTAGCGACACCCCTGTTCCTTCTCTATGTACTGTGCTTTTTTTTTTAACTCACCAAATTTCAAATCTCTCTTGAGGCATTGTTCACGCGCATGGATGAAGGCAGAGTTTAAATTGGTCAATTTACAGCATTCCTCTGTTAGGATCTTTTTATTTATTTCATTTCACATTCATCTGAAGCAAACAACATTGCATGAGGCATACTGCACTACATTTTTTTTCAAAAAAAAGCTTTTTAATGATGAAGTAATGTTTAGGGTTAAAAATATACAGTATATATAATGAATATATAAATTAATAATATGCAATTGAACTTGAATTCCAGACATTGTGCCCAGTTTGAAATATTTATATTTTATTTTATTTCAAAAGGATTTTGTTTTCAGTAAAATCCCAACTGCTGTGTCTGCTATCCACACATATAGATCAATTCACAACTGAACTTCCAGACCCAGCTCAGGTGAGCATTATAATTTAACGAGGTGCTAATTGGGCACAGCTTCTTTAAGTTTATCCCACCTTATACAAGTTCAGTAAATTTGCCCCATACTGTGAGAGTTGACACAGCTGCATGATCAGAAAGTATGCTGTAGTTTATACCCCATACCTCATATGCAGCGGTGATTTTTATTAGATGTAGATCTCTTGTTAAGCAATAAAACACTGGGTTTCCGTATATATTGTACCCTTTTCACACTGCCTAAATCGGGAGCTCCCATTGTATTTAAAAAACAATGCTGATAATGAAGTGAACAGCAAACACACGCAAAATACAGATCAAACAATCAGGATAAGTTTTCAGCATGAAACGTGACACACTGTCAAAATTATTATTTGTTTATTTAGCAGACGCCTTTATCCAAGGCGACTTACAGAGACTAGGGTGTGTGAACTATGCATCAGCTACAGAGTCACTTACAATTAAGTCTCACCCGAAAGACGGAGCACAAAGAGGTTAAGTGACTTGCTCAGGGTCACACAATGAGTCAGTGGCTGAGGTGGGATTTGAACCAGGGACCTTCTGGTTACAAGCCCTTTTCTTTAACCAGTGGACCACACAGCCTCCATATGAACACATTACAAAGTTAGTATTGGGTATGACCTCCCAGATCATTAACACAATCCTGGCAGCGTTGACGCATAGACCTGATCAGCCTCTGGATAGACTGCTGTGGGATGTTCCGCCACTCTTACTGTGCAGCTGCAGCCAGCAGGCGAAGGTTGGCTGGTTGCGGTTGTCTCCTGTGGATGGCACTGGCAATTTTGTCCCACAGATGTTCTATTGGACTCAGGTCAGGAGAAAAAGCTGGCCACAGCAAGACCTCGACATTGTTTTCTTGAAGTCGTGCAATTGTAATCCTAGCACTGTATGGTCTTGCACTGTCCTGCTGGAAAAATCAACACTTCTGGATTGGCTTGCAGGAATGGAAAAACTGTTGCCTCAAGGACATCGTCAATGTATCGCTGAGCAGTAAGGTTTCCCTCAATCTGCACCAAAGGCGTTCTTGTGTTAAAGGAGATTCCTCCCCACACTTCCACCGCCCCACCGGTTGGCTTGAACAATGCAACAGTTATAATAACGCTCGCCACGACGTCTCCACACACGTTGTCTTCCGTCAGGTCTGTCAAGAGCAAAACAGCATTCATCGGTGAATAAAATACTCCCCCACTCTCTGTCGCCACCTCAGATGTTCTCTGGCCCACAGAAGACGGCGATTTCGTCTCTCAGCTTCAACATGTTACCCCTGAATGGCCTCCAAGCATGCAAATCATTTTCATGCAGATGGCGAGCTACAGTCATTCTGCTGATGCACAGGTTATTTGTTCCTGGAATTTCCCGTGCTGTAGTCACTGCACTCTGAAAACGATTGCGCAGATGGATCAGTTCAATGTGACGGTCTGGGCCGGTGTGGTGACCCTCTGCCTTCCAGGACGTGGCCTGCCCCTCACTGGTTTCCTGGTTTCTCTGGACTAGTCTGCTGATTGTTCAAGCAGAACATCTCATTCTCCAGGCAACTTCTCTCACAGATAGGCTGTCTTCAATCATTCTGATAGCAACCAGGCAAATCATGTCTTTTCGAATGGTTATTTATACAGATTCTTAATCAGCTAATTTTGGCAATTTTAACTCAATGTCCTTAAGGAATAGAAAGAAGACAAGTGTTCAATTGACAACAGAACTGGCAGAAGGCACAGGTGTCGTTGTCCATCAAATCAACAGTCACTCTTCAAATCAGGACTTAAAGGATGTGTTGCAGTAAGAATACCTATGTTAAGAAAGGGGAGCAAGACTAAAGGCTAAAATATGCACAATAACACAGAAATTGGACTATGGAACAATGGTCAAAGGTGCTTTGGACTGCTTTGGACTGTTGATGGATGGACAATGACACATGTGGCTTATGCCAGTTCTGTTGTCAATTCAACCTTGTCTTCTTTCTATTCCTTAAGGATATTATCGTCAAGTATTGCTCATCCTTGTTAGTCAGCTTTTTGGGTCTTCCAGTCCTGGGTTTGTCATTTACAGATGATGTTTCTCTGTACTTGTTGATTATGCTTCAGATACCATACCTTGAAAATCGAGTGATGCAAGCTATTTCACTCAATGTTTTTTCTTCTTTATGCAAGTCAAGGTTGTTATAATAGTAGAAAACACTAGTGGAGGCTTTGAGTAAATTGTTGATGCTCATAATGCATCAGAGTAGAAAAATGCAACATGTCTAAGACTTTTGCACAGTAGTGTATGTATATAGGAGAGGGGCGGAGCTCGGGATAAGTTAGTTTTGTTGCATGTTGAATATGACAAAGGGGTTTCTCTAAATGAGCCGTTTCTCAATGGCATAAAAATTCTTGTTTTTTAAAGCATAAAGGTCGATTTCAGTAGCAAGCCTACCTATAAGTAACGTCCTTCATGGGCCAGCTCCTCAGTACCTCTCAGACATGTTGTCTGAATGCGTTCCAGCCCCTTCTCTACACTCTTCTACTGCAGGGCTATTGACCACTCGAAGGCTTGAAACGCTTTATAAATCCTTAATGTACTGCATATGTATAGGGTATGGATAAATGATGTGAAGCATCTGCAACACCGGGGAAGTCCATGACTATTGGAATCGATTCACTATAAAAAGGGCAAGTGTCTCAACCAACCACACAGACCAGGACCACGGGCAGCAAGAACAAGAATGTCTTGACCTGTCGGAGCTATGTGAACGAGGCCAGGAAACTGCAGTCATGTATCAGCAATAAGAATTATTTTACATCCCTCTTAACCCATGAACAAGACACACACATAGCTGACAAACATGCATACATACAAAGAATTCCGACACACTAGCGTAGAGATAGACAGGTTTGAATGGGATTGAGAAAATAAAATATTTCTGGACATGCCTATGTCTTCAAGTTGGGTCTCTCCCTGAACCACAAAACCACAATAAGGTTTCTCTTGCTGCAAAATACACACAGCACTTGCAATATTTAGCAATCACTGCCTGTTTTAAAGTGGCATTCTGAACAGCAGGTGTCAAGTTTTTTATCTGATTTTTCTATTACCCTAATGTTTGCAAAACTGCAATTAAATGAGACCTTCTAAACATGAAAGTCTGTTCTCTTATTGATTCAAGACGAACTACTAAGCTGCTTCAATTAGTAAATCATTACTGTTTTGTAGAAGTTCTGTACTGGGGAAATGAACCGTGGCATGGGTACCATCTGGCTATGACAGCAGAGTCAGAGAATGCAGCAAGCTCGTTTTATTTATTTAAAATGTTACACACCAGGAAAAACTCCCCAAGAGGGACCCAGGAAACAAAGTAGACAAATATACATTTAACATGATCGATTCTCACAGGCATTTCTCATTAATCAGTGCTTGCGTATACTTTGAGCAAGAAAGTATTTATGAAATCAAATGTTTACATTTACCCAGGGAAGCTGCATTTCAAATGACAAGAGGTAACTGATTCCAGAGTTCAGGAGCTCTGTACATACAAGGAGTCTGGCCTATCTTTGCTCACATAAGAGGAATATGAAGATTTACATTCAATGTTCCTTAAAATATAATGCTCATTAACTTCACTTGCTAACGTGGTGTGCAAGTATCTAGGACCATCACCATGTCTACATTTGTAAAGCAGAGAGGCAAAATGAAACCGTCTTCTAAACTGCAATGATAACAGACCCATTTTTAATATACATCAGAGCACAAGGCAAACCTGTCGATTTCACACAGTGTCCAAATGATTTAGACAGTTTTTTTTCCAAACATGTAAACAACATCTCCGTAGTCAATAATAGCGTATAGTATGAGAGAGTCAATGGTGCACACAGTCACCACCTTTAAAACACAACCGACAACCAGGGCCGGTTTAACCCATCACTGGGCCCTAGGCAAGCATACACTTGTGGGCCCCTTACCCCTGAACAAACAGCCACACACACACACACACACACACACACACACACACACCTCTATATGCACTATGGCCTTTATAACTAGCCCTCCACCCTTTTACAACAGGTAAATTGTCAGTTTGAAGTTATTATGAATGACTGAATGAATCTGACAGAAAATTAAACTGTAGGGGGTGTGCTAAATACATTTCAGAATAAAACCGGACAAAACTGAAGCCTGCGTTAAATCCTGTACAGCTCGACAACGACTTTTCCTGATTTACTGAATAAAAAGGCAGCAGTTCAAACAAACAAGGAACACCATATGAAGTGAGCTCAAAGTATTTTTCACTAATGGTAGCTTCACAATAGTCCACGAAAATAAATAGTAAAAACAAACATGCCTGTACAGTGTTGTGTAGTCAAATACGTCACAGTTTACTGCACCCAAAATCGTCAATGTTTCCTTGTTTTTTTTGTTGATCAAGTGGGTTTTGACTTGCTTCATTAAAGAAAATGCCCTTCTCTCATGAGCAGAGAAGTCGCCATGTTTTGGCATACAAGTAAGTTTAGGTGTTACATATGGTAGATATCTGTACCCTGTAGAATTCTGTATCCTTGATGATTCCACACCGGCACAGCTGCATTTTTTCACACAGCTGGATGTAAACGCTTGATGTTTCTGAACAGTATTTACATGTAATACAAGGAAAATGTGTTTTAAAAGAAAAAACAAAAATTGTATAAGGTTGCTTTAATCAAGGGTTTCGTGTATTGAGCAAGGCAGGAGGCTGAACGTACTGCATATCTAGAAAACCAGTGGTGTTAAATGTGCTGTTTTATTTTGCTGCAGAATTAGTTTGGTCCTGTTTTCAATATTTGTTGCAAGCTGCAGCAGAACTCAATGGCAGTGCTTGAGAACACAGCGGGGCTCGGGCACAGAATTATCATGCATGCACATCCAGCGATCTTTTAAAAACTGCATCTGCACAAGCATGGAATAATGTGGGGATACACAATTATGTGGGGTAATGTTACAGAAATCTATGTAACACCTGTCAGAACAATTTGATTTTGAGATACATGCCTCGGTTCAAATGTCAGTGAGTGAAGTTTTTCCAGTCAAATCTGTATATGTATAAAAAAAAAACCCAAATAAACACATAACCATTTTGACCCCCCCCCCCCCCTCCCTTAAGTTCGGGCCCTAGGCACATGCCTAGTTTGCCTATGTGTTAATCCAGCCCTGCGGACAACATGGGCCTAGGGCTCTCAGAGAGTCCAGGTGTGCAGCTTGGAGTTAACCAACCCACACTCACACTCACACTCACACTCACACTCACACTCACACTCACACGCACACGCATACGCCCAAACACACACACACTCACACTCACATAGACACAGACACAGACACACATACACACACACTCACAGACACACACACGCGCACGCACACTCACACAGACACGCACACGCACATGCACACGCCCACACACACACACTCACATTCACACTCACATAGACACACACACACACACACACACATACACACACTCATACACACTCAGTGGTTCCAGCTGAATGTCTTCCTTCCCCACATCACACATCTCATTGGCCTGTTTGTCAGTCTCATTCAGCCTTGCTGTGTCTCTTTATCTCACATGACTGGGCCCAGTGAAAAGGCCCATAGATGGAGCAGATCGGTGCGTTGGCTGCACTGATAGAAGGTCATGCCTCGGGATGGGCATATCTCAATCTTTTATAAACTGGGAGAACAGGGCCTGGCTGAATAGGCCCGGTTTACTTAAGGGACAGCGGCCGCCTCCTCCCTCATCTCTTCCTATTGCTCCAGGGTTAATAGCTATGGCACGTGGGGTCAGCAAAGACATCTGGGTCTCAGATAATATGCTTACAGTGATTACCACACATAATTGACTGACCTTCTCTCATTCTTTTCCCTGCCACAGGCCACAGCGGATAGGGTGCGATGCTCTCCGACACAGTGGAGCTTCAGCCAGCGGTTCTTTGTGCCCCTGCGCAAACGTTTAGCCACGGTTGAATGAGCAGCGCTCCTGGCCGTAAGTGTGCCAGCCAACAGCAAGAAAGAGAGCGAGAGAGAGAG
The DNA here is from genome assembly GCA_030684275.1 of Acipenser oxyrinchus oxyrinchus. Classification (NCBI taxonomy): domain Eukaryota; kingdom Metazoa; phylum Chordata; class Actinopteri; order Acipenseriformes; family Acipenseridae; genus Acipenser; species Acipenser oxyrinchus. The sequence goes on along the minus strand of CM060251.1, from coordinate 1,979,723 downwards.
AGAGGCAGAGGAAGGGTTTCTATATCCTCCTCTTCCTCATCACAACGGTAACAGCAGTCTGTCTGTTTGTTGGCGTGAACATGTCTTTTTTCATCAAGCTTGTTTTCTCAGGTCTGTTCCCACACTTGAGCCAACCCCCAAACCCTGCACAGTTTATCTCTCTTACAAACTAGAATGCTATAGCCCTGTAGTGGAAATAAAAGTTGAGCCTCACACTGTTTGGATATAACAGCAGTAAATATGCATTTTAAATAAATTAATTTTATGAAGTTCTCAATTACTGGCTATTTTTTCTTTCATTTTTATAGGTAACCACTGTTACTACTACTACAACATAATAATAATAATAATAATAATAATAATAATAATAATAATAATAATAATAATAATAATAATATTCAGAGAGGCAAAAAGTGTGACAGCTCACTCCGAATCCTTAACAAATAAATGATACTCTTAAAGGTGTGCCATAGTGCATGGAGGATTCCACCCCTATTATCCGGTGCCAATGTATCCCAAAAAATCAGAGCTCGTATGAGATTGAGGGAAGGAGTCCAACCACACCCCTCCAATTAGCTCCTTTGTGGAATACACAATACATCCAGCTTCCTCTCCTTTATGTTGCTTTTCCTAACCAACACCTAGAGGATATTAATTCTGTAGGAACTTTCTGTTTCTGGTACATCTCCTCCCCAAGACTATCTGAAGGTATTTCTCACCAATAGATAATTACACACAGTTGACATAGTTCTTGTTCTTTTGTATTGTTTAAAAGCTGCTACAAGGATAGCGGCTCCACAATTAAAATGTAATCACTGAGCTAGTTGCTGTACTGCCAGGGTAGAAAAGCACAGAGATGTAATGTTGAAAAACAAAAGACAGAGGCCCAAGTGGTTTACCTGGTATACCTCTTACAGTGCAGGTGAGTCAGGCAGCCTGGTTCCAAGTTTGCAGAGTGCTGTGATCTTTGCTGGGGGGGCCCTGAAAATGTACTGGTGTAGTTCATCCTCACTTCAGCGACCCCTACTGGCCAGACGCACAAAGCCAGATTAGGTCTTGCCTCCTGGTTCCAGTGACTTGCATAACAGAGCAGGGCTGGTCTGCATTCATGTTTTTCAGCTTTTAACCTGATCTTATCTCACCAACAGGGGACAGAATCTGTAACAGCAGTGCATCACACAACACTTGATAACATCCGCTGCTAAGTCTTGGCATGACAAAAATGGCGATTGGCTTGACAGCAGGAACAGAGGCCGTCTGCTGATCCTCCTGATCAATAAGTGGGTTGCAGAGGTGAGGCGACAGAACTGGGCATTTCAAAATTGAGCAGAAAAACAGGGGTAATAATTGATTTAAAAAATACTGCAAAATGGTTGTGCAAATTTACCAAGGGCCATTTCCCAGGGAGTGCAAAGGCTCCCAGTCCTCCTTGTTAATAGCACTTTCTCTTTCACTGCAGGTTGGGTCACAGGGTCACGCTCTCTAGGATAACGTCTCTTCAGGGTGAAATCCTCCTCCAGAAGAGGCGAATGCAGGACTGTCAGCTATCAACATACCAGAGCTTGTCTCAGGGTGTAATTGTGCTTGTTTTTCCATTCTAAAAACCAAAAAATAAATAACAGCATAGCTGGTTTAGTACAAAAAGCAATTAGTTTGACAGGTAGCCCAAGGTATTTCCTGAGCCATTGGTCAAGTATTGTTCGAGGGGCTGGTTTGAGCAGCTTTAGTGTTTATAGGGCTTGGGTGGCTTGGACGCGGCTTGAGGGCGTAGCCTGAGAGTGTCCTACAAGCCAGCCAGATCCCTGTGCAGGTACTCATGAGGTCACTGACAGGTCACCAGGGTTAGGTAGCTGCTCACTACAATGCACTGCTAAAGTAGGTCCAGTAGCCTAGCAGTCAGTTGTCCTAAATGATCTCCAGGCCTTTACTATAAAAATGTCGTGGTGCTTTTATTGTTTAATTAAACTTGTTTTGTAGTGTCGCTTCTGTACAGCGCTCTTGTTTAACATTTGTATTGTATTGTATAGTAAATTACTGGTTTTAATATAATATATACAGTATATATGTGTGTGTGTGTGTATAGATAGATATAATGTATTGCATTGCAATGTATTGTGTTACATTATATTGTATTGATAGAGTACCCTTCATGTACTTCGTGTTCGAGGCTAAGCTAAATTGTGCTAATTCAGCTAAATTATAGGATTATATTTGTTGTTTTAAATCGGTAACCTTCTGACATTGTCCAATAAAAATACTTTGAGGAAAAATGGCCAGTCTATCCCTCTGTGACTTCTAAGAGCTTGCAGTAGATGTTAGAAGCTGGAATTCACAGCTGTAGATTCAATACTTTTTCAAGGAATTTATTTAATCCTAAACTATGATTTTTTTTTTTACTTTTCTTTTTTTATTATAACTTTTTTTTGGTTGGGGCGTGGGTCTATTAAAATCATATTAACAGTGAAGGAATACTGCATTTTACGTACTTCTAAAGACAAACATACACTAGGGAGGCTCACGCACACACAGTTAGGGATGTTGGCTTTCCAAAGTCCCCATCGTTTGATGAATTAAACCATTTAGAGTATTTAAATCCACTGGTCAGATCAATTTAATAAACCCCTTTTAAAAGAATTTAAACTGTTCTTTACATTTTTATAATGCAATGAGTTCTATAGGCACATGAGGTCGCAATAACTATATAATGCAGCACAATACATTGCAATGCAATATATATATATATATATATATATATATATATATATATATATATATATATATATATATATCTATATCTATACATATATATATACAGTACTGTGCAAAAGTTTTAGGCAGGTGTGAAAAAATGCTGTAAAGTAAGAATGCTTTCAAAAATAGACATGTTAATAGATTATATTTATCAATTAACTAAATGCAAAGTGAGTGAACAGAAGAAAAATCTAAATCAAATCCATATTTGGTGTGACAACCCTTTGCCTTCAAAACAGCATCAATTCTTCTAGGTACACTTGCACGAAGTCAGGGATTTTGTAGGCATATAGTCAGGTGTATGATTAAACAATTATACCAAACAGGTGCTAATGATCATCAATTCAATATGTAGGTTGAAACACAATCATTAACTGAAACAGAAACAGCTGTGTAGGAGGAATAAAACTGGGTGAGGAACAGCCAAACTCAGCTAACAAGGTGAGGTTGCTGAAGACAGTTTACTGTCAAAAGTCATACACCATGGCAAGACTGAGCACAGCAACAAGACACAAGGTAGTTATACTGCATCAGCAAGGTCTCTCCCAGGCAGAAATTTCAAGGCAGACAGGGGTTTCCAGATGTGCTGTCCAAGCTCTTTTGAAGAAGCACAAAGAAACGGGCAACGTTGAGGACCGTGAGACGCAGTGGTCGGCCAAGGAAACTTACTGCAGCAGATGAAAGACACATCATGCTTACTTCCCTTCGCAATCGGAAGATGTCCAGCAGTGCCATCAGCTCAGAACTGGCAGAAAACAGTGGGACCCTGGTACACCCATCTACTGTCTGGAGAAGTCTGGTCAGAAGTGGCCTTCATGGAAGACTTGCGGCCAAAAGCCATACCTCCGGCGTGGAAACAAGGCCAAGCGACTCAACTATGCACGAAAACACAGGAACTGGGGTGCAGAAAAATGGCAGCAGGTGCTCTGGACTGATGAGTCAAAATGTGAAATATTTGGCTGTAGCAGAAGGCAGTTTGTTCGCGAAGGGCTGGAGAGCATACACGAATGAGTGTCTGCAGGCAACAGTGAAGCATGGTGGAGGTTCCTTGCAAGTTTGGGGCTGCAATTCTGCAAATGGAGTTGGGGATTTGGTCAGAATTAATGGTCTCCTCAATGCTGAGAAGTACAGGCAGATACTTATCCATCATGCAATACCATCAGGGAGGCATCTGATTGGCCCCAAATTTATTCTGCAGCATGACAACGACCCCAAACATACAGCGAAAGTCATTAAGAACTATCTTCAGCGTAAAGAAGAACAAAGAGTCCTGGAAGTGATGGTATGGCCCCCACAGAGCCCTGATCTCAACATCATCGAGTCTGTCTGGGATTACATGAAGAGAGAGAAGCAACTGAGGCTACCTAAATCCACAGAAGAACTGTGGTTAGTTCTCCAAGATGTTTGGGCCAACCTACCTGCCGAGTTCCTTCAAAAACTGTGTGCAAGTGTACCTAGAAGAATTGATGCTTGATGCTGTTTTGAAGGCAAAGGGTGGTCACACCAAATATGGATTTGATTTAGATTTTCTTCTGTTCACTCACTTTGCATTTAGTTAATTGATAAATATAATCTATTAACATGTCTATTTTTGAAAGCATTCTTACTTTACAGCATTTTTCACACCTGCCTAAAACTTTTGCACAGTACTGTATATATATATATATATATATATATATATATATATATATATATATATATATATATATATATATATATATGCCATCATTTATTTTTTTATTATACAGCTGAAATGATAGCTTTCTTAGATATATCATCATCTAATTAAAGTCTCAATAAAACAAAAGACAGTAAGTAATGCTGCTATCATTTATTTTAATGGACCTCCCCGTGCAGCATTTAAAAGATTTGTATCCCTGCTTTCATTTGTATGCCGTCAGCATTTACATAAATAACAGAGACCTTAAGCAAAGCAAAGCAAAGTAGCAACAGGAAACTGCAGCTCAGAAGAACATCACTCATTTAATTAACCATGGCGTCTATATTATAAGAAATAAAAAAAAACACACACACACACAAGAAAACAATTACAGTTTCTGATTAAAATGCACTTAATCTTTTTATATGAAAACCAGGAACACAAGTATATACAACAAAAAAAACACAAGTAGAATAATTACAGATATCATGTAGCCATTTCTTTTATTTGGGTGTCACTTGTGATGTCATGCACTGCCTTCATTAATTTGAATGCAGGCATTATCTCAAATCCACAGCACAGTGAGTGACAGGACCCACCAGACACATGCCTCTATATCCTATTGATTTCTGCAAATCCCGAACAATGCTATTTGCATGCTTGTTTCTGTAATAATACAGATATGCCATTCGGAATTAAAGCACCGGGCAGGCTAGTGGTAACTAATTGTGCTGTATGTAATGAGTGCTATTTCAATTTGATATAACCCACAGCCTTTCTTGCAGCACGCGCTAAGTACTTTCAAGTCTTTGTGGGGAAATAATTGATTTTTTGTGCTTTGGGTGCAAGGAAACTATTATGATCTTTTTAATAATGGCAATGGAAGGACTGTGAATGATTTAAATTGGTATTAGAAGACAAAGCTTCCACTGAAGATAGCGCTTTGACTGACAGCATGCAAATTTGAAGCCCTGATTCCTCATTTTTTAAGGTGGAGGGAGACTTCATTGGAGGCGTGATGGGAGAGAACTTTATTGACTTTTGCCGTGCTCCGGTATTTGAGGACAAGCCTGAAGCAACCCCATAAATGATTGCAAATGTATTTACACCTAGCCGGAGCTGAGCAGAGGAATGTGTTTCTGAATGAAAGCAGAGCTAATCCAACGCATTTCCCATTTCAAATGAATGCATTAATAGCCTGTTCACAGTACCTGTAAATGTGACTGTGAATTAATTAATGGTTTATGCTTGAAAACCCTATCAAGTTTCAACATGGGCAGCCTACTTCCACTGTCATGGTTCATATATTAAAAATCTGCAGTTACACAGTCGCCCGCATGAATGAATGAGCAATGTTAGTGAATGGCCAGTGGCTGTATTCTTATGGTCATATGCAGCTTGTAAATCAGTTCATTGCACCACTTGTCAATTCGTCCCAGATGTGATGGCTTAATGTTGTTAATGCTGGGGGGAGGGGAAGTAAAAAGGGTTAAGGAAGCCATGCTGAAGGATTGTGCTCGGCTCCCCACAGGCAGCGCTCTTGTTATCTCTCAGATAGGAATGTGTCTGGCTGGTCCTTATTCTCCATGTGTGTATCACATTATTTATTATGCCCTCCTGTCAAGCGTACCAAGACAATCTGCTCACATCTTGGGTGACTTCAGCTCAGTCCCATCAAACTGAACCTGCTGGGAAGGTTCTGTTGTAGTGTAGAATGGTCCAAAGCACATAACAGTTCAAGATGCTGGTTCACAGCCTCGGTCCATTCAGTTCTACAAGTGTTGATAATACCCACACACACAGATGTTCTCCGTCTGATGATGTGCCTACTTTTAAATGCCCTGACCTGGATCATGTAAATTGGTTCTGTTTGAATGATTTGTTTTTGCCATTGATTTTATAATGTTATTTCTTGCCAGGACCTTTTACCTTCTCCTGCCAGGACCTCCTTGTATTTTAAATGTATATCTTGAGGGTTCTATCCTGGTTAAATAAATACATGGCAAATGACATTTAATAGAGAAAAGTGTAAGGTACTGCACGCAGGCAATAAAAATGTGCATTATAAATATCATATGGGAGATACGAAATTGAAGAAGGAATCTATGAAAAAGACCTAGGAGTTTATATAGACTCGGAAATGTCTTCATCTAGACAATGTGGGGAAGCTCTAAAAAGGCCAGCAAGATGCTCGGATATATTGTGAAAAGTGTTGAATTTAAATCAAGGGAAGTAATGTTAAAACTTTACAATGCATAGTAAGACCTCACCTAGAATATTGTGTTCAGTTCTGGTCACCTCTTTACAAAAAGGATATTGCTGGTCTAGAAAGAATGCAAAGAAGAGCGACCAGAATTGTCCTGGGTTTAAAAGGCAGTTGTATGCAGACAGGCTAAAATAATTGAATCTATTCAGTCTTGAACAAAGAAGATCTGATTCAAGCATTCAAAATTCTAAAAGGTATTGACAATGTCAACCCAGGGGACTTTTTCGACCTGAAAAAAGAAACCAGGGGTCACCAATGAAGATTAGATAAAGGGGCATTCAGAACTGAAAATAGGAGGCACTTTTTTACACAGAGAATTGTGAGGGTCTGGAACCAACTCTCCAATAATGTTGTTGAAGCTAACACCCTGGGATCCTTCAAGAAGCTGTTTGATGAGATTCTGGGATCAATAAGCTACTAACAACCAAACGAGCAAGATGGGCCGAATAGCCTCCTCTCATTTGTAAACTTTCTTATGTTCTTATGTTCTTAAATACATCTAAATCTCTCTAACTAGGAATTCAAATGTATTTTTGAGATTTTTTAAATATCTCACATGCAACAATTAAATGCAAACAAATTCAACTTTGATTAAATTAAATAAAAGTTATAATCTAAATATGGTTAAAATAAAATATATGAATGTATGGGGAAATTGGAGTGGCACCATACCCACGGATCATCAGGGACAGTGGAGCCATACCTCCAGATCATCAAGGACAGTGGAGCCATGCCCACTGATCGTAAGGGACAGTAGAGCAATACCCATTAATCATCAGGGACAGTGGAGCCATACCCACTGATCATCAGGGACAGTGGAGCCATACCCACTGATCATCAAGGACAGTGAAGCAATACCCATGGATCATCAGGGACAGTGGAGCCATACCTCCTGATCATCAGGGACAGTGGAGCCATACCTCCAGATCATCAGGGACAGTGGAGCCATACCTCCTGATCATCAGGGACAGTGGAGACATACCCATGGATCGTAAGGGACAGTAGAGCAATACCCATGGATCATCAGGGACAGTGGAGCCATACCCACTGATCATCAGGGACAGTGGAGCCATACCCACTGATCATCAAGGACAGTGGAGCAATACCCATGGATCATCAGGGACAGTGGAGCCATACCCACTGATCATCAAGGACAGTGGAGCAATACCCATGGAATATCAGGGACAGTGGAGCAATACCCATGGATCATCAGGGATAGTGGAGCCATACCTCCAGATCATCAGGGACAGTGGAGCCATACCTCCAGATCATCAGGGACAGTGGAGCCATACCTCCAGATCATCAAGGACAGTGGAGCCATACCTCCAGATCATCAGGGACAGTGGAGCCATACCTCCTGATCATCAGGGACAGTGGAGCCATACCCACGGATCATCAGCGACAGTGGAGCCATACCCATGGATCATCAGGGACAGTGGAGCCATACCTCCAGATCATCAGGGACAGTGGAGCCAAACCCACAGATCATCAGGGACAGTGGAGCCATACCCATGGATCATCAGGGACAGTGGAGCAATACCCACTGATCATCAGGGACAGTGGAGCCAAACCCATGGATCATCAGGGATAGTGGAGCCATACCTCCAGATCATCAGGGACAGTGGAGCCATACCTCCAGATCATCAAGGACAGTGGAGCCATACCTCCAGATCATCAGGGACAGTGGAGCCATACCTCCAGATCAGGGACAGTGGAGCCATACCTCCAGATCATCAGGGACAGTGGAGCCATACCTCCAGATCATCAGGGACAGTGGAGCCATACCTCCAGATCATCAGGGACAGTGGAGCCATACCCACAGATCATCAGGGACAGTGGAGCCATACCCATGGATCGTAAGGGACAGTAGAGCAATACCCATGGATCATCAGGGACAGTGGAGCCATACCCACTGATCATCAGGGACAGTGGAGCCATACCCACTGATCATCAAGGACAGTGGAGCAATACCCATGGATCATCAGGGACAGTGGAGCCATACCCACTGATCATCAAGGACAGTGGAGCAATACCCATGGATCATCAGGGACAGTGGAGCAATACCCATGGATCATCAGGGACAGTGGAGCCATACCTCCAGATCATCAGGGACAGTGGAGCCATACCTCCAGATCATCAGGGACAGTGGAGCCATACCTCCAGATCATCAGGGACAGTGGAGCCATACCTCCAGATCATCAGGGACAGTGGAGCCATACCTCCAGATCATCAGGGACAGTGGAGCCATACCTCCAGATCATCAGGGACAGTGGAGCCATACCTCCAGATCATCAGGGACAGTGGAGCCATACCCACGGATCATCAGGGACAGTGGAGCCAAACCCACAGATCATCAGGGACAGTGGAGCCATACCCATTGATCATCAGGGATAGTGGAGCCATACCTCCAGATCATCAGGGACAGTGGAGCAATACCCATGGATCATCAGGGACAGTGGAGCCATACCCATGGATCATCAGGGACAGTGGAGCCATACCCACTGATCATCAGGGACAGGAGAGCCATACCCATGGATCATCAGGGACAGTGGAGCCATACCCACTGATCATCAGGGACAGTGGAGCCATACCCATGGATCATCAGGGACAGTGGAGCCATACCTCCAGATCATCAGGGACAGTGGAGCCATACCTCCAGATCATCAGGGACAGTGGAGCCATACCCATGGATCATCAGAGACAGTGGATCCATACCCAAGGGTGTCACACTGAGCTGCAGTAGAGATTGTTGATCCAATTGGGACACACATTGTTGCAATCAGTGGCTGGAAATACACTATCACAATGCAGTGACATCATTTCTTGGTAATTCTGTAAACTGGGCTTAGAAAGTGAATGCATCATGTGACATCACCTACATCCCTTTATTTATTGCATTAATACATATTAATGTCTCTTAAACACTAATATGCATTAATATATATTAATGTCTCTTAGACATTTTAAAAGCAATCCTGATACTAAAAACATACATTTAAGAGTGTATTGCCCAAATTATTATTATTATTATTATTATTATTATTATTATTATTATTATTATTATTATTATTATTATTATCAATACCAAAAGCTGTCAGAATATTGCAGTTTTTAAAAAATATTTAAGCACTAGTTTTATTTTTATTTTTTATTTTGCTGAGGAAATAATGTCATAAAGTAGCAGAGGTAATCCAAAATTACGTGATTGAAGGAAAAGTCAGCAGAAAAATAAATGAGAAAGATAAATGAGGTGACTCATATTTCTTGCTTGATATTAAATACTGAGAAGTCTGCACAGTAAGCCTTGAAAAGCAACAAAAACTGCCATCGGCTGTATTGATCGATGATCGATACATTATTGGCAATGTCTTGCAATGTTTCATGACATAATGGACTATGGCAGTCATAGCCTCTCGAATGCATTTATTTGTATGTTTGTTTGTGTGTTTAAACCAGTGTGTGGTGACGGGGTATACCAGAAACCAGACTGATTCTGCATGTTTGTATTCATATTTGCATTGCACCAAGTAGTTTTTATAACTTTTAATATATTTATATCCTCGACAATCCTATAACTTCTGCTGAGACGACAAATAACTTGTAAGAGGGGATATATAAAAGAAATTACTTTGAGTGACTAAAAGAGTGACTATTTGAACATAATGACATTAGAACTTAATTAAGCAGACCCAGCTTTTGCCCTGGGTGTGCATATATTTGTGCTCGTATCAGAGTCATTTCTACGAAAACAAGTCTGTGTCTTTCACACTCCAACAGCGCCGCCCCTTTAAACACAAACACCTCCCGGCTCCTCATCCCTCAGAGGGGCAGAGCTGTTCATTTAGTTGCTCATAACTAGTAGTTTCTAATCTGGGAGCAGAAGTCTGCTGAGAATATTGGACAGTTTAAAGGTTAATCACCATTGCCTGGTTAGCCAAGTGAGGCACAGCTAATTCCTCCAAAGGCAAATAGCATGCGGTTTTATCTGCAGTGCAGATTAGGAGTGTTAATATACAGAACAGAATAGATGCTCAAGGGCTGCTTTTCCCTTATCAGCAAACTTTACAACAGGAACTCGTCTGCTGTGCAGCCCTGCACTCTCTATAATAAGCCCCTCATTTCACCTTTCAAGCAGAACTATCAAGCCTCCCCCACCCCCACACCCCTCAGCCCCTGCCACCAAAATCAGGGTATTATAAGCAACAGCTAATTGGAAGATCACTCTAATGCATTAAAAGATAAAATACTTTGGCTGCTGGCCTAAAGTATGGATCAGAACAACACTGCAAGCTATCTAGCCTTGTCACACTCTCAGACATTTCCATACAAACGCATGAAGACCAATTACCCAAAAACACATCTTTGTTTGTGGTACACACTGCCAATACTTCTGTATGCAACAACCGGGGGGTATGAAAGAAAGAAAGAAAAAGAAAGAAAGAAAGAAAGAAAGAAAGAAAGAAAGAAAGAAAAGATACATCAACAGAAACAAAGCTACAAGAGGCGATCGCAAGGTTATTTTCTCCAGACACTAATTCCTGTTTCCTTATTAAATGGCCATCGAAAGTGCTGTCTTAATTGTCTTAACACTGATTTTGTCGTCAAGCTGAACACAATGATAAGCTTTCCCATTTCGCAGTCTCTTTTCATTTTATTTACTGAATCATTTTTTTTTTGGCAGATGATTCTATGCATCAGTCCAAATTGAAGTGACTTATTGCTGTATGAACAAGACCTATAAAACACCTATTAGTTGCCAGTGCATTATTATTCTCAAAGTGTAGAGAAGTATATATATATATATATATATATATATATATATATATATAGAGAGAGAGAGAGAGAGAGAGAGAGAGAGAGAGAGAGAGAGAGAGAGAGAGAGAGAGAGAGAGAGAGAGAGAGAGAACAAAATTTGGAACACTATGCTAGGGCAAGGAAAAACACAATATTAATCGTAATATTGATTCCAGGTACATCAACTTCTACAAAGGCCTCAAACATTGAGGGACGACGTGGGGAAGTGTAACGGGCAGTGTTGTGAGATACACTGCCATTACAGATTCTATTCTGTCCCCTGCCGGTGAGATGAGATGAGGTTAAAAGTGCTATTACCATGAATGCACACAAGCCCAGCTCTTTTGCATTGTGGTTAAGATGCTTGCTTGTGGTGCACAGGGTCACTGGTTCACGCCTAGCCTCCGCCCTGTTACATCAGCAGTCATTGGCACGCAACCCGATCTCCTTGCTCCTTGGATATAATATCATGGCTTCAGTCTCCATTGCAGCTAATCTAGCAACATAATTCAGTGCAATAAACAAACAAACAAATAAATAAATAAATGCATTTTGATAGCTGAAGTGTAAAACGTTAATTTTCACTCTGTGGGTTATATATCTGCTAGCGTTTTTGGTTTTAATATTTTGTTTTTGTCGGTTCATCAGATGAAAGCCTATATTATCTGGTGTGCTGTGACTTGAGCTACGTTACCCACATCTGGTGTGCTGTGACTTGAGCTGCATTACCCACATCTGGTGTGCTGTGACTTGAGCTGCGTTACCCACATCTGGTGTGCTGTGACTTGAGCTGCATTACCCACATCTGGTGTGCTGTGACTTGAGCTGCGTTACCCACATCTGGTGTGCTGTGACTTGAGCCAACACATCCCTGCAGCACCAGTCTACTACACAAGTGCCAGTAATTTAATGGATGTCGCTAACCCATATGTTTACATCACATTGATCATTATCAAGTACTCTCCTGGTGCTTGTAATGCTACTTATCTTTAATCAATAGTCCCTGATCACTAATAAATAGCCTTTGATGTTGTAAAAATAATTGATATCTTGCTGTAACTAGGGTACAGTTGAAACGGAAACTTAATATACTCACAAGCTCTCGTGACTAATTGCAGATTAGCAGGTAGCTTTCTGAGACATTGTGGTATTGCTGAACGATTTTTGCTGCCACATTCCATTCCCAGCAGTGTGTTAAAGCTTCAATAGAATATGTACACCCTTTCTAAGGAGAATTACTGTACATTGCTGTAAAAAAAGATGACACATTTAAAAGAACATATGAATGTACTGTACAAATGTCACCCTTTTTGAGTGTTGCATATACCTAGGGAACCACACATCCCTATCTGCCTGCCTGTCTGTCTGTCTGTTATTATTTATTTCTTAGCAGATGCCCTTATCCAGGGCACCCACACGTCACACTTCATTTTTACATATGCCTACAGAAGCGGTTATTCAGTTGGGAGGAAATCTGGTATACACATTCTTTAGCACGATAATTGAAAGTATCCGATTCTGGGAGCATAAGAAGCCGTCTATCTGTGTGTCTGGATGCTGCACTTCAAACTGTACAGAGGCAAAAGGTAGTTTTCAGCGACTGTCTTCTACTATACTTGCTTCTGATAGTCTGATTTTGTAGCCAATGGTGGAGGAAGTATGTAAATACCTGTGTCCTGCTACTGTTATTAACATAGTCAGGGAAGCTCCTCACGAATATGACGTTTTTCCATCTGATTCAAAGAAATGTTAGATGGCTGCATTTCTTTACACACATATATACAGGTAGTGGACAAAAAAATGTAAACACCAATATAAAGTCACTTAATAGGGCATTGGGCCACTATGGTATCCCACTCTGTGGAGATCTCGGCGGACCGTTTTTGATGAAACTGGCTGCTCGTGCTCCAGGTTGAAATTTGCAGTCAATTGATCTGCAGTTGCTCGCCTGTTTTGCCTTGCTCTTCAAATTGATGCACGGATATCACGATCCTGGAGTATGCGCTTCCGCCCACTGTTGCCCTTTGCTGATGATGTCTTTCCCTCGGAGTTCCATGCCGACATCACCTTAGACACCGTTGCTCGTGAAACATCAGCAAGTTGAGCTGTCTTGGTTACTGAAGCTCCTGCGAAACGCACCCCAACAATCACCCCTTTCAAAGTCACTGAGGTCTCCTCTTGCAGCCATGCTAGCCATAATTATAGGCAACCAGGCCTGTCCAGCATTTTTATACATGACCCTAAGCATGCTGGGATGTTATTTGCTTAATTAACGCATGAGCCACACATGTGTGGAACCCCTTGCTTTCAATATACTTGGTGTCCCTCATGTACTGTATATGAAATGTATATGAAATGCATTCATTCTATTAAAGCCTGGATTTATTTGATGAAGAAAACTATTGGCTACAGTGAAATTCCTATTCATCAGGGACAATTGTTATTAAACACGTACTTAAGCTTTCTCTGCAAATGTCATTGGTAAATAATTATTTAAAAGGTCATGCACTTTTATAATGACTGTATTTTTGACAGCATTGAATATGGCTTAGAACCATGAACTAGTAGATTCATATCACCTACAGTATGAAATGGACTCTCCAGTGAAAGCCTTAATAAGCTTCCATGGCTCATGGCGACTCCAAGCACATGCCTGTCCCTCTCAATGCACCTCTCTGTTTGCCACTGATTCCAGACAATTTAAAGAATGCAAATAAAGAAATCTTAAATATTGTCAGCTGCAGACAACTGAATTATTCCTTAAGTGTTTAAGCAGGAGAATGTGAGTGGCTTTACTAATCAAGATCATCTGTAAATGCCTTTCACAAACCAGCCGGGAAAAAAACAGTTTCAGACCATCGACCACACCTGGGCAGGTTTAATACTCCACAACCGGCAGCATGAATTTAGCAGGTTTAATACTCCAGACCTGGCGCCATGAATTTAGCAGGTTTAATACTCCAGACCTGGCACCATGAAGTTAGCAGGTTTAATACTCCAGACCCGGCGCCATGAATTTAGCAGGTTTAATACTCCAGACCCGGCACCATGAATTTAGCAGGTTTAATACTCCAGACCCGGCGCCATGAATTTAGCAGGTTTAATACTCCAGACCCGGCACCATGAATTTAGCAGGTTTAATACTCCAGACCCGGCGCCATGAATTTAGCAGGTTTAATACTCCAGACCTGGCACCATGAATTTAGCAGGTTTAATACTCCAGACCCGGCGCCATGAATTTAGCAGGTTTAATACTCCAGACCTGGCACCATGAATTTAGCAGGTTTAATACTCCAGACCCGGCACCATGAATTTAGCAGGTTTAATACTCCAGACCCGGCACCATGAATTTAGCAGGTTTAATACTCCAGACCCGGCACCATGAATTTAGCAGGTTTAATACTCCAGACCCAGCACCATGAATTTAGCAGGTTTAATACTCCAGACCCAGCACCATGAATTTAGCAGGTTTAATACTCCAGACCCGGCACCATGAATTTAGCAGGTTTAATACTCCAGACCCGGCACCATGAATTTAGCAGGCTTAATACGCCAGTTTGTACAGGAGTCTTGCTCGTGCTTGCTAAACCTGAACCTGGTGGAGTTTTAAAGTCTGTTTAGGGAAGCATGTTTAATTAGTACTTGATCCATAGGTAATAATAATTCAACTTTAATTTACTGTTCATATATATATATATATATATATATATATATATATATATATATATATATATATATATATATATATATATACAGTACTGTGCAAAAGTTTTAGGCAGGTGTGAAAAAATGCTGTAAAGTAAGAATGCTTTCAAAAATAGACATGTTAATAGATTATATTTATCAATTAACTAAATGCAAAGTGAGTGAACAGAAGAAAAATCTAAATCAAATCCATATTTGGTGTGACCACCCTTTGCCTTCAAAACAGCATCAATTCTTCTAGGTACACTTCCACAAAGTCAGGGATTTTGTAGGCATATAGTCAGGTGTATGATTAAACAATTATACCAAACAGGTGCTAATGATCATCAATTCAATATGTAGGTTGAAACACAATCATTAACTGAAACAGAAACAGCTGTGTAGGAGGAATAAAACTGGGTGAGGAACAGCCAAACTCAGCTAACAAGGTGAGGTTGCTGAAGACAGTTTACTGTCAAAAGTCATACACCATGGCAAGACTGAGCACAGCAACAAGACACAAGGTAGTTATACTGCATCAGCAAGGTCTCTCCCAGGCAGAAATTTCAAGGCAGACAGGGGTTTCCAGATGTGCTGTCCAAGCTCTTTTGAAGTAGCACGAAGAAACGGGCAACGTTGAGGACGTAGACGCAGTGGTCGGCCAAGGAAACTTACTGCAGCAGATGAAAGACACATCATGCTTACTTCCCTTCGCAATCGGAAGATGTCCAGCAGTGCCATCAGCTCAGAACTGGCAGAAAACAGTGGGACCCTGGTACACCCATCTACTGTCCGGAGAAGTCTGGTCAGAAGTGGCCTTCATGGAAGACTTGCGGCCAAAAAGCCATACCTCCGACGTGGAAACAAGGCCAAGCGACTCAACTATGCACGAAAACACAGGAACTGGGGTGCAGAAAAATGGCAGCAGGTGCTCTGGACTGATGAGTCAAAATTTGAAATATTTGGCTGTAGCAGAAGGCAGTTTGTTCGCCAAGGGCTGGAGAGCGTACATGAATGAGTGTCTGCAGGCAACAGTGAAGCATGGTGGAGGTTCCTTGCAAGTTTGGGGCTGCATTTCTGCAAATGGAGTTGGGGATTTGGTCAGAATTAATGGTCTCCTCAATGCTGAGAAGTACATGCAGATACTTATCCATCATGCAATACCATCAGGGAGGCATCTGATTGGCCCCAAATTTATTCTGCAGCATGACAACGACCCCAAACATACAGCGAAAGTCATTAAGAACTATCTTCAGCGTAAAGAAGAACAAGGAGTCCTGGAAGTGATAGTATGGCCCCACAGAGCCCTGATCTCAACATCATCGAGTCTGTCTGGGATTACATGAAGAGAGAGAAGCAACTGAGGCTGCCTAAATCCACAGAAGAACTGTGGTTAGTTCTCCAAGATGTTTGGGCCAACCTACCTGCTGAGTTCCTTCAAAAACTGTGTGCAAGTGTACCTAGAAGAATTGATGCTTGATGCTGTTTTGAAGGCAAAGGGTGGTCACACCAAATATGGATTTGATTTAGATTTTTCTTCTGTTCACTCACTTTGCATTTAGTTAATTGATAAATATAATCTATTAACATGTCTATTTTTGAAAGCATTCTTACTTTACAGCATTTTTTCACACCTGCCTAAAACTTTTGCACAGTACTGTATATTGTGACATAGTGGGGGTGCCTTGCCACAATTCGGGACCTTTTCACTTTCTTAAAATACTGACCCAGACACCGAAACTGGATTTTATCGCTGTTGTGCACGTTTATGAACAAATAAGCAAAAAACAAGCAAAAGCCTAACTCCTCAAAGGAGTACTAACTAAACAGAGTAACTCCCTGACTACCTCACAGGACGGCTAAGCTGTTTACCTGTAATAAAAAAACATTTTATACAAACCACACAGCTTTAAATTGTACACTCTCTCTCTCGACTGCTCAGAAGCAGAGCACCTCATCTGCCACCTTCTCCTCAGCAGCCCAGAACAGACTGGCTGCTCTCTCTAAATACCCTGCACCTGGCTCTGATTTACAATGATCACCAGGTGCAGGGGATAATTAAATAATAAAACAATTACCAAATACCCATGTGCATTTGCACATGTTTTATGCAGGGAGGATATTAACCCCCTCCCTGCTGTGTTACAATATATATATATATATATATATATATATATATATATATATATATATATATATATATATATATATATATACACTACCGCTCAAAAGTTTGGGGTCACTTAGAAATTTCCTTGTTTTCCATGAAAACATACATGAAATGAGTTTGAATAGGAAATATAGCAAAATGAATAGGAAATATAGTCATTGACAAGGTTAGAAATAATGGTTTTTAATTGAAATAATAATTGTGTCCTTCAAACTTTGCTTTCGTCAAAGAATCCTCCATTTGCAGCAATTACAGCCTTGCAGACCTTTGGCATTCTAGTTGTCAATTTGTTGAGGTAATCTGAAAAGATTTCACCCCATGCATCCTGAAGCACCTCCCACAAGTTGGATTGGCATGATGGGCACTTCTTACGTACCATACGGTCAAGCTGCTCCCACAACAGCTCAATAGGGTTGAGATCCGGTGACTGTGCTGGCCACTCCATTATAGACAGAATACCAGCTGACTGCTTCTTCCCTAAATAGTTCTTGCATAGTTTGGAGCTTTGCTTTGGGTCATTGTCCTGTTGTAGGAGGAAATTGGCTCCAATCAAGCGCCGTCCACAGGGTATGGCATGGTGTTGCAAAATGGAGTGATAGCCTTCCTTCTTTAAGATCCCTTTTACCCTGTACAAATCTCCCACTTTACCACCACCAAAGCACCCCCAGACCATCACATTGCCTCCACCATGCTTGACAGATGGCGCCAAGCACTCCTCCAGCATCTTTTCATTTGGTCTGCGTCTCACGAATGTTCTTCTTTGTGATCCGAACACCTCAAACTTAGATTCGTCTGTCCATAACACTTTTTCCAATCTTCCTCTGTCCAGTGTCTGTGTTCTTTTGCCCATCTTAATCTTTTCTTTTTATTGGCCAGTCTGAGATATGGCTTTTCTTTGCAACTCTGCCTAGAAGGCCAGCATCCCAGAGTCGCCTCTTCACTGTTGACGTTGAGACTGGTGTTTTGCGGGTACTATTTAATGAAGCTGCCAGTTGAGGACCTGTGAGGCGTCTGTTTCTCAAACTAGACACTGATGTATTTGTCCTCTTGCTCAGTTGTGCACCGGGCCTCCCACCTCTTTCTATTCTGGTTAGAGCCAGTTTGCGCTTGTACTGTGAAGGGAGTAGTACACAGCGTTGTACGAGATCTTCAGTTTCTTGGCAATTTCTCGCATGGAATAGCCTTCATTTCTCAGAACAAGAATAGACTGACAAGTTTCAGAAGAAAGTTCTTTGTTTCTGGCCATTTTGAGCCTGTAATCGAATCCACAATTGCTGATGCTCCAGATACTCAACTAGTCTAAAGAAGGCCAGTTTTATTGCTTCTTTAATCAGCACAACAGTTTTCAGCTGTGCTAACATAATTGCAAAAGGGTTTTCTAATGATCAATTAGCCTTTTAAAATGATAAACTTGGATTAGCAAACACAACGTGCCATTGGAACACAGGACTGATGGTTGCTGATAATGGGCCTCTGTACGCCTATGTAGATATTCCATTACAAATCAGCCGTTTCCAGCTACAATAGTCATTTACAACATTAACAATGTCTACACTGTATTTCTGATCAATTTGATGTTATTTTAATGGACAAAAAATTTGCTTTTCTTTCGAAAACAAGGAAATTTCTAAGTGACCCTAAACTTTTGAACGGTAGTGTATATATATATATATATATATATATATATATATAAATGAAACATAAAAATGTTTAGGTCTTTCGCTTTCTTGCAGAATTGAATTTGAATGTATTGAAGCGCCGTACCTTTTATTTGCGTCGCCAGCAATACAGTCGCTGACAAGGTAAGTGACGTTGAATCCTTTTATTATAAAACTACCAACATAACTGTAGCTGGTTTCCTCTCATACACTGCAGGTCCTGACTCCCTATCTAAAAACTGTCACACACTTTTTACAGCTCCTCCTCCGCCACTCACACACGCACACACACGCAGTCCTCTGCATCTGTGCAATCTAACCCCATTCATCCCGACTGCACACACACTCATATGCATACCAGCTTAAATAAATACACACAACACGTATAACACATAACACCCACAGCAGCGGGTCTTCTGAGCCCCCAAGTATCCGGGTCGCTACAGTACTTTGTTATTTGGCTGTCAACGCCATCATCACCTTCCCATCAGCGCGATCATCCTTACACAAGTCAACCACAGCCTTGCAAGCAGCAGCAACAGCAACATCATCAGCCATGTTGATTCACCAAGCTGTTGTTTAATCCCCCGCCCCGATGAGCATAAAGTGATGTCACTTCCGACTCAGCGATGCAGTGCATCGATGAATACATGCACAATGCGCTGTCCTTACAAAGGTAACACGAAATTCTCGTCAGGACACTGCACTCTGATTGTATCGTATTATACTATCGTATTATTGTTAATAAAACAATAAATAATCCTCTCCCTACACCAAAACCCTAACCTTAAGGTCAGTATCCTATAGTGCAGTCATTACACGTCTAAAGTAGATCATGTTTGGCAGTGAATAAGCGTTTTTTTTACTTTAAAAAAAAAAAAAGTGACTAGAGGTGCTGACTTCCTCAGTTGTCCTGACAGGAACATGTGTGTTACCTTTGTAAGCACTGCAGCCTACATCTCACTTTACTGAAGCTCTGGGTGTCACAATGCAATAGGCATATGGGCGTGCAGTGTCTTCAGAGAATAGTAGTTTATCTGGTACATGCTGAAAGGTGTTTCCAATCAGCAGAAATGCTGACAAAACTACAACTCCGGTCATCCACACATGTCAGCAACTTGCTGGCTTCGTATTTAGCTTTCTGTCAAGTTTTTTTAATGTGTCCTACCGTTATGATGGATTTATTTATTTATTTATTTTCTTGTCACTTTTAAAAATCTCCTTCAGAAAACCGAATACGAAACTAAATGATTCAATTTCCATTATTCAACACGTCACTCATAATCGAGCACACAGTAGCAGTGCTTCAGCAGGGGTGGGAGGGTATGAGCTGCTCCTCCAATTAAAACCAGGGCTCAGACCACGTCACCTGTCATTGCCAGTACTGTGGTTATCGATATAGAGTTTAACGGAGGCTTGTCTCCTCTGATGAAAAACAAAAACTTGCATGTTCCTTCATTTTAAACATTATTTTTGTTTTTGTTTTATTCACCATTATTGTATTATAACACAACACACACGCGCGCGCGCACACACTCACACACACATATATATAATATATATTTTTCTCTTTGAAATTTTGAGGATGCACTGCCTCCCTTGCCTCCTCTAAGGAGCCACCTCTGGTTGCTATTTTGTATGTGCTTTTGTTTTTAGAAATGCAATCATGTCTCCAACTTGGAGTTGAGTTGAGCCACTGAAGCTCTTAGCCATTGAAGTCAATGTTTTGGCTGATAAAAGGCTACCCAGTACACTGTAGTGGATTACTAATAGAGTCCTGGTTTAGAGTTTAAACCTCAGGATTTAGACTGGAGACTCACCAGACAACAGAGCAGTTATTTTGCATGTGAAAATGAAAGGTTGTTAAATCCAGTCTAAACTAATACAATATCTTTTCACATCTGCTTATAAACCCAGCTGTTTGTACATTTTAATCCAACTTCATTTATTTCAAGCCCATAACTGTTTCCCTGCTATTAAAGGTTGGATACTCTACCAATATCTTCGGCTTAATTAAATGTTATGAACACAACACTAGTGCATACCGTGCCATGGTAATACACACCTGGCCAGGAAATGTTGTGTTAAGTGAACAATGTAGCCTTAAGGTTACACATGTATAACACTGTATATAAACAGCAATGGCTTTAGAACATTGAAGGAGTGCATATCACACACACTCTGCCCTCCTAGTACTCGGGTGTGAGATCTTTAATCTTTTTAGGCAGTTTGTTTTATTTTTAAGACTTACTCAAATGGTTACTGTAGCAGGATTTCAAACAATGAACAGCTGCATTGTTTAGCACTGAGATCGTTGTAAGTGTTGTGCGACTGCATTTATCGAAGGAAACTCCTAGGTCAGTTATATACTGATCTGGAATAACTGGTTTATGTTACCAAGGTAGTATCCAATATGCTGTACTTTCATATACTATATACAGTAGATATATTTGTATTCCTGAATAGACCATTGCCCCCTCTTGAAATAGATGCAAAACCTTTTAATTAGCAAGCAAGTGGTTCTCCAAATGTTAACAATTTATATTACTGCATGGGCATTCAAAGTTCTAGTTCAGACAGTTACAATTGTTTAAACTTATTTTGGGGATTAAAACTAACATTATTGTAAAGTTTCCCTGTTTAAAAATAAACTGTTCGTTAACAGTGTCTGCTTTAGACCAGCCAGTGTTGCTGTATAACGAGCACCTTCCCTCGTTGTTTTGATTGAGCACAGTACTTAATTAATAAGCTTTCCTCAAACTGGCCAGAGCCCCTGACATAAGAAACAGGAAGTCCTCATTTAAAATGACACAGCAAATACATTAGCATACAAATCGCATTACAATGCTTTACATTTGCATGGCTCAAAGGGCGCAGAGGCGTCATTGTAATAATAATAAATTTTAAAAAAAACGCAGCTGTGGCACGCTGCATATGTTTTTTCTTTTCCCAATGAACAGACTGTTAAGTGACATTAATTTGACTTTCTCCTAAAAATAGATAATACGGGGTGGGGTGTAAATTAATATTATCATGCTTTCATTTCTGTCCACTTTCCTTTGCTAACTTCTGATATAAATTTCAGGTTTAGGTTGTTTTTAAAGGGGCAGCTTGTAAAAATATGAAAATGGACAATTTACGACGTGGCTCGTGGCTTTGAAAGAAATGAGAAATGCACAAACAAAATACAGAATGCATATTTAGAAAATAAAATGTAATACAATCGTGGCCATGTGCCAATTCAACGCAAAATATGCTTTCTGGCATTCCCAATAGAAGCGTGCGGTGACTTTCAACACAAATACGAGTAATTCGAATATAATAATTGGGCACAGTCACTTGTGGGAAACTCAGTGTGTGTATTATTTTAATTAGAACACTGTGCTTTATTTAAACACGTTAAAGAGCTAGCTGAAAGAGGTTATTTTTGTACTTTATTTTCATTACAACACCCCTTCCATTTTTTGATTATATATTCATATATATAACTATCCACTGTGAGAAACCGCCTCATTAGAGCCTGTCAATAAATAATACAGACGCCTTTACTTTAATAGGCGGTTATTTCCAACACATTTGGATGTTACATTACAGTAATGCATTTAGAGCATTTATGACATATTTGTATTCATATTTTATTAGCATTAATATCAGCAGCCTATAGTATTCTTATTTTATTTAAGGGCGCATCAAAACGTGAAAGCACTTACACTATACTATACTGTGGTTTATTCAGTTACATATAAATATATAGGCATATATACAGTATAATTGGACTTTCAGATCACAATATATAGGCTAATATTTACAAAGGAATATAACAGTATTTTACATAATACATACATTTAATTAAAAAATGTGTGTATGTGTGTGTGTGTGAGTGGCTTTCTAAAGTATTCACCCCCCTTGGACTTTTCCACATTTTATTGTGTTTCAACATGGAATCAGAATTGATTTAATAAGGAGTATTTGCCACTGATCAACATAATGTCAAAGTGAAAAATAAAATCTACAAATTGTTCTAAATTAATTACAAATATAAAACAGAAAATATATATATATATATATTTTTTTTTTTTTTCTGGCCAACATCATCCTGCTCAAAGACGATAAGAAGAAGAAAGCTGTCCGGTAAGAAGGACAAGGACCCAGTCAACAAGTCCGGGGGCAAGGCCAAGAAGAAGTGATCCAAGGGGAAAGTCAGTGACAAGTTCAACAACTTGGTCCTCTTCGACAAGGCCACCTATGACAAGCTGTACAAGGAGGTGCCCAACTACAAACTCATCACCCCCGCTGTGGTGTCTGAGAGGCTGAAGGTCAGGGGATCCCTGGCCAGAGCCTCCCTCCAGGAACTGCTCAACAAAGGCATGATCAAGCTGGTTTCTAAACACAGAGCTCAGGTTACCTTATCAAGAAACACCAAGGGACCCGATGCACCAGAAGAGAAGGAGGCATAGACAGGGTCAATGGGATGCCAGTGAATGTTGGGGATTGTACCAAATGAAATAAAAAGTTAAAATGTCAAAAAACTACTACTACTACTACTACTACTACTACTACTACTACTACTACTAATAATAATAATAATAATAATAATAATAATAATAATAATAATAATAATAATAATAATAATACTCTCGATAAAGTTCATTCTTTAATTTCCTGACCTCGTTTTTTTTTATTTTATTATTTTTTTGTATTTACATTATTGGTTGTAGTGTTAACAGGGTCCCGAGGTCGGGTACAGCTAAAGAGCGCTACAAAGCATGTTTAGGCTGCAGTGGTTTGAGAAACAACACCGTGCTTCTAGGCTACTTCACTCGTTTAACCTGCTCGTGCTCTTTAAATTCATGGAGACAGCTTGTTTTTGTTAAAACTCATCCAGGGGGAAAATGCAGCTGCCTGCTCTGATGTGGTGCTGTATCTGTCTGTGCGCACGGTGACTGTGACATGCAGTGTATAGGAGCTTTTAATACATCTGATTACTGGTCGCAAACAAAGAAAAAAAACATAGCTCATAGAAGAAGAAGAAGAAGAAGAAGAAGAAGAAGAAGAAGAAGAAGAAGAAGAAGAAACATTAATTTTAACCAACATTACACACAAATATAAATGTTCAAGTTATCAAATGAAGAAAAAAATGAAGTCAAATAATTAAAAAAATAGATGAAATAGAATTGAATATATACACCCCTATAATTTAAACATATATTTACTATATACACCCCTATAATTTAAATATACTGTAGCTTTGATCAAAGATCATTGCACAAATTAAATGACCCAGCAACATAATTCCAAACTTTTGTGTTTGTTGACTGTTGTGTGATGTTTTTAAATTCTATAATAAATAATACCTTTTTGCTCATGTGGAATTTGAAAAGCATGGTATCAATAGAAAGCGAACAGTGCCCACAACAGAATACATTAGGAGTGGGTTATACAGCATTGCATGCTTTTTAAATAAAAGCAGAAAACAAACATCTTGTCAGTGGGCTATAGTGTTAGGGAGATTAACATGATAATCTATTTTATAATCATTAACCGCACTGCCAATCAGGTGGTTACTAATTAAACCCTATGCAACACGTTACAAACACATTTAGGTTTTTGTTATATACTGTACACAGTAATATTTATTTTAGTAAGACTCATGTGTTAAAATATATTCTCAAACAATTAACGCTAAGATTTGTTTATATTCTGTTCCATAAGCTTTTTGCTGAATTTGTACATATACGGTTTTATAAGATACACAATATTGTTTGTATAACAATTGGCATATGCTGCATGCAAATTATTAAGGATGATGCGTTCTTCTGTATGTAATTATTTTCACAATCACATTGTATGCTAGTTATGGTGTCTGTATTGAATGCCATGCCTCTGATCAGCAGGGTAATCTAATGCAGAAGTGCACAGTGTGTTTGAACTGAGAGACACACCAGACACTTCCTCACGTCTTGTAGTGGTTGCACTTTTTTGTCACCAGTGGTTCAAGGTGTTTTGAATGATTAATAAACAGTGTGCCAGCGAGCTGGCATTTCAAGCAACTGATATTTTCTGCAATGTAACTAGACAATTGGAGCTTGAATATTAAATGACGATTGAAGTAAATGCAATGCCAAAATTATAATGAATGAGAAAAAAAAAAATTGTAATGAAAAAATGTAAATGATGAGTGTCACACAAGTGACTCTTTACTACAGCTCATTGCACCAGCTTAAGACTGTCCTTAATATTCACTTTGATTGCATGGTGTACATACATGTGAGCTTTTAAATAGATTGTACATTTTATTTTTTTAAAAAAAACATTAATATAATGAATCAACTTATCAGGAATGATGATGATGATGATGATGATGATGATGATGATGATGATGATGATGATGATGATGATGATGATGATTATTATTAAATACATATCTTGTCATGTTTTAATTCATATGCTGGAAAACATCACTTTGAAATACATTTGCACTCAGTGGATGGGTAAATATTAACATTCACTTGTAGGTCACATTAAGATTAACATCTTGTTCACAAGAGAATCCTGGTAGGGAATGCAGCAATCCAAGAGAAATATGTACTAAAAACAACTCACAGCAATAGAGCAGCACACTAAACACAGAAGAAACACACCCAGACACAGGGAACCAGACGAGTCAGAAAACCTGCACAGCAATAGAGCAGCACACTAAACACAGCAACAACACACCCAGACACAGGGAACCAGACGAGTCAGAAAACCTGCACAGCAATAGAGCAGCACACTAAACACAGCAACAACACACCCAGACACAGGGAACCAGACGAGTCAGAAAACCTGCACAGCAATAGAGCAGCACACTAAACACAGCAACAACACACCCAGACACAGGGAACCAGACGAGTCAGAAAACCTGCACAGCAATAGAGCAGCACACTAAACACAGCAACAACACACCCAGACACAGGGAACCAGACGAGTCAGAAAACCTGCACAGCAATAGAGCAGCACACTAAACACAGCAACAACACACCCAGACACAGGGAACCAGACGAGTCAGAAAACCTGCACAGCCATACACAAAGCAGGAGCGATTCCCAGGTACGGAGCCATGGTATTGAAACTCCAATTCCAAATTCCAAGGAACTTTATTTCAAGTCCCTTTCAATAGTATTCCACATAAAAGCAACTGAAAGCTACTTGAATCATTGCTGAATGCACTCTGAAGAAAGGTATAGATTCAATAAAACAAAATACAGTTCTAGAAAGTTTCGATGTCACCATTGAAGAGAATTAAAAAAAAACTTTTTTTTTATTTAAACACACGTGTGTTGCATTTCTGCTAATTATTCTGTAAAACAACATGCACTGTTGGTGATCATTGTTAAAACCAACAAGAACAACAATGTGTTGAGCATACACCATTGTAAGAGGACTTTAACTTCTTTTAGATTCTAAAGATGGGTGCATAATATATTTGGTTTTCAAAACAATAACAATTGAATTGTTTCAAAACTAACAATAAACAAGCTGCCGTAATTGTCCAAAAACATATATATCTTAATCATTTCTTAGTGGCTGAGCTCACCACACAGTCTTCTGGTCTCATACCATGTAAAAGGAGTCCGTTTTCATATCTCTTCAGCTGTGCTGCTACACCTGTACCTACCACAACGCAGTAACCCCATTCCAGCTTAATGAATTTATTCTTTCATTTCACAGTTCAGATCTTGAGTGCAACCTTGCAACAAAAGGCCTGCACTGTTTCAGCCCTCGGAAGGCAGCCCTCCCTGACAGAGCTGAGGAAACTTTAGCCAGGACAAGGATTTTTGCTCCTTGTGAGACTGTCAAAGGCAATAAATATTTTTCTTTTTGTCCATCATTAGACTCTCCCGAGAATGTCCCCCTTATGTCTGCTGTTGTTCCCAGAGCCTGCTTAGGCCAAGTCTGGCATTGTCCGGGATGAATTCTGAAGTGTGAACAATACTGCAATAGCAAGACCCACTTTTTTTATAGAGGGTGTAACAGTTAGGAATGTGGAGCCTTGGCATAGGCAGTCTTACCAAAAGAGCACTTGTGTTTTTTAACACTGGTCTTGAGGAAGGACGCTCGAGGATAAAGCACTGCAGACCACTGTAAATAGATGCACTTAGCGGAGAAGAGCTTCTTCATTCTTAATTAGGGAAGTAACTCTGGAAAATGCAGAATGTCACTCGCCAGAGACCAGGCTCATTGTGGGGTTTGTGCGGGCCCTCACAATGTGAGGTAATTGGAGTTGTACCTTTTAGAAGCTGCTAATTTCACATAGGAAGTGCTAACAAGACCTTTGTGTGCCATGTTTTCCTTTTTCCTTTCTAAGGAAGTTACAGACCTGGAGTACTGGGAATGGACAGGCCGATGGCTGGAGAGGGGATCTGCAGTAATGAACCACTTTAGCTGGTAGTTTAAAAAAAAGAGAGAGAAAAAAAAGGAGAGGCCTAATTTTGAGCCCTGAGAATAGCAGGCAGCACAAAGGGTTCTGTTTAAGCTTATTATACAAGGCATTCTTCCAGCCTATACAGTCTCCCCAGCAATGACCCACTCCACCTAAGTGCACCAATTCTGGCCCCAATGGAAACAACCAACTTTAGTTGGCAATGTTTATGGTTATAGCTTGTGTAAGAAAAACATATATAATGTCTAGACATTTAGACGGTTAAAGGGGCTTGGCTGCTGGGTGGTAGCAACAAGGAGCACATAATGTATGTTTGCTGAAATTAATATCGTTCAGTGAAAACATTAAGTAATTAATATGAATTACTGGTGTCTGATTTTATGTGACAATACTACTACTATTGCTGCAGTTCTGGCTGAATTTTTCTCCAGCCGTCCTTATTTTTGGGCACCCAGCTCATGGCTCCACCAAAGCGAGAGACCACCTGATGAATCTGCTCCTGGCTCTTGGTAGACTGGCCATCTACAAGACCAGGAAGCGCAAGCTCACTGGGGAGGGTCTCTTTGACTACAGAGCCATGTTCAGGGCCCTGGTCCGGTCCCGGGTTATGTTGAGCACGCCCACACAGAGTCCGCTGGTGACACAATAGCCTTTGTCGAACAGTGGGCTCTAAGTGGCATGCTCTGCATGGTTTCTTTTGGTTCTGTTTTAAATTTAAACATTTAATTTAAATTGGTTGTTTGCCAGTTTTTGTAAGCACCCCCTTTTGTTTAGAGGGTGCTAAACCGAATTTTTTCTTCGCCTGCCATTAAATGTGAGCTCTAGCACTTTTTAACAATACATTTTAAGCTGCGGAGTTCGGTGATTTCCTCTGCTTTCCTCTGCTTTCTGAGGGCCTCAGTTTACACTGCCTAACATCCCACGGAGGGCATGTGTCTGAGGGAATTTCTTACTAAATGTATGTTACTTACATTATTCTGCTCTTCCACAAATTTCTCCCTGTCTTCTATGGATAAAACATTTAAAATCTGCAGGCCCTAGTTGCTTGTTTTGGTATTGACTGAGTTTTATTATGTTCATTTATTGGTGGCAGAGTTTGTGTTTTTAAAAATGGATTTAGTGAAATGACGTGTTTAGAATTTATGCAGTTCTTGTTTTGACAAATATTTAACCAAGGGTACAATGTCGATGAATTATTACAGTTATTTTAGAAACTTTATTAATATGCACACACACACACACACACACACACACACACACATACGTGTGTGTGTGTGTGTGTGTGTGCTATCGCTGGTTTAAAGGAGGGATTGATCTTGTGCGTTCATGGTCCCGGTCACTGTGTAGGATTGAAAAGATTTTTTTGAAACAGCCTTTGGCACAGGACTAAAGCAATCACTGGCAAACAGAGGAAGAGTTACGTTGGAGCCCGAGTGCGGTTTCAATGCCTGGACCGTACAACGGGTTTGTATGGGTTTGTATACTCCATCGTATTCTATAGGAACAGGAAATCAGGTGTTACAAAAGACACAGAAAAAATGTGTGAAATGCTGGCATCCATATTTCTGTTTTTATCATTCTCTGAGTGTTTTTGTTCAAGGTTTTAATAGAAAACAAACCTTGTCCTTCAAAATGTTTCTTATGTTGATGTCAACATTTTTAATGACCCCCCCCCCCAAGAAAAAAAAAATGGAAAATTGAACTCCATTACACGCAGTAATGACTTACTTTCTGTTGAATAAACAAGTCTAAACTTTCAAAGCACAGGACTGACATTTGTATGTCTCAACAATCTTTTCTCTTGTCATGAGGCATCTAAGCACTTTAGTGGGGCTTTAAATAAATAACTAACCAAATCCACAATTCACACGAGAAGGGAACAAATACCTCTGGTCTGTTTTTTTTTTTCCAGAGGTATAGCCATCATTACTGGGGTAAAGTACCACACACACACACAAAAAAAAAGTTCAATTTCCCTGACTTTTCTTCCTCAAACAATGGCTCCCTATCCACCCAAGAGGCAGCATGTAGCATTCTAGAGCTGGTTCATATTCACAGGACTCACTAGACTTCCAAAAGTTACCCCAATTTCCATTGTGCTTTTGTCCACCAGTTATCCCCCTTCAGTTAGGTATTGTTGCCAAAAAATAAAAAAAAGTGTATGTCCACATGTATCCGGTCTCTGGCTAATTCATGCCATGTATTGTGCTTCCTTGCTATTCAGGAGTCAATCTCACAACAGCCCCCAGAAATGCCTGGTGATTAGTAACTCAGCATGGGCCTGAACTGGGGGTATAAACCCAGGCATGGGCCTTGTATTCAGCCTGACGTTTTCACTTCCTCCCTGAAAAAAATAAATACAAAAAAAAACATTTGGGAAGCTCCTGATGTGTGCAGGTATAGCAATCCATTACTTTTTAATTTTTTTAAAGTAGGAAAAAAGAAAAGTTGCTACTTCTTTGAGGTGTGTCCAAATGTAAAGCAAAGGAATCAGCGTGCAGAGCATTAATCCTGTACTTTACAGAGTACTGTACTGTAATCTGCCACAAGTGTTACTCAGTCTGTAGTATTTTGCATTTAATCGTATCCTGATGTAACTATCACTGACACTGTTATCTGCTCCTGTATTGAATCGTATTTTGTTATATACTTGTACTTACTAGAACTGAAGTCATTGTATTTTATCGTGCTCTTAATTGTATTAATACTTGTACTGTGATTCTTGAAATATATTTTTTGTTTACAACTGTAAGTCGCCCTGGGTAAGGGTGTCTGCTAAGAAATAAATATTAATAATAATAATTAAACAAGTTGGTTTGCAATTCAGTATTTCACTGTGTGTCAGGATGCAAATGCAGATTCTAGTTTAGCAGGGTGATGGACTATGGCTTATACATTGTGTATCAGTTGCCTCGTGTCAGCACCATTGTCATGGACTATTGTTTTGTATAGCAGGAGCAGTCATTTCAGAACCCTGGAAGCAGCAATGCAGCAAGAACAGTCATACCTTTCTTGAACAGTATTTGGTGTTTTATATTAATGATGTTTAAAAAAGAACAGAAACAATGATGAATGGCAACACATGTAAGTGAACTGCAGTTTATAGAGTAAGCACAGATCTATAGAACTGTTAGGGGTTAGAGAACAGGACCTCCTGCAATCTTTACAGCAGCGGAAATACTAGCTGCTGCGATTTGCTTCATTCCCCAGCTGATTTATATGATGGCTCACTGAGGACTGAGAATTATTATTTAAAAAATGTCTTATGTCAAGATCACAAGATAAATAATCATTTGATTGCCACATAATGGTTTCAAATGTTGAGATGCTGAGATCCTTCTTTACATTGTCCTTATAATCCAGGACGTGTGGGTAAAAATATCACCATAGTAACGATTATGCAGGAATATGTACAACACAGCCAGTAGCAATGGAAAGTAAAATGTGTTTCTGTAAGCACGATAACACTTTTGTAAGTACTATAACAGTTTTGTAAGCACTATACCATGTTTGTAAGCACTATAACAGTTTTGTAAGCACTATAGCATGTTTGTAAGCACTGTAGCAGGCTTGTAAGCAGTATAAAATGTATGTAAGCATCATAACATGTTTGTATGCACTCTAACATGTTTGTAAGCACTATAGCATGTTTGTAATCACTATAATAGTTTTGTAAGCACTATAGCATGTTTGTAAGCACTGAAACAAGTTTGTAAGCACTATAACATGTTTGTATGCACTGAAACAGGTTTGTAAGCACTATAACATGCTTGTAAGCACTATAGCATGTTTGTAAGCACTATAGCATGTTTGTAAGCACTGAAACAAGTTTGTAAGCACTATAACATGTTTGTATGCACTGAAAAAGGTTTGTAAGCACTATAACAGCCTGTTCTGTACCCCTTAAAGTGATTGCTTGAGGCCTGCTCATCCAGGCTTGCCCATGACTTGGTAAAATAAAACTTGAAGCTAAACAAACTGATGTTTACAGTGCTCTGGATAGGGATTTTCCAAAACATGCAAATACAGCAGTGTACACATGTATTAGAACACCTCAAGATTTGTCATTTATATCCTTTATATATGAAAAACTCTGAGTGTGAGAATTTTAATTTTTGGCCACTAATCTGTATATTGGAAACAGTAGGCACTCATGTGTGAAAATGTTAGACCACTTTGTGCTTTAATTAGGCATCTTAAACAACTTCTAAAATGTTTCCTGCATTTTACCATGTGTGGCTGTGTGCTTCTTTTCTCTTACGATTTTAAATTAATTGCACGTGTGGCCCTATTAAAGTCATCAATTAAATTAGACAATCACTAAATTGCCTATTTTCACCATTTTCTAAGATGTTGAGTTCCAGTGGTTTGATTTCAGATGCACAACAAATCAAAACTACAGAAGCAATGGGGTGTTCTAATACATGAGCACACTGCTGAACTACAGAAGCAATGGGGTGTTCTAATACATGAGCACACTGCTGAACTACAGAAGCAATGGGGTGTTCTAATACATGAGCACACTGCTGAACTACAGAAGCAATGGGGTGTTCTAATACATGTGCACACTGCTGAACTACAGAAGCAATGGGGTGTTCTAATACATGAGCACACTGCTGAACTACAGAAGCAGTGGGGTGTTCTAATACATGTGCACACTGCTGAACTACAGAAGCAATGGGGTGTTCTAATACATGAGCACACTGCTGAACTACAGAAGCAATGGGGTGTTCTAATACATGAGCACACTGCTGAACTACAGAAGCAATGGGGTGTTCTAATACATGAGCACACTGCTGAACTGCAGAAGCAACGGGGTGTTCTAATACATGAGCACACTGCTGAACTACAGAAGCAATGGGGTGTTCTAATACATGTGCACACTGCTGAACTACAGAAGCAATGGGGTGTTCTAATACATGAGCACACTGCTGAACTACAGAAGCAGTGGGGTGTTCTAATACATGTGCACACTGCTGAACTACAGAAGCAATGGGGTGTTCTAATACATGAGCACACTGCTGAACTACAGAAGCAATGGGGTGTTCTAATACATGAGCACACTGCTGAACTACAGAAGCAATGGGGTGTTCTAATACATGAGCACACTGCTGAACTGCAGAAGCAATGGGGTGTTCTAATACATGAGCACACTGCTGAACTACAGAAGCAATGGGGTGTTCTAATAAACGTGCACGTGTAGTATGCTATAAAGGGAACCAAATTCACATTCCAAGAAGTGAAAATTACCCCAGGTATGAAGTGAAGGTGGTAATTATCCCAGGTAATTACTCCAGGCCTGCTACACTGCTAAGCTTGAAGAAAGGCCCTGGCTGTTTCAGCCTTGCTGTCAGACCCTAACCCATAGCAGTCTATGTGTCCTCTCTAGTTTTAACCCTAACCCATAGCAGTCTATGTGTCCTCTCTAGTTTTAACCCTAACCCATAGCAGTCTATGTGTCCTCTCTAGTTTTAACCCTAACCCATAGCAGTCTATGTGTCCTCTGTAGTTTTAACCCTAACCCATAGCAGTCTATGTGTCCTCTCTAGTTCATAATAACCCTGTGAAATGGATTTGGAACATTACCATTAGAACTGCTTTGATAGTTTCAAGTTCAAAGATGTCAATCAGATGCCTTGCAAACCAGCACTAAGAATTAATGTACCCTTATTGCGTTCCTGTTATAGTAGACGCTGTTTCACGTGTCAGTGTGCTGCACAATGCAGTTTTAATGCACAGCTAATGCTCTACCATTCATTTGTCAACGTGATTACTAGATATGCAGTGGGCAGAAGCAACTTGCTTTTACGTATATACGAGAGATTAATGTATTTCTATTCACACAAGGTTTATATAGAAAATGACAAAGATTTACATAATGTTACCAGCGAGCACTGTGAAAGCTGAGAAAGCAAGAATTCCTCGTCTAAGTTGATTTCTATCACTAAGCTGCCAGCTTTCATTCAACTACATGCCATCCCTTTTCAGATCTGAAATTACTGCTGACTTCACAGCCCATTAGAAATGAGGACTCTATCGCACAAGGTCTTGATTGACAACTGCTTTTATTTTTCTTCATTGCTTTTACAATTTTTTTTATTGTTTTCTGACCTTTTGATTTTGTTTTGTTTTTAATAATGCACTTTGTGCCGCTTTAGAAAACTCACTATTTAAAAAATCTTGTTTTAATGTTTTTGGTATGTGGCATATCCATTTTGTACTTTAACCTGATATAGGGTTGCAATTGAGAGCGTTTGAACTTTTACATATAAACATACAATTTCCTACTGAATTTATATTCATGTGCATTGGATATCCACCAATGTAAAATAGAATCCTAAAATGCCTATATTAAATCATTTCAACTTAAACTCGGTTAAATTATCAAGCACTGTACTGGTAGTGTTGTTGCTTTGTGTTTTTAGTATTTTACTGTATCAATAGCTGTCTGTCCCTCCACCCAGGCTGCTGTATAAAGCCACCCTGTCTTCTTCAATTTCCTCAGCTAAACAAGCTTCCTCCAACACCAAGAGTGACAGTGGATTTGAGAAATGCACTGCAATCCCTTCTCAAGGGCCCATGTTATCTCTGCCTTGCCTGCAGCCATGCCTAAAAAGGGAAACTTGCTTATCTGCAGGTTTAATTAATGCCCTGTCCCACTGGGGGGGCTAACTGGCTCCTTGATAAACAGGTGTGGCTACTCAGTTCTACTCGTGGGGATCATTGCAGGACCTGTAACGAATAAACCCGCCCAGCCTGCCTACAGACCCTCCCGGGACACAGCTGGGTGCCCACTAGGTGAGGATTATTTTAACTGGTAGCCCGTGATTAAGAGGGTTTAAGAGACAATGAGTAGGTTTGAATTTGAGGTTATCGATAAAGAGCCTTTGGCAGTATTGAGTATTGGCACACCTCTCATTCCACAACCTCCGATCCCCTCACACAACACACCATCCTGAAGCCATCTCACTGAAATCAGAGTCCCTTATTTGCATGGTATTTCTGCAGTTATACCATGCTTTTCACCTGGTTATAGTATGCATTTACCATAATTTATCATGGTTTGCCATGGTTTTTTTAATATATGTTGCTATTCTTTACAATGCTTACACTATGCTTTATTACACTGTGCTGTGCTTTTATTATGGGGCGTACCAGTTCTGTTATACTGGACCATATTGTTAGTTAGAGGTGCTCTATTATATAAATAGTCAGAGCACAGTTTGTATTATATAAATACAGTTCAGTCAGTAAACTTGGTTTGTCGGTGTGTTTGGTTGTACTTTTCATTTTTATTGTCACATTATTTTTATTATACAGTTTTATTTCGTTGTTGTTCTCCACTCCACTGTAGAATGCAGTTTCTTGTAAAGTGCAAACTCATACAATTCCACATAATAACTTTTTTATGAATTAACCAGTGTAAAAAGCAGATTTTCTTAACAGCTCTTTGTAAAGTTTTTATTTTTATTTATCTTCAAATACAATTATTTTCACTCACTTGGGACCATATTTTCAAAGTTTTCATTCCAGTCTTTAATTAACTCCTGTCTGTTAATTTTACAAAACTAGAACCAAACAACTAAGTGATATAATCTGAGTTCTCCTAAGTGCTCTCAGAGTGCTTGTTTCTCATTTTGTAACATTTATGTGATTTTGTTCTTTTGACAACAGCTGTACATTTTCATATAAACAACAGTCTTCTTGAACCTCCCGTTGAATCTGTGCTGTTGGGTTTTCACAGCTCAAACAGGGGGTGCACGGGCTAGAGCCTGGATCCCTATATCTGTGCTACCTGTAATCCTGCACCTCAAACAGGGGGTGCACGGGCTAGAGCCTGGATCCCTATATCTGTGCTACCTGCAATCCTGCACCTCAAACAGTGGGTGCATGGGCTAGAGCCTGGATCTCTATATCTGTGCTACCTGTAATCCTGCACCTCAAACAGGGGGTGCATGGGCTAGACCCTGGATCCCTATATCTGTGCTACCTGTAATCCTGCACCTCAAACAGGGGGTGCACGGACTAGAGCCTGGATTCCTATATCTGTGCTACCTGTAATCCTGCACCTCAAACAGGGGGTGCACGGGCTAGAGCCTGGATCCCTATATCTGTGCAACCTGTAATCCTGCACCTCAAACAGGGGGTGCATGGGCTAGAGCCTGGATCCCTATATCTGTGCAACCTGTAATCCTGCACCTCAAACAGGGGGTGCACAGGCTAGAGCCTGGATCCCTATATCTGTGCTACCTGTAATCCTGCACCTCAAACAGGGGGTGCACGGGCTAGAGCCTGGATCCCTATATCTGTGCTACCTGTAATCCTGCACCTCAAATAGGGGGTGCATGGGCTAGAGCCTGGATCCCTATATATGTGCTACCTGTAATCCTGCACCTCAAACAGGGGGTGCATGGGCTAGAGCCTTGTCCCTCTATCTCTGCTACTGTAATCCTGCACCTCAAACAGGGGGTGCATGGGCTAGAGCCTGGGTCCCTCTGTCTCTGCTACTGTAATCCTGCACCTCAAACAGGGGGTGCATGGGCTAGAGCCTGGGTCCCTCTGTCTCTGCTACTGTAATCCTGCACCTCAAACAGGGGGTGCATGGGCTAGAGCCTTGTCCCTCTATCTCTGCTACTGTAATCCTGCACCTCAAACAGGGGGTGCATGGGCTAGAGCCTGGGTCCCTCTGTCTCTGCTACTGTAATCCTGCACCTCAAACAGGGGGTGCATGGGCTAGAGCCTGGTCACTCTATCTCTGCTACCTGTAATCCTGTCTCAGCTTTCACCGTGTAACACCTGGGGGATTCATTTAACCCTCTGGGCCTCAGCCCCACTTAACTGCTACAGCAGGACCCCAACGGCAAAAGAATGAAGCTTGAAGCCCAGTCGTCGATTCAGCTCTACCCCACTGACCATTAGAGAGAGGGGCTTCCTGTACAAGTCGAACTGTTCCTGTTTTTCTAGCATAAGGAAGGGGGTGTCAGGAGCCTGCAGATTGCACCAGCAGACCTGTCTCCTCTGCCCAGGCCGCTTCTCGGTCTCGCGGAGACCAGCGCTCACGTTACATCTCGAGCATGTTTTCTCTCACAGTGCCAGTGCTGCTGGGACTGGCAATAAATGTCATCCGAACTGTACTCAGGAAACAAAAAAATAGCAAGCTTGGCTGATTTTGCTTTCGGAATGCATCATGTGATG
The DNA here is from genome assembly GCA_030684275.1 of Acipenser oxyrinchus oxyrinchus. Lineage (NCBI taxonomy): Eukaryota > Metazoa > Chordata > Actinopteri > Acipenseriformes > Acipenseridae > Acipenser > Acipenser oxyrinchus. The sequence continues at coordinate 1,943,123 of CM060251.1, read as the reverse complement.
CACACCAAAACCAGGCAAGTGAGTGTAAAAAAAAAAAAAAAATTGTAGGATTCAGTTTTTTAATGATTCAAATGACAACAGTAGTTAGATCACTTGATAGATCCCTACCAGGTCTCAGGAACCCCAAAATAGGAATTACATTTTATTCTAAAGCACGCTGAACATCTGGAGAGGAAAATGGGTTCCAAGTTGGTATTTCACAGCAGTCCGTCCTTTTTTCCTAAGAGTAAGCTGTGATTAGAACAACGGAACATCCCAGCTGTTGAGTTTTCATTTGGGTATCTGTATAGTTGAATTCCATGGCGTGCGGAGTCCAGTTCAGACCTGGCCACCAACAATAAAGCCCAGCAGTTCATACGCAGTGCAACAAAACAGGAAACATCAGATCTTCAAAGAGGAAGCCATTGTGATGTCTAGCTAAACATCAAGAACAAAACTGTACTGCCAGATTTGGCAAATGCACACAATTATGTGTTATGTGTTTGTACAGTACACTTTCATCAAAGCACATTGTCGACATGTCGGTCAATTGAATTTCCTATTTTCTAACTTTATGAGAGCTGTCAAAATTACCCCCTGCCATCTCTGCCTGGCCCTGTGACAAGAAGAAGTTATTAACCCTTCTGCCACCAGTTGCTTCCTGTGCATTTCACACCCACACTATCAAGTTACTTCATTCTGCTTTTAAACATTTTCACAACAAAGTTCCTCAGGCAGTAAAGTGTTGTGCAATCCTCTGCCATTAAGGGTTCTGTCCCCTGTCGATGAGATGAGATGAGGTTAAAAGCTCTAGAACAATGAATGCAGACAAGCCCGGCTCTTTTGCATAGTTGTTAAGATGCTCATTTCAGGTGTGTATAGCGCTCCAGATAAGGTTTTGGGTCATTGAGTAATTTACTCTCCAATTTTGACACTATGTGAGTAAAATGTAGTTTGGGTAAATAAAATGCAACATTACCTTGAAGTCATGAATACTTTCAATAAATACTGTACATATGGATTTCCTTATTTTCCAAAAAATCCACAAATGTATTTTTTCGCAGCCATTTAGTCCTGCCTTAATAATATTAATATAATCTGGGAAGTTGCTCCTCTTGATGAAGTTATCTACAGCGTTCACCCCTGATGCAGTCATCAGGGATACTGAAAACAACCCTGGTTATTGACGAAGAGCTAGTCAAGGGTATACTCAGGTAAACAGCGTTTACCCACTTTTAATTTGGACAATATAGCATTTACCCACTTCTCACATAAGAGATACACAGTTTACTCATTTCTACTCTTCTGTGAGATGCAAAAGCACTGCCGCTGGGAGTGCAGGATGAGCCACACAGCTTGGACGGTGCCAGGGCGTTTACCCACTTCTTTAATTTCCCACTACAGCACTGGGAAGATCCACAATGCTGAAACTATACCTACTGGAACGACAGCATCTCAGCTAGTTGACAAGGTCAACTAAAGGCCAGCATATGTAATGGTTAAAAGAAGATTATAATACTCTGAAGCACTCTGAATAGATAGTTGTTTTAGATACTCAATCTATCAGCTATCTGAAAGTACTTTCAATTGTATATATATATATATATATATATATATATATATATATATATATATATATATATATATATATACTGTATATTTACCATTCGTCCAGAATAGAAAAGGGCAGTAATACATTTAAGAAAAGTCTTGGATATCAGTACTGACACACATCTTTGTTAAAAGCTACTAGATGACTTGTCATAACAAGAGAAAGTCTAGGGATTATTATTTGCTTGTCTTTTCAACAGATCTGCCCAATAGAACATAAGAACAGAAGAAAATGAATGAACGAGAGGACGCCATTCAGCCCATGTCTGCTCGCCTGGTTCCTAGTAACTGATTGGGTCATAAATGATCCCAGTAATTCAGACTCATCAGCATGACTCGGTAACCGATTCCATAACGTCCCCACACTCTGTGTAAAGAAGTGTCGCCTTCCCGCTGTCCTGAGTCTATCTCCACTATGACTAGGTAACTCATCCCATCCCCTCCCCACTCTGTATGAAGAAGTGTCTCCTTCCCCCTGTCCTGAGTCTATCTCCACTATGACTAGGTAACTCATCCCATCCCCTCCCCACTCTGTATGAAGAAGTGTCTCCTTCCCCCTGTCCTGAGTCTATCTCCACTATGACTAGGTAAACCATTCCATACCGTCCCCATGCTCTGTGTAAAGTAGTGTCTCCTTCCCTCTGTCCTAAGTCTCCACTTAACTGTGTCCTTGGGTCCTGGTTTCTTGAAGTCTTCTTTTTACTCAAAATTAATAGAGGGTGTATGTATGTCCAGTATGTTATTTATCCTGTCACTGTGGGATGGTAAAACGGTTTCTTGAATTTTTCAATTTATACATGATATATGAGTAACTAATTTATGAAGAGTTACATTGTTTGAAAGTTAGTTTACTCATGTGGTCCCCTTAATGACGACCCCGGTTCTGATAATGGTCATGCCATTGTGAGCTCTATGCTGCAGGGCTCTCTGCTTCTCAAGTCTACGTTCTGCAGCAAAGGCCGTCCCCACCACTCCTGTCCTTCCACAGCCTTTTAATGTTTAATAGGTGCATGTGGCAATGTGGCCACGCCCTTGTGCGTAGTTTGTGTTGTATGTTGCATGTTGCGTGTGTTAATGTTGGTGCACAGTCATTGGTACACGGGATATAAACGGGTGTGTGTTTCACGTGTATTTAAGATGTAATTGTATTTAGGCACGGGATTGCACATCACTTCACTTCACGTGCAGATAAAATGTGTATAATGTGTGTCACGGGATTGCACTTAGTTAATTCACGTGCAGTTGTACCGAGACTCCGATTGAATGATTGATTAGCAATCGAGTCTTGGTACAACTGCATAAAAGCTGCATGTTTTCACCCACTCGGGGTTGGGTGTTCGTGAGTGGAGAACGGGTGTGGAGAAGGAGGATAAATATAAGAAGAATAAGTGTTTTTTACTCACCGTGTTTGTTCGTCCCTGTTTGTTAGTGTGTGTTCGTTTTGTTTACCTGTTTATTTTGGCGAAAGTGCCGTGTGCTGTTTTTGTGTTCTTTTATTTTGTTTATTAAATGCTGAGCACAACCACGTGCTCAGCTTCACCAACCTCACTGTCTGTTGTGTGTTACTTCCTGTTTCTGGTCTGACGTCACCCACTGCTGCCGTCTTTGTGACAGTGCAGCATTCCTGCTGTGTGCAGCGCTGCAGGTACTGAACATGAAGCTAGTTAATAATGATAGCATTTATACCTTGTCTTTCTAATGAATATATAGGGACTTTTTTAACGAGCGAGCTAGTTAAGTACTTTACAGCAACCTCTTATGACATTGGGAATATTTTACACAGCCAGTGGGTGCAGAGGTTACGCAATCACAAATCCCCAAAGCCAATTAAAAAGACTCCCCAAGGCAGCAACATGGTCTCGAGGTGCTGCTGAAACTCAGACTGTCCTAATCTGCTGTGTGTCAGGACCCTGCTGCTCACTGTGCAATCTCTGCCCCACCCTCGCTCAGAATCTTCATTCCAGAACCATTTCAGAAGGGTTTGGACTCTTGAATTGGTCTGTGAGCGAAGGAACCACAAAGACACATCTTTTGCTACATTGCAGGGAACTAAGAGGAAGCTGATAACAGTGGCAGGAGAGCACAGTGTGACTGTGCTTCTCTTCATGTGAGCCTAAGGTGCAGATCTGCAGTCTTCACAGGGTTGAAACTGTGCCATTTTAGCTGTGACACTTACCGTCACCCAGCCGCAGAGAAAACGCATATTGTATAACAATAATGATTGTCAAGTTTTTAAAATGCATTTAAAATGTAGCTTCATACTAGGGCAGCAGTGTGGAGTAGTGGTTAGGGCTCTGTACTCTTGACTAGAGGGTTGTGGGTTCAATCCCAGGTGGGGGACACTGCTGCTGTACCCTTGAGCAAGGTACTTTACCTAGATTGCTCCAGTAAAAACCCAACTGTATAAATGGGTAATTGTATGTAAAAATAATGTGATATATTGCCCTGGATAGGACACAGATATTCACAGATTCACAAAACGTCAATGTGCAATACTTCTTGACCCTGTCTTTGGCCTGGGGAACCTAACTGTTGCTGTGGTCAGTTACCAAGCAGTTAATGACCACTGACGCTGGACGTTAATGCTTGCTTATTAACCTAGCTGGTAATGCCCTCCCTTGAGCAGCATTTTGTGCCAGAGGGCTTGCACTGTGACACCCACGTGTCAGTGACACGCTGATCAGCACGAGTCAAGGTCACGTCAATCATTGTGTTAATTGTGTCAATAAGCAAATAAAAGACCTAGCAAAGCTAAAGGTCTGCTGTTGAATGTGTGAGTATCTGAGACACAAGTGCAATAACAGGCATCATAGCACCAGTCCTGAGAGAGGGGAAAGGCAATGATGCAGACGGAAAGCTTCACTAGCACTGGTTAATGGAGAGCTGAGCAAGACATCAAGCTAGCTGTCTGATGATGTGTGTGTGTTTACAGTGTTATTTATTTATGAGAAAGCTCTATGCAGGTATGAGTCTCAGTGAGATGATCGGCTGGCTTGAACTGATTGAAGCAACTACACTACTGTTACAGTACCAATGCAGCGTAAGATCTCAGTGTCTGAGATTCAGTTTGAAAAGTACGTGTAGGACTGGTTCACACCACTCTGTGCAACTAAATCAGCTCAATGAAATGAATTTTAAATGTACGTGTAGGACTGGTTATTTCACTCTGTGCAACTAAATCAGCTCAACGAAATGAATTTTAAATGTACGTGTAGGACTGGTTCATTCACTCTGTGCGACTAAATCAGCTCAACGAAATGAATTTTAAATGTACGTGTAGGACTGGTTCATTCACTCTGTGCGACTAAATCAGCTCAACGAAATGAATTTTAAATGTACGTGTAGGACTGGTTCATTCACTCTGTGCGACTAAATCAGCTCAATAAAATGAATTTTAAATGTACGTGTAGGACTGGTTCATTCACTCTGTGCGACTAAATCAGCTCAACGAAATGAATTTTAAATGTACGTGTAGGACTGGTTCATTCACTCTGTGCGACTAAATCAGCTCAACGAAATGAATTTTAAATGTACGTGTAGGACTGGTTCATTCACTCTGTGCGACTAAATCAGCTCAACGAAATGAATTTTAAATGTACGTGTAGGACTGGTTCATTCACTCTGTGCGACTAAATCAGCTCAACGAAATGAATTTTAAATGTACGTGTAGGACTGGTTCATTCACTCTGTGCGACTAAATCAGCTCAACGAAATGAATTTTAAATGTACGTGTAGGACTGGTTCATTCACTCTGTGCGACTAAATCAGCTCAACGAAATGAATTTTAAATGTACGTGTAGGACTGGTTCATTCACTCTGTGCGACTAAATCAGCTCAACGAAATGAATTTTAAATGTACGTGTAGGACTGGTTCATTCACTCTGTGCGACTAAATCAGCTCAACGAAATGAATTTTAAATGTACGTGTAGGACTGGTTCATTCACTCTGTGCGACTAAATCAGCTCAACGAAATGAATTTTAAATGTACGTGTAGGACTGGTTCATTCACTCTGTGCGACTAAATCAGCTCAACGAAATGAATTTTAAATGTACGTGTAGGACTGGTTCATTCACTCTGTGCGACTAAATCAGCTCAACGAAATGAATTTTAAATGTACGTGTAGGACTGGTTCATTCACTCTGTGCGACTAAATCAGCTCAACGAAATGAATTTTAAATGTACGTGTAGGACTGGTTCATTCACTCTGTGCGACTAAATCAGCTCAACGAAATGAATTTTAAATGTACGTGTAGGACTGGTTCATTCACTCTGTGCGACTAAATCAGCTCAACGAAATGAATTTTAAATGTACGTGTAGGACTGGTTCATTCACTCTGTGCGACTAAATCAGCTCAACGAAATGAATTTTAAATGTACGTGTAGGACTGGTTCATTCACTCTGTGCGACTAAATCAGCTCAACGAAATGAATTTTAAATGTACGTGTAGGACTGGTTCATTCACTCTGTGCGACTAAATCAGCTCAACGAAATGAATTTTAAATGTACGTGTAGGACTGGTTCATTCACTCTGTGCGACTAAATCAGCTCAACGAAATGAATTTTAAATGTACGTGTAGGACTGGTTCATTCACTCTGTGCGACTAAATCAGCTCAACGAAATGAATTTTAAATGTACGTAGGACTGGTTCATTCACTCTGTGCGACTAAATCAGCTCAACGAAATGAATTTTAAATGTACGTAGGACTGGTTCATTCACTCTGTGCGACTAAATCAGCTCAACGAAATGAATTTTAAATGTACGTGTAGGACTGGTTCATTCACTCTGTGCGACTAAATCAGCTCAACGAAATGAATTTTAAATGTACGGTAGGACTGGTTCATTCACTCTGTGCGACTAAATCAGCTCAACGAAATGAATTTTAAATGTACGTAGGACTGGTTCATTCACTCTGTGCCACTAAATCAGCTCAACAAAATGAATTTTAAATGTACGTAGGACTGGTTCATTCACTCTGTGCGACTAAATCAGCTCAACGAAATGAATTTTAAATGTACGTAGGACTGGTTCATTCACTCTGTGCGACTAAATCAGCTCAACAAAATGAATTTTAAATGTACGTGTAGGACTGGTTCATTCACTCTGTGCGACTAAATCAGCTCAACGAAATGAATTTTAAATGCACGTAGGACTGGTTCATTCACTCTGTGCGACTAAATCAGCTCAACGAAATGAATTTTAAATGTACGTAGGACTGGTTCATTCACTCTGTGCGACTAAATCAGCTCAACGAAATGAATTTTAAATGTACGTAGGACTGGTTCATTCACTCTGTGCGACTAAATCAGCTCAACGAAATGAATTTTAAATGTACGTGTAGGACTGGTTCATTCACTCTGTGCGACTAAATCAGCTCAACGAAATGAATTTTAAATGTACGTAGGACTGGTTCATTCACTCTGTGCAACTAAATCAGCTCAACAAAATGAATTTTAAATGTACGTAGGACTGGTTCATTCACTCTGTGCGACTAAATCAGCTCAACAAAATGAATTTTAAATGTACGTAGGACTGGTTCATTCACTCTGTGCGACTAAATCAGCTCAACAAAATGAATTTTAAATGTACGTAGGACTGGTTCATTCACTCTGTGCGACTAAATCAGCTCAACGAAATGAATTTTAAATGCACGGTAGGACTGGTTCATTCACTCTGTGCGACTAAATCAGCTCAACGAAATGAATTTTAAATGCACGTAGGACTGGTTCATTCACTCTGTGCGACTAAATCAGCTCAACGAAATGAATTTTAAATGTACGTGTAGGACTGGTTCATTCACTCTGTGCGACTAAATCAGCTCAACGAAATGAATTTTAAATGTACGTGTAGGACTGGTTCATTCACTCTGTGCGACTAAATCAGCTCAACGAAATGAATTTTAAATGTACGTAGGACTGGTTCATTCACTCTGTGCGACTAAATCAGCTCAACGAAATGAATTTTAAATGTACGCGTAGGACTGGTTCATTCACTCTGTGCGACTAAATCAGCTCAACGAAATGAATTTTAAATGTACGTAGGACTGGTTCATTCACTCTGTGCGACTAAATCAGCTCAACGAAATGAATTTTAAATGCACGTAGGACTGGTTCATTCACTCTGTGCGACTAAATCAGCTCAAAGAAATGAATTTTAAATGTACGGTAGGACTGGTTCATTCACTCTGTGCGACTAAATCAGCTCAACGAAATGAATTTTAAATGTACGTGTAGGACTGGTTCATTCACTCTGTGCCACTAAATCAGCTCAACAAAATGAATTTTAAATGTACGTAGGACTGGTTCATTCACTCTGTGCGACTAAATCAGCTCAATAAAATGAATTTTAAATGTACGTAGGACTGGTTCATTCACTCTGTGCGACTAAATCAGCTCAACGAAATGAATTTTAAATGTACGTGTAGGACTGGTTCATTCACTCTGTGCGACTAAATCAGCTCAACGAAATGAATTTTAAATGTACGTGTAGGACTGGTTCATTCACTCTGTGCGACTAAATCAGCTCAACGAAATGAATTTTAAATGTACGTGTAGGACTGGTTCATTCACTCTGTGCGACTAAATCAGCTCAACGAAATGAATTTTAAATGTACGCGTAGGACTGGTTCATTCACTCTGTGCGACTAAATCAGCTCAACGAAATGAATTTTAAATGTACGTGTAGGACTGGTTCATTCACTCTGTGCGACTAAATCAGCTCAACGAAATGAATTTTAAATGTACGTGTAGGACTGGTTCATTCACTCTGTGCGACTAAATCAGCTCAACAAAATGAATTTTAAATGTACGTGTGGGACTGGTTCATTCACTCTGTGCGACTAAATCAGCTCAACAAAATGAATTTTAAATGTACGTGTGGGACTGGTTCATTCACTCTGTGCGACTAAATCAGCTCAACAAAATGAATTTTAAATGTACGTGTAGGACTGGTTCATTCACTCTGTGCGACTAAATCAGCTCAATAAAATGAATTTTAAATGTACGTGTAGGACTGGTTCATTCACTCTGTGCGACTAAATCAGCTCAAAGAAATGAATTTTAAATGTACGTGTAGGACTGGTTCATTCACTCTGTGCGACTAAATCAGCTCAAAGAAATGAATTTTAAATGTACGTGTAGGACTGGTTCATTCACTCTGTGCGACTAAATCAGCTCAACGAAATGAATTTTAAATGCACGTAGGACTGGTTCATTCACTCTGTGCGACTAAATCAGCTCAACGAAATGAATTTTAAATGTACGTGTAGGACTGGTTCATTCACTCTGTGCGACTAAATCAGCTCAACAAAATGAATTTTAAATGTACGGTAGGACTGGTTCATTCACTCTGTGCGACTAAATCAGCTCAACAAAATGAATTTTAAATGTACGTGTAGGACTGGTTCATTCACTCTGTGCGACTAAATCAGCTCAACGAAATGAATTTTAAATGTACGTAGGACTGGTTCATTCACTCTGTGCGACTAAATCAGCTCAATAAAATGAATTTTAAATGCACGTGTAGGACTGGTTCATTCACTCTGTGCGACTAAATCAGCTCAATAAAATGAATTTTAAATGTACGTGTAGGACTGGTTCATTCACTCTGTGCGACTAAATCAGCTCAACAAAATGAATTTTAAATGTACGTAGGACTGGTTCATTCACTCTGTGCGACTAAATCAGCTCAACGAAATGAATTTTAAATGTACGTAGGACTGGTTCATTCACTCTGTGCGACTAAATCAGCTCAACGAAATGAATTTTAAATGTACGTGTAGGACTGGTTCATTCACTCTGTGCGACTAAATCAGCTCAATAAATGAATTTTAAATGTACGTAGGACTGGTTCATTCACTCTGTGCGACTAAATCAGCTCAACTAAATGAATTTTAAATGTACGTGTAGGACTGGTTCATTCACTCTGTGCGACTAAATCAGCTCAACAAAATGAATTTTAAATGTACGTGTAGGACTGGTTCATTCACTCTGTGCGACTAAATCAGCTCAACAAAATGAATTTTAAATGCACGTGTAGGACTGGTTCATTCACTCTGTGCGACTAAATCAGCTCAACAAAATGAATTTTAAATGTACGTGGGACTGGTTCATTCACTCTGTGCGACTAAATCAGCTCAACAAAATGAATTTTAAATGTACGTGTAGGACTGGTTCATTCACTCTGTGCGACTAAATCAGCTCAACAAAATGAATTTTAAATGTACGTGTAGGACTGGTTCATTCACTCTGTGCGACTAAATCAGCTCAACGAAATGAATTTTAAATGTACGTGTAGGACTGGTTCATTCACTCTGTGCGACTAAATCAGCTCAACGAAATGAATTTTAAATGTACGTGTAGGACTGGTTCATTCACTCTGTGCGACTAAATCAGCTCAACGAAATGAATTTTAAATGTACGTAGGACTGGTTCATTCACTCTGTGCGACTAAATCAGCTCAACAAAATGAATTTTAAATGTACGTGTAGGACTGGTTCATTCACTCTGTGCGACTAAATCAGCTCAACAAAATGAATTTTAAATGTACGTGTAGGACTGGTTCATTCACTCTGTGCGACTAAATCAGCTCAACAAAATGAATTTTAAATGTACGTGTAGGACTGGTTCATTCACTCTGTGCGACTAAATCAGCTCAACGAAATGAATTTTAAATGTACGTGTAGGACTGGTTCATTCACTCTGTGCGACTAAATCAGCTCAACGAAATGAATTTTAAATGTACGTAGGACTGGTTCATTCACTCTGTGCGACTAAATCAGCTCAACAAAATGAATTTTAAATGTACGTGTAGGACTGGTTCATTCACTCTGTGCGACTAAATCAGCTCAACAAAATGAATTTTAAATGTACGTGTAGGACTGGTTCATTCACTCTGTGCGACTAAATCAGCTCAACAAAATGAATTTTAAATGTACGTGTAGGACTGGTTCATTCACTCTGTGCGACTAAATCAGCTCAACAAAATGAATTTTAAATGTACGTGTGGGACTGGTTCATTCACTCTGTGCAACTAAATCAGCTCAAAGAAATGAATTTTAAATGTACGTAGGGACTGGTTCATTCACTCTGTGCAACTAAATCAGCTCAAAGAAATGAATTTTAAATGTATGTAGGACTGGTTCATTCACTCTGTGCGACTAAATCAGCTCAACAAAATGAATTTTAAATGTACGTGTAGGACTGGTTCATTCACTCTGTGCGACTAAATCAGCTCAACGAAATGAATTTTAAATGTACGTGTAGGACTGGTTCATTCACTCTGTGCGACTAAATCAGCTCAATAAAATGAATTTTAAATGTACGTGTAGGACTGGTTCATTCACTCTGTGCGACTAAATCAGCTCAATAAAATGAATTTTAAATGTACGTGTAGGACTGGTTCATTCACTCTGTGCGACTAAATCAGCTCAATAAAATGAATTTTAAATGTACGTGTAGGACTGGTTCATTCACTCTGTGCAACTAAATCAGCTCAATAAAATGAATTTTAGCATTGTGTGAAACATGCCAGCATGCCATGCCTCCTGTTACAGTGTTAGACAGTGAGATATATCTTGCAGGCTTGTACTAAAAAAAGTCTGAAGTTGACTACGGTGTCTTAGTTAATAGAAAAATGGCAAATCCTCTAGAGTATAGCAAAAAAAGAAAATGTATACAGCAAGTTTCAGTTTACCAATTACCTTTCCTTTTCATTAAGTATTTCTAATGAGTATCCTGTTGGATAATGACTCTCCCTGGATATAGAGCTGTCTGCTGTTTTTGATTTTTGAATTCTCTCTCGCTCTCTCTCTCTCTCTCTCTCTCTCTCTCTCTCTCTCTCTCTCTCTCTCTCGCATTTTGTGCATTTCTATCAGTCACTATAAAGATGCATTGCTAATAGAATGATTTAAAGCCATTTCACCCGGGTCCAGCTATAGCGTCCAGCTTCCAGACTGTCTCCGTCGTACTCCCTTTCTCTGTCTTCCTGTCTTGCAACAATGCAATCCTCTGCCCACAAGGTAGGAGTCAAAAGTTCTCTGAATTATTAACAAGAACAACAAGCTCTTTAGTTATGTATTTTATATATCAATCATAACATTATTTAATAATGTTATTAAAATGATACCTGGTAATTAAAGACCTGCAATGATGCCTCCCACAGTTCAATTTGTATAGACCTGACACATCCTTTCAGATTTAACCTTTAACCAACATAAAGGCAACATAAACAGGTTTGTATTTTAAAAATGGCAAAAACAGAATTTATGTAAAAACTGTGCTGGCCATAGCATATAACAAGGCTATGTGAGGTTAAAAAAAAAAAAACACTGAATACTTTCTATTCAAATGGGGCAGCAGTGTCTCTTGAGCTTCTTTACTTTTAGATAAACCCACAGTTAATGTCTGGAGAAAATAAAAACCCCACAGAAAACGTCCCTGATGTGCGTCTTAATGGGCAGCACTCACCCTGGGAGTGAGAAAGCAGAGTGCCGTGCGCTTGAAGCATGGTGTGTAATTCCTAATAGGCCTCATCACACTTAAGGCGCTGCAAGCACCATTTGTGGAGCTGCTAAAACTGCCGGGCAATTTCTAAAGCCAACAGTTTAAAGTTTATTATGATAGAAGCACTTAATGATAGCCGTCACCGCGGGCCACAGAGTGCTGGGTAGGCTGTGAGTATTAGGCCTGTAGCGTGACCACCAATTTCATGTCATAAAAATGACCTTTGATAGTTTTACCCCTATGAGGTGGACAGCTCGTTTTCACATTAGCGTGCTCCAGCTTCTCTCACACTCTATTATGCTGTCTGAGGCTTGCTTGGCACGGCAGTGAAGTTCAACCGTTGTTATTAGTCCCAAGGTAAGCTGGTGAAAAGACCCCCTCCCCCTCCCCCCTCCCACTGCTTTCTCCTTTTCTTCAGCACACTTTTACTCAGGGGAGAATGTGGGTAATGTTGAAGAAGAAGAAGAAGAAGAAGAAGAAGAAGAAGAAGAAGAAGAAGAAGAAGAAGAAGAAGAAGATTTTGAAATGCATTTTTCAATACAGGATTCCCCCACCCACTTACTTTTGAATTTTAAGTTTACAAATAAAATAATAAGTTGGTAAGAATAATAAATAAATACATAAATACAACAAAAGCAAAAACAAAACAGAAAGTGAATTTGCTTCCAGCCTCCAAGACAGGCAAGGCTCACAATTCCGGGATTAATGACTCAGTGTTTGCTTTTGTCATTTCGGTAGTGTTTGAACAAAAATTAGACCAACAGTGGGTGCCCAATTAATGTGATCAAACAGCCAATTAACAGACCTAAAAAACAAAGCAAGCTGGGTTTTTTTTTCTAAATCTAACACGTAGAAACAAGCTTTCCTGCCAGTGCAGAACACTAGGAATGAAAATCATCCGAAGCCCCCCTCTTATTAAGAGAATGTTTCGGAGGTGACCCCAGAAGGCACTGATAGATATTGGGAGTGTAGCAGCTGAGCAGAGTTAGCCAGCAACTCAACGAACTAGTTCCGAAATGCGACGGGGAACGAGCTGTTCAGACTGAAAAACCTGCTGAAGAAAGCTAAAGAGATATACCGCACACTTCTAGCCTACAGGTCTACACCTTTGAGTACTGGCTACAGCCCAACTCAACTCTTAATGGGAGGAAGGCTTCGCATAACGTTACCAACTCTTCCTTCCTTGCTCAAGCCAGAGCTCCCAGATGAAGCTACTGTTAAAAACAAAGAAAGGGAGAAGAGCCTGAGTAAACTGACTACCAGAACCTGAGTAAACTGAATACAGGAAGTCAAGTCTGGGTGACAGACACCAGAGTACCTGGAACTGTGGTTTCTGTGCATTCAACTCCATGTTCATACTTGGATGTGCCCCAGGATACTCTAAGCCGCAATCATCATCACTTGGTGCCAATGAATCCACTCACCTGAAATCTTATTTCACCAGATCTGAAATAAGAGTAGTCTAATGTGCCTAGCTGCCACTCTAAAATGATTTTTAAAATGATGTTGTGCTGCTATTTGTTTAATGTAGCAGTGACAGTATATAACTGTGACATTTTTCAAATGTAACTTAACAGGAGTATCGGAAGCTGGCAGCAGTACAATTAGGTTAGCGTTAAAGCATCTGACCACTTTTAAAATACAAAAGTCTCAGTGAAAATGACGACCGTAACCTTAGCACTTAGTGGAATTACATTTTCGAGTTTGTTATAATCCAGTGCCGTGCTTTAAAAATACTTGCATTGCGCATTTTGACAAAGCGCAGCACGCTATCTCGTTGGAAACTGGCCTGTTTTCTCATTGATGATGCTATTTGGGACAGAGAATGTTCAAGGCTGACACAGCTTTGCCACCCCCAGAATTTTCAGGCCTGTGTTTCTCAGTTGCACGATACTGCCTACTTTGAACTGATTTTGAGCTGTTGCTCAACAAACAATTTCATTTGGGACAGTAGTAGTAATGTGACATGAGGGTCAAAATACCTACCAAGAAAACAATATCCAATATAGGCTATAGATAAACAGGAAAATGATATGCATGAGCTAAAAATGATCCAGGGAGGTAAAGGTCTCTGTCTCCATTTAAATAGATAATGATGATTTAATTTTAAAAAAAGGAAAAATAGTTGGCAAATCCACAAGAGCCACATGCTTTCCCTCTAATTGAGCCCTTTATTATTAAACATATGATTGATGTTTGCTACCTACTGTACTGGGATTTTACACAAAGCTTTCTCAGTAAAGTAAATTGTTACTTGACAAACTCATCTGCCACTATTATCATCTGCTGTTTGTGAACAACAGGAGTCCTGTTGTAATGGCTGTACAAATTACTCAGCTGAAAGCCTTTCACCAAAACACTGTTAATCAGCAGTTCTACTGAAGGTGCTAATTAAAAACAATGTTCCTTCTCTGTTTGCAACACTAAGCAACCTTCATTTACAACGCTTCCCAGATTTGATTACTGTGTGCGGAATCACAGCTCTCATTAACTGCTCTGCTCTTATTGGATCTGCAAGTCTTTTGCTTCAAGTCAAATTGTGTAACAACTTTCTTTTGCACTTCCTAATATTATATATATAAGAATATATATATATATATATATATATATATATATATATATATATATATATATATAAATATATATATATATATATATATTCTTCAGAAAGGTTCACACAAATACATTTTTGCTCAAGAGCTAACTTCCCAACGTTTCGGTATGTTTAACATACCATTGTCAAGGGAAAGTGTGTTAGAAAACAAACATTGAAGGTATTTATAGGTTTTCTGATACCATGGTAACCACACATTATTTCTCTTTTAAATCTAATGTCTTTGTGATGTCATTCACTATGTAGCTAATGATGTAACAATCTTCTGTTCCTTTCTATTTAAACCTTCAGGCACCATGGTATCTAGTTTATTTATCCATTTATTTTCTTTTATTCTTCTATATTGTACGTTACCTAATTACATTTTTTTTCTAAAACCACAAACTTTAGGTCATCCATGGTGTGTCTGTTCCTTGTAAAGTGCTGAACTGTTGGTTCATTTTCTGTTTTACTTCTTATATTTGATAGGTGGTTCTGTATTCTTTTATATAATGATGTACCTGTCTCTCCTACATATTTTAGTGTATTACATTTTATGCAAAATATACCATATACAAGGCACCTATCCTTACATGACAGATTTTTTAAGAGTGGATATTTATTTTCTATATTTGCAATTTCACTTTTATCTTTACCAATATATTTGTACACTTTACATATGCTTTTACAGGTTGCAATGTCCCTTAATGTATCTATGATATACTTCATAATTCAGAAAAAAAATAAAAAAAATATTTCTTAAAATAATGCTTCCAAACCATTTTTGAAATGTTGGTTAATAATTTAGAACCCTCTTCCCTTTTCTTATAATCAAGTAGTTCATTCCTATTGAGTTTGTCAACTTTTCTCAATTCTCTCTCAATAATTAGTTTTTTACGTCCTCTTTTCTTAAGATTTATTTTGAATTCCTTTCTCTGTTTTTTGTAGTCATTTTCATCAGAGCACATTCTTTTTATCCGTATACCCAGCCCTTTAGGAATTGCTATTTTAGTATAGATTTAAATAGAAATAAGTGAGTGTAGTTACCATAGCATCCAAAGCCTGCAAGTGGCTCCACTGTTTGTTTTCAAAAACACTTTCCCTTGACAAAGGTATGTTAAACATATCGAAAAGTTGGGAAGTTAAAGTTGCTCTTTGTGCAGAACCATTTTACTGTAGACTATATATTTTAAATCGCATTTTACAGTTATATGCACTTACTGTACAGGATGTATTTTTCTGCATTACAAATCACAACTGAGAAGCCAACTAATTATCATTAAGGATCTTTCAAAATTCCAGTATTTTATCTCGTGTATATATGTCATCCTGCTCATTGAACACAAGTTAAAAAACAACACCTTGTTCTTGAGTACAGTCTTAATGTTTATAATAAGTTAATGCATGCTGTGCAAGCTGTTGCTTATTATAACAGAAATCATTTTGCACAGTTTGAGTGGATAGAGACGACATGCACAAGATGACATCTCTATAACAATAAGAGACTCTCTCTTCACACCTTGTGCTAACTGAAGCACGCATCACTATATACATGGGTACAGACTGAGTTCTAATGCAGCGTTCATAGAAGGCGAGGGAGCGCCCCTTAGTCCTGATCTTACTGAATTGTATGGGGTTTGCTACTTCCCAGTGAGTTTTACAAGATTTCAGAAAAATGATTTAGGAAATGATTTTAGCAAATTGCTGAATATCTTTTAAACTTATAAGTTTCTTATAAAACTAAAGATTTAGCACATATTGCTCTAACCCACAGAGCAGCTACATCAAGTCCTTTTTAAATGCAGACATGAATCTACAGAACTGTGACCAGCCAAAACTGTTTACTTGTACTTCGGCTTGTGCATGATATTTACTTACTGCTGCTAGAGTCTTTTATACCCTGTGTGACTGGACAGCATTGGTCAAAGGATGCTCTCATGCACTACTGTTGTATCTTTCTCTGGACCTTGACAGAGTCCACCATGCCACGTTCATTATTAAGAAATGAAGGTTTATTGTTGAACTTTACTTTCAGTGACATTAATAACGGATGGTGGAATCAGAAAGAGAATATTTTAATGAACTAATCAAACATGGAAAACCAGAAAAGGTAGCAATTCTGAACTTGCTCTGTATTCAGAAGTCACTGATATTTGAGTTACTACTTGACTTGTTCTAAATGCTGCTGTACTAATAAAGTCATGCCCATTTGTACCAATGTTCTGTAGCTCCCAGAATAAGCAATAAATCATGATGCTTAACTGTGTGTTGGTAATTCTGTGGGGATTAAAAGGTACTCTGATGAAAAGGAAGGTTTACAAATCATAACGCCGTAAAAAAACTGTGGAGCACGAATGTTTTCAAAGGCAAATGGCCTCCTTCACAAACATTACACCTTTGAATGAAGAGTATATTTCAGGATGTTTTAACACAAGGTATGTCTTCTTTTCATACATAGTAAATGTGCCCTCACACGCCACAGTGCAGATGCATCTATTCCAGGCAGATAACACTCATCTTTAGTCAGCTGCATGATAAACAATGCCTATATCACAGAGGGAGTTATATAAGAGCTTGCTTCCGCCCGCCTCGCAGGATCTGGTGTGTTATTTAAAAAGGAAGCAGCTGACACTTTTTTAAAGCAAAAGAGAAAACTGACTCGAGGTTTTTCAGACACAAGGAGCAAGAGCTGGATGACTGAAGGCAATTCTGTGCTGAATTTATACCACTTATACCTAAAGCCAGCACACAACCAAACACAACATTGGGACAAGACCCTGAGCTAAATAAGGAGGCCAACAGGGTCCCTATAACAAGTACATTGTAACTATGCACAATAACATTGTAATCATGTGTAAGTACACCCAGGTTTACTAAGTAAGTGCTATGTAAATACAGTCATTAGAGACGCAATGCATGATGTTTCCAAGAATAACACAGTGCAGGTTGAACTATGATAGCTGCTGCTCTATACGTTTCTATATGTTGTAGCTACATGGCTGCTTGTTTGGAGATGTGCTGCAGTACATGTTGGTTTTACCTGAGCTCAGTCTGTGCGTCTGAGACAGTCATTTCAATGTTTGTTTGCTGAACTAATTGGGTCTAATTTGTTCTGTGTTACATTTGACACTTCATCTGCTTATATAAATAAATAAGTAAATACAACTTCAGTTTTCTGAAATAAATAATCATCATGCAAACTGCAAGCTTACAATCGAGCACAGAAGCTTACACTGATAGCATTTTATTTAAACATGTACCAGATATGAAACTATATTAAAAACATTCAGAATAAACTGCAAATAAACCATTTTGAATATCATCTAAGCACTAGAGTGTTCTTTAAAAAAACAAATGTTTTAATTTTAGCAAAAATTTTTGTTCCAGTTTTCTAACTAAATTACATTTCTTACTGTATTTTACTGTTTTATTTTCAGATTGTCAGCAGGCTTCATGATGTATATTATAACTCAATGTTTTTTTTTTCTCTTCTTTATGTTCTGTTTTGAAGACTCCCTTATCCCTGGTTCTAAACAGACAATGCTCTCTCAGCACACCCCCTCTTCTTGACAGGGCACACTGAGCCTAATCACACATAATTGGGTGGGAGGGGCAGGGGGCCGGGCGAGCCTTTGTGTCCAAAGGGCAAGTGGTCAAGTTGATGAGGCTCTTGTCTGACGCAGGAAGCACACTCTCTGCTAGGAGAGGAGGGGAAAAGCATCCTGTTTAAAATATCAAAGCATGGATCTGGGCCAGTATGTCTCCAGTGTGCAGAATGCACCGCGATTAGCTTCTTCTTATTAAAGCAGAGAGCAGCACCACTTCAGCAACGTGATACAGCAGATAACCTGCAGAGGTAACTTGCAGAGGCTGTGAATGCTCCTTCCTATACAATAAAGAAGCATGCACTACATATTACTGTAGGGTAATGGGGGTCCATGGTATCCAATACTCTACAATGCTATTGGTGGTATGTCCATTAAGAAGATCTTGTAAGAAGCATATACAGCCTCTTGTAATACTATTTGTATACATAGTATCCTATCCTATCATATGTGTTCTCTTGTTTCTCTGCCTAGATCACTATACCCCATGCTGCTGAAATGACTGCTCAAGGCTAAGGTTGAGGAAGTGAAGTGGGGAAGAATATTACCGTTGCATGAATTTGGCAAGCACGAATTTCACATCGATGGTGATGTGCTGTTTTGTACTTCATGCAGCAAAGCTGTAGATTACATGCGTAGGCACACCATTGTAGAGCACATGGGAAGCGCTAACATAAATTGAATGAAAGGAAACGTAAACAACAGCAAACCTGGGATTCTTTTCTGTGCTCAACACCAGCGTCTCACGACAATCAGAGGGAACTATTTGTAATATTTGAAATAAAAAAAATGAAAAAATAAAATATATAAAATATATAAATATATATATATATATATATATATATATATATATATATATATATATATATATATATATATATATATTGTAACAATATTGTATACAAATATATAACAATTTGTATTTGCACTGTAATATTTCAATGCCTGTTATTGTGATTATTATTGTTAATGTTATTCTACTGGCGATAGAGTTTGATTATGTATCGTGCATGTTGTTGACGATGTATTGCTGTATTTAGATTATGGCGCGTCCCTTAATGAAGGTTTTGTGATAATCAGGGTTTTGTTACAGCCTTATGTTCGGTAATCTTCCAAGAGAAGGAGTGATGCTGATGTTCATTCTTTACTGGTAATGGTTAGGGACTAGAGAATAATAATGACAATGATAATAGAACAGTTTAACGATCATGTTTGTAAACAGAGACGTTATTCATGCAGGTTAAACACATACGTATAAATGAGATGAAACATGTGTAATGTAAAATATAATGCTTATTGTACATGGAATGAATGTTAAATACTGGTTTATTTTTGTATAAAATGATTCCAGGTGTAACCGGTGTAGTGTTATTTTCAGGTACGCGGGTAAAAAGCGGTATGCAGCGCACTGCGCTTGCTCGCGCTGCCTAAACTTCTAAGAACTTCCGCTTAGAAAGCAGGGAAGCGCCCATTCAAGTCTGGTACATTATGCTGTTTTCGGTCTTTTTCATCTTTTTAAATTGAATTTATCATATTTTTCCACCATTAAGAAAATAGTATGCAAATGTTTATCATCTGCAATACATTGGGTCTTGTACATTCTTTTACTTCTGCAACTTTGCATGGATGTCTCATTTTGTCTTGTTCGTCATAAATTGTTTTTTCTTTTTAGAAAAATTGATTGTCTGTTTCCAGTTTAACTTTTCAAAAAAATTATGTATAATTAATGGTTTGCAAAAAAAATAATGTATAATTAATGGTAAATGTACCTCTGTTTGACAATAGGAAAATATCACATCGCAATTGATTGCACCTGTACCCAAATCTCACAGCGTACCACTTTCTAACATTAGACGGGTCAAGTTTTGGTACGCGTACCACATTGTGACAATGTACCATTTTATAACACTACACCGGTTATTGAATAATGAATTAATTATTATTTAATGCCTTGTCTTTCATTATGAGGGAGCAGTAGTATTAAGTGGTCAGTCGTGAGCTTGTCTCGTGAATGTCAGTCATTGTATGTATAACCTGTTAGTCAATTTGCAATCTGAGTGAAGTATCCATTACGAAAATAAATATTTATACCTGTGAACACTAGGAAGTTGCTGTTTCCTGTGTTCTAAATACCTCCGTGTTCTTGAGAGAATAATGTGACTGTGGGTGCGGGTAAGCTCGGACCGTCACCCCGTTACACACCACAACATTAAGTCAAAATAGTCAATAATATCTATTATCTAAAAATATATTGTGGCAGAGCAGGGCTCTGCCCTTGTAAATATTGGCAGGGATGGGGTTAAATTCTCCTCCCTGCCCAGGTTTATTGTATCAGGTGGGTGCAATTATCAATCAATTAACACCCAGCCACCTGACATAAAAGGAGGCCTCAGCGCCTCAGTAGAGAGAGGTAGCTGAGGAAGCAAGGGTGGTTTTCTTTGTTCATTTTGCAATCCAGTGAAGGCAAAGCTAAGCCTGGAAGCCTTATTTGTAAGTTTTACTTTGTGTTTATTGTCTTTGTGTTTAAGAACCTTTTGTTTGGCCCTTGTGCCTGTTTATTTTGTGTTTTTTATTTATTAAAAGTCTTTTGTTTGAACTGCAGTCTGTCTCTGGGCCTCATCCCTTGCGCCATCCTGTCACATGTGGTGTCAGGGTGGGATGAGGCCCAGAGACAGACTGCAGTTCAAACAAAAGACTTTTAATAAATAAACACAAAATAAACAGGCATGAGGGCCAAACAAAAGGTTCTTGAACACAAAGTAAAACTTACAAATAAGGCTTCCAGGCTTAGCTTTGCCTTCACTGGATTGCAAAATGAACAAAGAAAAACACCCTTGCTACCTCTCTCTACTGCTACAAATCAACCATTACTGTATATAACCGGTAGTTCTTCCATTCTGAGTGCAGGCTATCGTGCCATAAAAAAACACATTTTAGGTCTGTTTTTCAGTCACATATGTGAACACGCAAAGGCACCTGAAACCGCAAATGTGAACGGGGTTGAAGACCTAAATATGTGGCAGCCCTGAGGTGGCCCCAGAGGCGGCCCTGGGCCAGCACAATAGTGTCAACAGGGTCCTAGTTTGAGGCAACTTTGCTGTATTCAACCCCAAGTCTCCCCTGGTGGCCTGAAGCCAAGTTCCAAGCCACAAAGTGGCTCTGTGTTCCTTCAGCTTTACCAGTATGCTTCACACTAAGGTGCCTTCTTTCCAAACAAAAACTATGTAACACACAAAGCAGTAAAGCAACACATCTTCAGAAAGTCCAAGAGGTTATTTAATGCCGTTATTAAAACTCCCATACATATAGAGAGAGAGAGAGAGAGGGTGCGTAAAAACCATATACAATTGTGTAAAATAATTCTCATTATTATTATCATTTACATTTTTTTAAACTATGGCTGCATAGTGAAAAGCACAGGTTTGTAAAGATCTCTTAAAGGAACAAGGTAAACCGCCCAGCACAAGCAAAGAGAGGGCAATGATTGTTCTACAAGTCAAAGATTTGACGTTAGGGTTGAACCGTTGAGAAACAGTGCTTGAACTTAGAAGAGGCTAATCTTTGAACCTGAAACAGAAAATCAAAGACAACTGTCAAATCTCAAACTGTGATTTTCTTTGATTTCTTTTTAAAATACGTCGGGTGTATGCTTAAATATAGCCAATTTTATCAATTGATGTTATTGAACCTTCTTTTGTGGGCGTTGTTTCATTTCATTTTTTTATAAAACAAATATTTTGCACATTGCAATCATCGCACTGATTGAATGAATATTTTTACTATAGCACCCCTAAAAGAGCTGGATATCCAAAACAAAATTAAAAAAATGTCATACTTGATTTGACCAGGATTTTGTTTCTAAAGCTGAGGGAACATGAAGCCACTTTTTCTGGAACAGCATCTTGAAGCCTGCTTCCAGGAGACCAGGAGACCTAGTATGAGGAAACTTTGCTGTATCAAACTCCAAGTCTCCCCTAGTGTCCTGAAACCCAGCTCCAAGCCCCAAAGTGGCTTCATGTTTCCTCAGTTTTAGAAACCTCCAACGTGGGGTTTACGTGCAACAACCATTTCTCCAACAAAACATAAAAAACAATCTTAACTGAAATAAATGTCCCATAGGTAGGTTTAACAGTGTTGGCGGGCTTGCTATAGGCATATTGGCAGGTCAGGATACAGAGGTATACTGTTGTCGTCATAATGTAAACGGCTAGATTCAGGTCTGCTTGCGTGTCGGGTCTGTCGCGGGCGTCCCTTTGGTCAGTATCAGCAGCACTGGGTAGTGGATATTCTCATCATAGATTTCCTTCTTCTCCCTCTTCATCTGAAATACAACCATGGAAACTTTTTAGATTCACAAAAGGTTGTTACTCCAACTTGTTACGGGCACTTTACTTTTTGTTTTGTTTTTAACTAAATTAAATTCCAAAAATAAACAACTTAAGGCCACTGCACATCTGACCTGTTTTTTATTTTCTTTTTCTTATGGACATTCATTTAACAAACATGTACATTTCTTATTTTATCTTGCACACTAAGGGGTAGATGTAATAAAGTGTCTGTCGCAATCGTTGCAAACCACATGCAAACCAGTCAGAAGTGTAGAGTGAAATGTCCTAAACAAACAGAACGCTGTTCGCATCATTTTAACGAATGCTTTGCAGCCGCAGTTCTTATTTGCGCTTTAGCCTTAAATGAATATGTAATTCTGGGTGTTTCTGCAGAAATTCACAAAAACAGGGTGGAGATGCAAATGAGGGATGAAAAATATTGTAATGAGATGTAATAAAGCTGCGGGCAATTGCGACACTTACAATTGCATCAATTTGTTAAGAACTTTTGAAAACATGTTTTAAACAGTCACAATGGTTGCTGGCATTTCCCAGTCTGCTTTTTCTCATCTGTTGCCAGTTGTGCTCAATGCATTTTTGATACGAACACCCAAGTACCTAATTTTCACTAAAGTCAGGGTGTACTTACAAGCCTTGAAAACACATGTCTATGACATTTCTGGTTTTCCCAGCGTGTTGGGAACAACAGACTGCACACATGTGCCACTAACACCTCCAGCTCATTCTGAGCATCTGTATAGGACCATGAACTATTGTGTGTTAATTGTCTAGGCTACCAGTTGTTAAAAATAATAATAATTAAAATAAAATAAAAATTTACACCAATGTGTACAATGCAGCAGCATGATTTATTTAGTTACCAGTAGCCTAAAGTACAAAAAAGTGTGTTAGATATTCATTTGATTTTACTACTGTACTGTATACTGTATAGGCCTAACAAAAACAATGCAATATTGATTCTTACACTCTTGCATGTATAGACGTTATCCTTCGGGCACCCTCTGTTGCAGCAAACCACAAATCAACTGCCGCTATTTTATTTGAAAAAATGTCGCTAGTGATCTCGCTAAGATGAAGCAAATAATATTTAGATTAGTATGCAGCGGCTCTTTTCGTTAACACATTTTTTCTTAGAACATACGATAAAATGTGCGACAGATACCAGCATACCAACTCAAACTTGGCGTATTACTATCTGATTATAACTTGGCAAACACTGCAACTGCACTATTATAAGGAGAAATCCTCCAATGAAAGGGAAATCAAATGTGAATGTTCTGATCCTTGCTATCTTACCCAACAACCCCTCTAGGCATCATTCCATTATTCCAACCCATGACCTCCTAAACCAGAGGGCAAAGATGTTACCAAAACACAAGGCCACCAGCATCTTGGTACCCAATTCTAGACAGACACCCCGTTTATATTACAATTCAACCCATTGTTTAATAAAGGAAGGGAAAAATTCAAAGCAAGCAAGGGTGAAAAGTTTAACAGGCAAAGCTGTTCCTCCTGATCAGTAACTGTTAATCGGCTTCACGGGAGGCTGACTAAATCTGTATTATTTTCACTCGCGGTGCTGCCAAGTTTCAAGTCCCTTCCCCCCAAAAGATAAAATCTACACTACAAGAAGGGAAGCAGGGTTAAGAGCACCATGTTTAATTCAGCCAGGCAGCTGCACTGGATGATCCACACAAGGGGTTAATGTGCGGGGCGAAATTAAAATTCATGAATCTCTTCACAACCATTTGTGTAACAAGATTAAGATGGGCTGGCAGAAAATAGCTGCATTATCAGGCTTCTTCCAGTTCTCCAGCTGGTTCTGCTCTATTCCAAAACAGTAGGGATAAGAGGATAACATGCAGCCTTGAGGGAGAAAAAGAAAGCTGCCTTTTTCTGCTTGTAGAGAAGGGCTCATCCCGGAGTAGGGCCGGCGTCATGGGGGGGGGTGCAAGGGATGCAACTGCACCCGGGCCCAGCCTTTGGGGGAGCCAGCCCTGAGTCCATTTCTGTTTTTTCTGAGTCCACTTTAAGCATAACAAATACAGAGGCACCGTCTAATCTACTGGGATTAGAAAAATAAATCGTAGCAACGTAATGGTGGCGGACTGTCAATCAAAACAGAAATTCGCAAATCAGATTGTCTATCTGGAGGCGGGACGCAGAGCGAGAGCTCAGGCAATAGGTGAGTGTTACAGTTATGTGATTGCTCTGACGGCAGATTTGTTACAAACCAATGGATGTATTTAAAAAAATTACAGTATGTCGAATCCGCTACCAAAGAACAGATCGGGTTGTGCAAAGCGTCAAGAGCAAAAAAAGACAGCTTTGTCAGACAGAAGCAGAACATGCTAATATATATATATATATATATATATATATATATATATATATATATATATATATATATATATATATATATATGTTGTATGGTTTGCTTTGCTTCTATGATTTTGGGTTATTTTACGTACTTTTTGTACTTCCTCGCTACGGTTTAGCTACATAACCTTGCTTGCCCTACAGAAGAGCACTCCGGCCGAGAAAAAAAAAAAGAAACTTGAAATTTCGAGATTTCATTTTTTTCTCACATGGCCCTAGGACTCTTCTGTACTTACCTGATGATGCGAACTCTATGTTACAGAAGCTAATTCAGAAAGACCTGAGCCAACACACAAATTGGACTGCAAGCACTGCTTCCATGCCAAAGTCATTAGTGCCGAGCGATCCTTCATAAACTGTCTTTGATAAAGAATTATCTGTGGTCAACAATGTCACAGGAGGGTCCCCGAGAGGCTCACCCAGTTAAAGCACTGCCGCTGAGAGCACAGGATGAGTCACACAGCTTGGACGGTGCTAGTTCACGTCCAGGCTGTGCAAAGAGGCCAAACTTTGCTGGGGACCCAGAGGAGGGCGTCACATTAGCTCTAACCCCCCTAGGGTGGGGGATGGGAAACCGACAGGGATTGCGTCTCTTCATCACGCAAAAGCGAACCCTACTGGCCAGACACCGAGCGCATTCAGAGTGGAGCGCACAAGAGGCAGGGCTGGCCTCTATTCTCCAGGATCGATAGCCCTGCCCACCTCTGCTCTGGATTGCTCGATGTAAAAATGTCTGTGCTGTGTGGCGCGCCTGTGCTGCGGTGAGGAGAAGAAACATAATTGGACATTCCCAATTGGGAAAAAATAAAAATAAATAAAACACACTGGAGAGATTGTCTGCATTGGCTGTACTGTCAATTGAAAACAGGCAAGTAAACTTTTTCGATGGAATTGAAAAATTTACATTATTATTTTACATTATTTACAAAGAAGAAATGTATTATTTTTAATTTGTTTTATGAATTTCAGTTTATAAAAATCAATTAAATTAGATACCTATACCAATGTTCAATATGGATATGCTGAATAACTGAAACAAACTTATTGTGGGGACTTTTTGCATTAAGCTACCGTATTCATGAATGCATGATTTCTTTTTTTTTTGTGTGTGTGTGTGTGTGTGTGTATGTGACTCACTGTTAAAATACAGTTATCTGTTCATCAATAACTTTTCAGTTTGAATATATTGTAACAATATTACAAACTTTTTTTTTGTTAGATCATCTATGGTAAACACACTACAAAATAAACCCATTTAAATCAATGGGTTTTTGTTCATACACACATTCAAGAATACTCTGCTGACATCTTTACTTGATTGCACAACACAAAAAAACCTTACACCGTTCTTCTTTATGTGTCAGTATTATCTTAATCTAAATAGCGCTGCTGGTGGTACACATATCTAATGATGATGGGTTAAATATGGAGATAATTCATCTCATATGAGAAAATAATGCCCTGTCATATGTTTTTTGTAGACACAGAAATTTCCTGATAAAAAATATATATATATATATATATATATATATCCCCTTTCATCGCTGTGTGTATAATTGAACCATGTTAAGTTTCCTATCTATGTATCTATTTTATAATGCATATATGTTTTGATAGGCACCAATATTGATATTTTGATATGATATCGATAATAATTTCCATATTGTGATATTGTGCGATTAAAAAAAAAAATTCAGATGTGTGGAGTGCAGGAGGCGCCCTATAGCCTGGACATCGCTGGTTCGAGTCCAGGCTATTCCATTGCCGACAGTGGAAAGGAGTTCCCAGGGGGTGGCACACAATTGGCCAAGCGCCGCCCAGGAGGGGGAGGGTTTGGGTCGGCCAGGGTGTCCTCAGCTCACAGCGCAAAACAATGCTAAATTTGGCATGACACCGTACTTAATACTTTTAGAGGTGACGTGAGTCAGCATTTACAAGCAGAGCGGCTTCAATTACTTCCAGATTGGCTAGAAAATGAACACCCCAGAAGTCTGTGTGCAGTGAAGTGTAGAAATATTACGGGTTTGAGGTGGCCAATGATGGAATAGTAAAACAATGTAACAAGACCTTGTTTTTCTCCATTGGATACTGTGAAGCAAAGCACCACTAAGTCAAAGTAAGTATATGTATATATGTTTGATATTACAATTGTGTTATTATATTTTCCTGTGTTGTGGAAGACTTCAATATTATTATCGATATTATTATACAATTTTCACATCGTTGCCCACCACTAGTTTTTTTTCATAGAGTTCACACAAACTGTTTTAAAACAACATGAAAGACCTACAGACAAAACAAAAACCCCATAAGCACTGAAACCCCAAACTCCACATTGGGAATGTCATATATAGCAATATGCACATACAGTACAGTATATAGGTATTCTTCTATGTACTGCAGGACATGCAATACTTGATCCATCAAATAACAAGCACATACTATTTCTGGTCACACATGCAGACTGTTGATCTGAATGAAGGGCCTTGAAACCTTTTGAGAACACTTCAGATTTCTACCCTGCTGCTCAAACACTTGCCCTTCTTCCCTTGGTGTTGCACAGTGATGCAGCCCGGGAGGTTGTTTCCTGAGCTCATCACTCTGACCTGCCCGCCCCGCTGTTGTAATCCTAGACCCCAGCAACCCAAGCAGCTCTGTACTCGGGTTTCTGTTACTCACAATTCTGAAAATAACATTATCTTACAGAACAGTGGGGCACTGTAGGTGGTCCACACAAACAAAACAGCTGCTAACCCCACAGGTGCATCGCCTGGAAAGAGTGAGGTAAACAACACCGGTAAATCTTTACTGTGCCACGTTCTCATCTGAACATACAGGAAGGTTCTGCAAGGTTTCTGAGCAAAGAGGGCTGGTATTGTATTATATTGTGCCTTTGTAAAGCGCCTTCACCTTTCAATACGTGAAAGGTTCCGTATATTATATATATATATATATATATATATATATATATATATATATATATATATATACACAGTACTGTGCAAAAGTTTTAGGCAGGTGTGAAAAAATGCTGTAAAGTAAGAATGCTTTCAAAAATAGACATGTTAATAGATTATATTTATCAATTAACTAAATGCAAAGTGAGTGAACAGAAGAAAAATCTAAATCAAATCCATATTTGGTGTGACCACCCTTTGCCTTCAAACAGCATCAATTCTTCTAGGTACACTTGCACAAAGTCAGGGATTTTGTAGGCATATAGTCAGATGTATGAATAAACAATTATACCAAACAGGTGCTAATGATCATCAATTCAATATGTAGGTTGAAACACAATCATTAACTGAAACAGAAACAGCTGTGTAGGAGGAATAAAACTGGGTGAGGAACAGCCAAACTCAGCTAACAAGGTGAGGTTGCTGAAGACAGTTTACTGTCAAAAGTCATACACCATGGTAAGACTGAGCACAGCAACAAGACACAAGGTAGTTATACTGCATCAGCAAGGTCTCTCCCAGGCAGAAATTTCAAGGCAGACAGGGGTTTCCAGATGTGCTGTCCAAGCTCTTTGAAGAAGCACAAAGAAACGGGCAACGTTGAGGACCGTAGACGCAGTGGTCGGCCAAGGAAACTTACTGCAGCAGATGAAAGATACATCATGCTTACTTCCCTTCGCAATCAGAAGATGTCCAGCAGTGCCATCAGCTCAGAACTGGCAGAAAACAGTGGGACCCTGGTACACCCATCTACTGTCCGGAGAAGTCTGGTCAGAAGTGGCCTTCATGGAAGACTTGCGGCCAAAAAGCCATACCTCCGACGTGGAAACAAGGCCAAGCGACTCAACTATGCACGAAAACACAGGAACTGGGGTGCAGAAAAATGGCAGCAGGTGCTCAGGCAGTTTGTTCGCCGAAGGGCTGGAGAGCGGTACAAGAATGAGTGTCTGCAGGCAACAGTGAAGCATGGTGGAGGTTCCTTGCAAGTTTGGGGCTGCATTTCTGCAAATGGAGTTGGGGATTTGGTCAGAATTAATGGTCTCCTCAATGCTGAGAAGTACAGGCAGATACTTATCCATCATGCAATACCATCAGGGAGGCATCTGATTGGCCCCAAATTTATTCTGCAGCATGACAACGACCCCAAACATACAGCAAAAGTCATTGAGAACTATCTTCAGCATAAAGAAGAACAAGGAGTCCTGGAAGTGATGGTATGGCCCCCACAGAGCCCTGATCTCAACATCAGAGTCTGTCTGGGATTACATGAAGAAAGAGAAGCAACTGAGGCTGCCTAAATCCACAGAAGAACTGTGGTTAGTTCTCCAAGATGTTTGGGCCAATCTACCTGCCGAGTTCCTTCAAAAACTGTGTGTAAGTGTACCTAGAAGAATTGATGCTGTTTTGAAGGCAAAGGGTGGTCACACCAAATATTGATTTGATGTAGATTTTTCTTCTGTTCACTCACTTTGCAGTTTGTTAATTGATAAATATAAACTATTAACATGTCTATTTTTGAAAGCATTCTTACTTTACAGCATTTTTTCACACCTGCCTAAAACTTTTGCACAGTACTGTATATATATATATATATATATATATATATATATATATATATATATATATATATATATATATATAGCACTATATTTCATTTAATAAAATGTCTATTATTCTGCTTGTGACAGGGCTAGGAGCCCTGCACATGAAAAGGGGGCAGGGCAGAGCCCTGCTGTAAAATGTATTTGTTTTGTATTTTGATTTAAATGTATTATTTGTTTATTTTAGAATGGGGTACCCCTCTGTCCCTGTGCAATTTATCATTTTGTATTTGTTTTGTTGTATTATTATTATTATTATTATTATTATTATTATTATTATTATTATTATTATTATTGTTGTTGTTGTTGTTGTTATGATTTATTTAAATATGACGGTGAAGCTGTATGTTTTTGTTATTTTCATTTAAATGTGTTCTGGCAGAGGCGAGGCTGGTATTGTATGTAAAAACCTTGTGTAGAAGGTGGCCATCTCCCGAATTGATTAAGTGATTAATTTGTTCCTAATCGGGAGATGGTCACCTGCATAAAAGCCTGCAGCTCTCTGCACTCGGGGTGGGGTGTTGCTTTATTTTTTTTAAAGTGTTTTTTTGTTCAAATATTTTATTTAGTTTTTGTTATTTATAAATAAACGGCTCCACAGGGCCTTTGCACCACAGTATTTTTCCTTTGTTTTTCTTCCTGCATTCTGGCCTGTCACACTGCTCCTTTGAAATTGCTTTGTGAAAACAAATATATCTTATTTCTAAATTACACACTTACTTTTTTACTTCTAAATTTAGATTTATTTTTCTTCTTTGGCACTTAAACCCAGAATCTCAAATTCACTTCAATTAAAAAAAAATATAAAATAAATATAAAAATATATATATATATATATATATATACAGATCTGGAAAAATTAAGAGACCACTGCAAAATTATCAGTTTCTCTGGTTTTACTATTTATAGGTATGTGTTTGGGTAAAATGAACATTTTTGTTTTATTCTATAAACTACTGACAACATTTCTCCCAAATTCCAAATAAAAATATTGTCATTTAGAGCATTTATTTGTAGAAAATGACAACTGGTCAAAATAACAAAAAAGATGCAGTGTTGTCAGACCTCGAATAATGCAAAGAAAATAAGTTCATATTCATTTTTAAACAACACAATGCTAATGTTTTAACTTAGGAAGAGTTCAGAAATCAATATTTGGTGGTATAACCCTGATTTTCAAGCACAGCTTTCATGCGTCTTGGCATGCTCTCCACCAGTCTTTCACATTGATGTTGGGTGACTTTATGCCACTCCTGGCGCAAAAATTCAAGCAGCTCGGCTTTGTTTGATGGCTTGTGATCATCCATCTTCCTCTTGATCACATTCCAGAGGTTTTCAATGGGGTTCAGGTCTGGAGATTGGGCTGGCCATGACAGGGTCTTGACCTGGTGGTCCTCCATCCACACCTTGATTGACCTGGCTGTGTGACATGGAGCATTGTCCTGCTGGAAAAACCAATCCTCAGAGTTGGGGAACATTGTCAGAGCAGAAGGAAGTAAGCTTTCTTCCAGGACAACCTTGTACTTGGCTTGATTCATGCCAAAGCTGCCCGATTCCAGCCTTGCTGAAGCACCCCCAGATCATCACCGATCCTCCACCACATTTCACAGTGGGTGCGAGACATTGTGGCTTGTAGGCCTCTCCAGGTCTCCGTCTAACCATTAGACGACCAGGTGTTGGGCAAAGCTGGCTTGATTCATGCGTCCTTCACAAAGACAAATCTGCCCGATTCCAGCCTTGCTGAAGCACCCCCAGATGAGTCCAATTTTCAGCTTTGCCCAACACCTGGTCGTCTAATGGTTAGACGGAGACCTGAGAGGCCTACAAGCCACAATGTCTCGCACCCACTGTGAAATGTGGTGGAGGATCGGTGATGATCTGGGGGTGCTTCAGCAAGGCTGGAATCGGGCAGCTTTGGCATGAATCAAGCCAAGTACAAGGTTGTCCTGGAAGAAAACTTGCTTCCTTCTGCTCTGACAATGTTCCCCAACTCTGAGGATTGGTTTTTCCAGCAGGACAATGCTCCATGCCACACAGCCAGGTCAATCAAGGTGTGGATGGAGGACCACCAGATCAAGACCCTGTCATGGCCAGCCCAATCTCCAGACCTGAACCCCATTGAAAACCTCTGGAATGTGATCAAGAGGAAGATGGATGGTCACAAGCCATCAAACAAAGCCAAGCTGCTTGAATTTTTGCGCCAGGAGTGTTATAAAGTCACCCAACATCAATGTGAAAGACTGGTGGAGAGCATGCCAAGACACATGAAAGCTGTGCTTGAAAATCAGGGTTATTCCACCAAATATTGATTTCTGAACTCTTCCTAAGTTAAAACATTAGCATTGTGTTGTTTAAAAATGAATATGAACTTATTTTCTTTGCATTATTCGAGGTCTGACAACACTGCATCTTTTTGTTATTTTGACCAGTTGTCATTTTCTGCAAATAAATGCTCTAAAATGACAATATTTTTATTTGGAATTTGGGAGAAATGTTGTCAGTAGTTTATAGAATAAAACAAAAATGTTCATTTTACCCAAACACATACCTATAAATAGTAAAACCAGAGAAACTGATAATTTTGCAGTGGTCTCTTAATTTTTCCAGATCTGTATATACATATATATATATATATATATATATATATATATATATATATATATATATATATATATATATATATATATATATATATATACTGATGCACCAAAGAAACACAACACTGTAAGGTCTAATTGATTTAATCAAATATTTCAAACAATCAGGATAAGTTTTCAGTATGAAATGTGACACACTGTCAAAATGAAAACATTACAAAGTTAGTATCGGTATGAACTCCCTCAGCATTAACACAATCCTGGCAGCGTTGATGCATACACCTGAGCAGCCTCTGGATAGACTGCTGTGGGATGTTCCGCCACTCTTCATGTGCAGCTGCAGCCAGCTGGCGAAGGTTGGTTCGTCGCGGTTGTCTCCCACAGATGTTCTATTGGACTCAGGTCAGGAGAAAACACTGGCCACAGCAAGACCTTGACATTGTTTTGTTGAAGTAATCCTAGCACTGTGTGGTCTTGCATTGTCCTGCTGGAAAATCAACACTTCTGGATTGGCTTGCAGGAACGTAAAAATGGTTGCCTCAAGGACTTCGTCAATGTATCGCTGAGCAGTAATCTGCACCAAAGGCATTCTTGTGTTAAAGGAGATTCCTCCCCACACTTCCACCGCCCCACCGGTTGGCTTGAACAATGCAACAGTCAGCATAACGCTCACCACGACGTCTCCACACACGTTGTCTTCCGTCAGGTCTGTCAAGAGCAAAACAGCATTCATTGTTGAATAAAACACTCAACCACTCTCTCTGCCACCACCTCAGATGTTCTCTGGCCCACAGAAGACGGCGATTTCGTCTCTCAGCTGTCAACATGTTACCCCTGAATGGCGCCAGCATGCAAATCATTTTCATGCAGACGGCGAGCTACCGTCATTCTGCTGATGCGCAGGTTATTTCTTCCTGAAAACGATTACGCAGATGGATCAGTCGGATGTGATGGTCTGGGCCGGTGTGGTGACCCTCTGCCTTCCAGGACGTGGCCTGTCCCTCACAGAGCCGGTTTCCTGGTTTCTCTGGACTAGTCTGCTGATTGTTCAAACAGAACATCTCATTCTCCAGGCAACTTCTCTCACAGACAGGCTGTCTTCAATCATTCTGATAGCAACCAGGCGATCTTCGTTACTCAAGTGGGGCATGGTCGTATCTTTCGCTGTTCTTGCATTAATTAAAATCACGTCTTTACGAATGGCTATTAATACAGATTCTTAATCAACTCATCTTGGCAATTTTAACTCAACTCAAATACCAAACACTGAACACCTGGCATATTTATGAAATCACATGAGCTCAGTATTTTATTATCCCAAGGAACAATACTACTCAAACAATCAACAAACCTATCTGCTCACTATTTCAAATGTAAATAACATTATGTGTGTGCCCAATGAGCTACTGATGTAAAACTTATAGACTGTTGCGTTTTCATTGTGCATCTATATATATATATATATATATATATATATATATATATATATATATATATATATATATGTGAGACAGCAGGAGGGGTTAATTCCTCCCTAGAGGAAAACATGTGCGTAGGCACATTTTGTGTTTGTTTTGTTAATTGTTTAATTGTTTTGTTTTATTGTTTTATTGTTGATCAGTACCGCACCTGGCTAGTATTGAAAATTGGAGCCAGGTGCCCGTTTAAAAGGAGAGCAGTCAGTCTGCTTGGGCGGCTGCTGAAGAGGGTAGAAGCCCGACTGTGCTGGTGTGTGGGTACAGCCGTATTTAAAAGGAAAAAAAAAGGTAGAGCGAGTCCTTTTTTTTGTGTACGTGATTTTGTTTGTTTGTTTGTCTTTGTTACAGGTAAACAGCTTAGCTGTCCTGTTTAGTTTAGGTTCCTGTTTTGTTTTAGTTAGTGCTCAAAGAGAGCTAGGTGTTTGTTTTGTTTATTTTGTTTTTGTGTTTTGATTAAAAATAGCGCGACCGCGCTTTCAAAAAAATCCATTTGTGTGTTGGGTCCGTGTTTTTAAAGGGGCAACGAACCCGGAAGAGGGCGGATCTTTTACAATATATATACACAGTATATATATATACACAGTATATATATATATATATATTTTGGAGTGAACCAATGAATTACATGCAGTTCCAATATGTAACTGGTGGGGCGCTAATGCACACCTTTGGACTCCAATGAAGGTCCCATGAAAAGTCTCCTATTTGGATCTTAGTCCTAACCCTGTTGCATATTAAGGGCTGCTTACTGAAAAATGTCGCCAGACTTCCATGCTGACTCAGGTACCATATGTCATTCCTCGATTTCTGTTTTCAAAGTGTTGGGAATTCTTGTTGCAAGCACATTGCATATGCAACAAATAGTGAAAGCTGACCAACGTTCAAATTCAAATGCAAATACCATTTTTTTCTTCTTAGTAAGAGTAATTGATTTCAAGCGGCTCACCAGCCGTCCATTGTCCTGAGTGACATGCCACACTCGAAGCAGGGCAGAGCCAGTGTCATGGGACAATGATAGCTTCAGACCCGCTTCTTCTGATCACTACCATATACCCCATCACACTGTCACATAGGTTTCACATCAAACGGCCTGATAACATGCTTTTTCTTAAGTCATGCCCTGACTACTGTACAATAGCCCATCAAGTTGTGCTTTGACTTTTTCTTGTGCTTGACGCTGACCAGCTAAATACTGGGAACAATTTCAATGCCCTAAATGATATGCCTTGTACAATCCCAGCACTTTCACTGAGTTCAGATTGCCCACTATTAATCCACTATCACCTCACATGTGAATGGTTTATTTTTTTTATTACTGAGAGAGCCTTATGTAAATTGAGAATATCTCTCCATGATTTTAAAGTTACTTGTTAGATCGGACAGTGGGGTACAGATGAACGGCCTCCAGATTACTCGTTTGAATGGTATTGAGTTATAAAAATATGAGGTTCAAAGCTGAAAGACTGTTATCAATCCCTCTGCCGTAAAAGGGAACTGACAACAGAAAGGAAACATTTAAATAATAAGAAATATATATATATATATATATATATATATATATATATATATATATATATATATATATATATATATATATATATATATATATATATATATATATATATATATATATATATATATATATATATATATATATATATATATATATATATATATATATATATATATATATATATATATATATATACAGTACTGTGCAAAAGTTTTAGGCAGGTGTGAAAAAATGCTGTAAAGTAAGAATGCTTTCAAAAATAGACATGTTAATAGATTATATTTATCAATTAGCTAAATGCAAAGTGAGTGAACAGAAGAAAAATCTAAATCAAATCCATATTTGGTGTGACAACCCTTTGCCTTCAAAACAGCATCAATTCTTCTAGGTACACTTGCACAAAGTCAGGGATTTTGTAGGCATATAGTCAGGTGTATGATTAAACAATTATACCAAACAGGTGCTAATGATTATCAATTCAATATGTAGGTTGAAACACAATCATTAACTGAAACAGAAACAGCTGTGTAGGAGGAATAAAACTGGGTGAGGAACAGCCAAACTCAGCTAACATGGTGAGGTTGCTGAAGACAGTTTACTGTCAAAAGTCATACACCATGGCAAGACTGAGCACAGCAATAAGACACAAGGTAGTTATACTGCATCAGCAAGGTCTCTCCCAGGCAGAAATTTCAAGGCAGACAGGGGTTTCCAGATATGCTGTCCAAGCTCTTTTGAAGAAGCACAAAGAAACGGGCAACGTTGAGGACCGTGAGACGCAGTGGTCGGCCAAGGAAACTTACTGCAGCAGATGAAAGACACATCATGCTTACTTCCTTCGCAATCGGAAGATGTCCAGCAGTGCCATCAGCTCAGAACTGGCAGAAAACAGTGGGACCCTGGTACACCCATCTACTGTCCAGAGAAGTCTGGTCAGAAGTGGCCTTCATGGAAGACTTGCGGCCAAAAGCCATACCTCCGACGTGGAAACAAGGCCAAGCGACTCAACTATGCACGAAAACACAGAAACTGGGGTGCAGAAAAATGGCAGCAGGTGCTCTGGACTGATGAGTCAAAATTTGAAATATTTGGCTGTAGCAGAAGGCAGTTTGTTCGCCGAAGGGCTGGAGAGCGTACACGAATGAGTGTCTGCAGGCAACAGTGAAGCATGGTGGAGGTTCCTTGCAAGTTTGGGGCTGCATTTCTGCAAATGGAGTTGGGGATTTGGTCAGAATTAATGGTCTCCTCAATGCTGAGAAGTACTGGCAGATACTTATCCATCATGCAATACCATCAGGGAGGCATCTGATTGGCCCCAAATTTATTCTGCAGCATGACAACAACCCCAAACATACAGCAAAAGTCATTAAGAACTATCTTCAGTGTAAAGAAGAACAAGAAGTCCTGGATGTGATGGTATGGCCCCACAGAGCCCTGATCTCAACATCATCGAGTCTGTCTGGGATTACATGAAGAGAGAGAAGCAACTGAGGCTGCCTAAATCCACAGAAGAACTGTGGTTAGTTCTCCAAGATGTTTGGGCCAACCTACCTGCCGAAGTTCCTTCAAAAACTGTGTGCAAGTGTACCTAGAAGAATTGATGCTTGATGCTGTTTTGAAGGCAAAGGGTGGTCACACCAAATATGGATTTGATTTAGATTTTTCTTCTGTTCACTCACTTAGCATTTAGTTAATTGATAAATATAATTTATTAACATGTCTATTTTTGAAAGCATTCTTACTTTACAGCATTTTTCACACCTGCCTAAAACTTTTGCACAGTACTGTATATATATATATATATATATATATATATATATATATATATATATATATATATATATATATATACATATATGCTGTATATGCTAAAATAGAATTGCATAAAGAGCAGTTAAAACCCATACTTGGGCGCTCCAGTATTTCTGAAGCCGTGTACAGAATTCATATCAGAATGGCAGTGTTACACTTTGTAGCAGGTGTTAATTATACTCGCACCTTCACTTGGGACAATTAGCTGCTGGACTGCTGCTGTGGTCAATTAGCTGGCAGTAATGCCTGCTGCATCAGGTAATAATGCTTCACCAGGGAGAGGTCTGTGCTTAATTGTGCCTAATTGAACCATCAGTGCGTCCGGCACTGTTCCTGCAGGTAAGAGGGGTCTTCACAGGGAGCTCCCAGGTTACATCAGGCACTTTATTGAGAGCTCAGAGCAGCCCTGAGTCCCCTGTGATCATCTAATCCCAAGCTGCGGTCTATTCTGAGCTGCCTGCCCACTCCGTCACCTGAAGCCAATGCACCCTCCTGATTTCAGAAGCCAGGCAGAGCTGGGCCTGGTCCTCATACGGATGAGATACAAGCTGTGTGGAGCCGTCTGATAAAAGACATTTAAAGACACATAGCTGCAAATGCTGTTATTTTATTTACTTCTCCACTGCATCCTTGTGATATCTGCAATTATTCTGAATTGTTCAGTTTATTTGATGTCTTTAGACGTTCATTCTCAAGGATATAGGAGTTGTGTTGCCCTAATATTTATATTTTTTATTTTATATTCATTTATTTTAATAAATACATAAATAAATAAATAAGGCCTTGCAATCCCACCTTTATGGAATTATGGAACGACAAAAGCGCTCCATAATTCATAATAATTCTGCGTGTATTATTGCTTTTCTGAATTGATTTCAGAATTTATCTCTTTAAGACTGTACGTGTTCAGAATTCCTTTGGATTCCGTTCGGAATCTGATCCAGAAGTGTTTGGAAGGGATTGAGGATTCTTTTAGAATCTATTTGGAATGTGTTCAGAATCTGTTCCCGGTGCAGGTGCACCTCATCCAGCTGCAGCAGGGGTATGCTTACTGTTCAGTATAAAGGTGGGTTTGCTCTTTTCAGGTGCAGCACAGGAACAATAGCAAGCTCTTTTCATTCATCACAGCCATACTACTGCACCTGGCTAAGACATTTCATCCATCACATTTAAGCCCATTGTAAGAAATTGAATATGAAAGTATGGGCACTCATTTTATGTAAAAAAAATAAAAAATTAAAAAATTAAAAAACAGAACAACAGGGAAAGAGAGATGAGGGAGAGAGACAGACGCTTTTATGATGATGCTGAAAAAAATAAAGTGAGATTCTAGGCTGTTCAATTTACAATGGGAACGGTGTCCATCCTAGAGACAGAAGTTGATTTTGATTTCTTGCCTAAGTTTTGTTCAATGCATTAACAATGCCTTACAAACTCTCAGTGCAGTAGAATTATGTAGCATCTTCCTTTGGAATGTGCCTCCCTGCACACAGGGTAACAGGCTGGGCTGGTGGGCCCCCCTCTAGGTATGTTCTACCCCAATGAACAATGTGGAAATTGAATGTTTAATAACACCTAGGAGTAGACACTTTTAGCAATTGCAAAGATACATATCAAATTAGCCAATGATATATTTCACTATAAAAAAAAAAAAAGTTTCTTCTTAATTCTTAGAAAGATCATTTTCCCAGTTACTGATTCCATCTATTGATTTAAGTTCACACTTCTTGGTTCTGAACAAACAAACAAACAAACAAAAACACGAATAGACAAACTTACAAACAAATAAATACATTAACAATACAAAAATGTGATATTAATTTATACTTTGGAGTAAATAAAATCTTTGAAAATCACCTTTTAAGGAAACCATTCCTTGGGTATTCTTCCTGAAAGATTTGACCTGAATAACACATGTAAAGCATGCTGAGCCCAGGAGCAGCTGATGTAAGGCCTCTCTTTGGTAAAGCCCTGCAATGCCTGTGTGCAGTTACTGCTGGAAGGGCGTGTTCCTCAGAGCACAAGCCCCAAGAATGCTCGCTAACACATCACGGCACAGGCTGTGCATAACAAATAATACCAAATCTGGTGAGCACTTAAGCCAAGGCTCAAATGGTACAATCTTAAGCACTGTGGCCCCAGGGGTCTAACCACTGAGCTTCTTACCCCCTGTTTGACAAGTGGCAGGTACACCCCCTTCCTTTCACTGCCTTTGTCTGACAGATAACACAGAGCTGCTGCGGTCTTGTCTGGGATTGAACAGCATGGTGTGTAAAGTGGCCCAGCCAACCATTCTAAACACTGGAGTATGGAGCGCCTCAGCCATGAATGATACAGCTAAGTGTCCTTTCCTTCTGTCTGACTGCCTGCCTTTAGGGAGCCGGGGCCCGTCATGTGTACTTAAACAAAGAAAGTGTTTTTTTCATTATGAACATGTAACCCAAATAACTGCATGCTTTTTGAGAGTCTAGATTTCAAGAGAGCTAAAATAATATGTCTGTGCATTTCCTTTTTTTATTTCTGTCATTAAAATGTGTAAAAATACTAAAAATACGTACGCTAGACAAAGCTTCAAAATAGCTTTCAGCTGAAAAGCTAACGATGTGTCTTGTTGTATTATTGGACTGATGTCATTATGGGTAAATGTTGTTTTTTCAACTGAACTTGTGTAAAATCTGACATAGTTAAATGAAAGTTAATTTTATGGACACTTAGCCCAAATGAATTTGAATCACAGTTACAATTATGACCTGCTAAGCTAAGGCTTAATAACTGCGGATTACATGTACCCACAATCCTTGGCTGTATTGCTTTAGAAACAGAGGGTCTCCATTTGTTTACAGAAACACGCTGTTAAGAATAAAGTAAATACTTGATTCCATGACAAAGAACAAGCCATATTGACAGGTCCTGATGTCTCAATGCCTCTGCATACATTTCCAGTGCACCCTAGTATTCAACAGAAACAGATACCCCCATGCCCTTGTCTCACAGCCCACATTTTAAAACTCATCAGACCCCCGAAAGCAGTTTTTTGCGTCCCCAATGGCAACCACGTTGAGTGGCTGGGATCAAAAATACAAAAGCAGTATTTTCTTAATCTTTAATCTCATTTAATATTTTTTGCAGTGTGGAGTAGTGGTTAGGGCTCTGGACTCTTGACCAGAGGGTTGTGGGTTCAATCCCCGGTGGGGACACTGCTGCTGTACCCTTGAGCAAGGTACTTTACCTAGATTGCTCCAGTAAAAACCCAACTGTATAAATGCGTAATTGTATGTACAAAATAATGTGATATCTTGTAACAATTGTAAGTCGCCCTGGATAAGGGCGTCCGCTAAGAAATAAATAATAATAAAATAAATAATAATAATAATATTTTTTATCCACGTCTTGGCCTTGGTCATAAGTTAACCACGGGATTCAAAGATCAGCTTTTATTCACTCGGAGGCAGCACTATGATATTCAATCGGAGACCAGGGAACTGCAATCTCCCAGGCCTGGATTAAATCAAAACTGTGGCCAATATAAAGTTTAGCTATGGCAACGCGTTAAACTTTGATTGAATTCAGGCCCCAGGTAATTAACAACCCAATAGTGACATGTGTGGTTTTGCATTACACAGTACAGCTGCACCAGCAGGGAGTGTGTTCTACAAGTTGCAGGGTGCTCTGTAACACAGCAGAGTTAATGACACAATCACAAACTGCAATCTGTCTGTGCTCAATGAAGCAGTCTATAAAGACACATTCTAACGAGTTAACCAGCTGTAAACCCCTACTATGTACTGTGATAGAAACATTAAGCTTCTGTTTTTGGGGTTGAGGAACAAAAAACAATGGGGTTGTTTCAGAACAGACCATACAAGTGGATACTTGTGTAGAGTATCCCTTATTAAAGAAAATCATCTCGGCCCTCATACAAATTTTATTTAAATAAATACATTACAAATGTGTAATGGATTTTTGTTTTTTTCACATCATATTCCTGAAATCATGTAACCTTACAATCAGCAGCCCCAGATTTGATTGTTCCTCGGAAGCCCTGCAAATAAAACAAGGAGTGGAAACTGCATCTTTAATAATCCCTGTACCGGACTGACAGATTAGGAGTGGAATTAACCCAGCGGTGGCGTATAATTAATAAAGGGCAGAAATACCTGCTAGGACGGAGACGGCTCAGGGATATTGTAATTGGACATTTAAAGCACCTGTCAAAAGGCCCCTGATCCCTTCCTGAAGGCAAGCGGATTGCCG
The DNA here is from genome assembly GCA_030684275.1 of Acipenser oxyrinchus oxyrinchus. Lineage (NCBI taxonomy): Eukaryota > Metazoa > Chordata > Actinopteri > Acipenseriformes > Acipenseridae > Acipenser > Acipenser oxyrinchus. The sequence continues at coordinate 1,901,891 of CM060251.1, read as the reverse complement.
GTGTTATCTGGCCCTGGCAGTGCACTAACCTTTGAATGGAAGTTCCAAATGTGCTCGTCGTAATTTTCATATCTGTGGATGAAGAGACCTGCTTTCTCAGCCAGGCTGCAGAACTGGTTCAGAGTGCTGCCTCGTCGAGGGGCAAACACAATGGCTCTCCCCTGAAAGGAAAGGAAGAGAGGGGAGAGAGGAGCGTGAGTGTGCCAGGAAGTGTGTTTGGAGGGGGGGGGGAGTTTAATCCTTCTACACACATACAGACATGATGCAGATATAAAAACACACAAATAAATAAACCTGCAAAGAATACCCATGAATTATGCCTGACCAGAAATGTAAACCCCTTAGCTATAGGGTATGTTATGTTTTTTTTTTAATTGGTGCATTATATTTAAATTTGCATAGTAATAAGAGTTAAAACAGTAGTCGTAGTAGTTTTTTTTTTATACAGTATGTGGATCAGTGGCCTAAGACTGTGGTTTGATTCTAGTTTTTGTTTCAGTATTATATTAGATAATAAACTAAAGGATTAAAGTCCTCGCAATCCAAACAATATGAAAAAACGCATCCACCACTGAAACCAGTCATGCATTAACAGGATTAGGGAGAGGTTCAAAGTTGCTTTGAAATAATCCTGAATGTATTATACCTAACTTTAATTAATTTGAGGATGTGCAACGGCAACCAATGTATTCAAGGGACCGACAAGAAATTAGAATCGTCTGCAATAAAACACTGTCAGCATTGGCAGCCAGGATGACACTAATTCAAGTCTGCAAGGTGTTTGAATGGCTCCGGAGTGATACGGGACCAATGACTCATTCAAGAAGATGAGTCTGCAAGGTGTTTGAATGGCTCCGGAGTGATACGGGACCAATGACTCATTCAAGAAGATGAGTCTGCAAGGTGTTTGAATGGTTCTGGAGAGATACGGGACCAATGACTCATTCAAGAAGATGAGTCTGCAAGGTGTTTGAATGGCTCCGGAGTGATACGGGACCAATGACTCATTCAAGAAGATGAGTCTGCAAGGTGTTTGAATGGCTCGGTGATCCGGGACCAATGACTCATTCAAGAAGATGAGTCTGCAAGGTGTTTGAATGGCTCCGGAGTGATACGGGACCAATGACTCATTCAAGAAGATGAGTCTGCAAGGTGTTTGAATGGTTCTGGAGAGATACGGGACCAATGACTCATTCAAGAAGATGAGTCTGCAAGGTGTTTGAATGGCTCCGGAATGATACGGGACCAATGACTCATTCAAGAAGATGAGTCTGCAAGGTGTTTGAATGGCTCCGGAGTGATACGGGACCAATGACTCATTCAAGAAGATGAGTCTGCAAGGTGTTTGAATGGCTCGGAGTGATCTGGGACCAATGACTCATTCAAGAAGATGAGTCTGCAAGGTGTTTGAATGGCTCCGAGTGATACGGGACCAATGACTCATTCAAGAAGATGAGTCTGCAAGGTGTTTGAATGGCTCGAGTGATCTGGGACCAATGACTCATTCAAGAAGATGAGTCTGCAAGGTGTTTGAATGGCTCGGGTGATACGGGACCAATGACTCATTCAAGAAGATGAGTCTGCAAGGTGTTTGAATGGCTCCGAGTGATACGGGACCAATGACTCATTCAAGAAGATGAGTCTGCAAGGTGTTTGAATGGCTCGGAGTGATACGGGACCAATGACTCATTCAAGAAGATGAGTCTGCAAGGTGTTTGAATGGCTCGGAGTGATACGGGACCAATGACTCATTCAAGAAGATGAGTCTGCAAGGTGTTTGAATGGCTCGGGTGATCTGGGACCAATGACTCATTCAAGAAGATGAGTCTGCAAGGTGTTTGAATGGCTCGGAGTGATACTGGGACCAATGACTCATTCAAGAAGATGAGTCTGCAAGGTGTTTGAATGGCTCGGAGTGATACGGGACCAATGACTCATTCAAGAAGATGAGTCTGCAAGGTGTTTGAATGGCTCGGAGTGATACGGGACCAATGACTCATTCAAGAAGATGAGTCTGCAAGGTGTTTGAATGGCTCGAGTGATCTGGGACCAATGACTCATTCAAGAAGATGAGTCTGCAAGGTGTTTGAATGGCTCGGAGTGATACTGGGACCAATGACTCATTCAAGAAGATGAGTCTGCAAGGTGTTTGAATGGCTCGAGTGATACGGGACCAATGACTCATTCAAGAAGATGAGTCTGCAAGGTGTTTGAATGGCTCGAGTGATACGGGACCAATGACTCATTCAAGAAGATGAGTCTGCAAGGTGTTTGAATGGCTCCGGAGTGATACGGGACCAATGACTCATTCAAGAAGATGAGTCTGCAAGGTGTTTGAATGGCTCCGGAGTGATACGGGACCAATGACTCATTCAAGAAGATGAGTCTGCAAGGTGTTTGAATGGCTCCGGAGTGATACGGGACCAATGACTCATTCAAGAAGATGAGTCTGCAAGGTGTTTGAATGGCTCCGGAGTGATACGGGACCAATGACTCATTCAAGAAGATGAGTCTGCAAGGTGTTTGAATGGCTCCGGAGTGATACGGGACCAATGACTCATTCAAGAAGATGAGTCTGCAAGGTGTTTGAATGGCTCCGGAGTGATACGGGACCAATGACTCATTCAAGAAGATGAGTCTGCAAGGTGTTTGAATGGCTCCGGAGTGATACGGGACCAATGACTCATTCAAGAAGATGAGTCTGCAAGGTGTTTGAATGGTTTTGGAGAGATACGGGACCAATGACTCATTAAAGAAGATGAGTCTGCAAGGTGTTTGAATGGTTCTGGAGAGATACGGGACCAATGATTTTAATGATTACTGCCTCAAGTAAGACAGGGTAGTTGGGATGGAAATCTGCAGTGAAGTCTGTTATCTAGAATGGCCCATACTTCTCCCTTTTGAGGTTGTTCTTTGTTAAACATCAGTAACCTCTGCAGAATTGAATAAGAAGCTACTGCAAGCCAAGTTCCTTCTTACTGTCAGCCCTCTACCACCAGCCCATCTCACCTGCTGTCTTGTCCATCCTGACTGAAACTGTCTGTTAACAGGGAGGAGCAGTTTGTATGTATAATAACAAAGGTAGCCAGGGTTCTAGTTGCATAACAAATTAATAATTCATGTCAAGGACGGCCCATCAACACACAGTGTGTGTGTGCTTCATGTTGCTCTGATGTAATTAAACATGTTAGCAAACAGGTTCTGCCTTACATTGTGTTAACCCTGTAGTTATTACAAAAGTAGAACACAATAATAATGTATGAATCCCAATAGCCAGAAAGGGTTTTGAATGCCAGAGTGAAGCAGCATGCACTGTTCCTGTGAACTACACTGGAAAGTGAAACTATTGGGGTGGGATGAAAATGCTGTAGGTATGATGTTACAGGAGCTAGCAGAGGTGCATGTGGGGCTCCTAACTTAACCTTCAAACACGTGTACAGCCACAGAAGCATAACAATCAAGCAAAGGACCAAATTACATTCAACACAGTGACATTGCTAGTAATGGAAGCAACCATAAGGAACTTACATCCTTTGTTAGAACTTCTTCAACTGCCCATGAAAGTGAAATGGTCCACGAAGTAACAGTTTGCGTGGGTGTATTGCTGGATATTTCTGCACAATAATCTCGATCATCGTTTTCCTTTCCACAGCAAATATTATCTCAATATTACTAAATATGGAAGGAATACTTTCTTTTAAAGAAATGCATAGATCAGGGAGGTCACTGCTGAGTGGATCTCAAATGATGGAGCCAACACAGCAAACCTTGAATGTATTCATTTTTTGATATAAAGACATTTTTGTATCAAAGTGAATACTTGAAAACCATAAGAGAGAAACAGTAATCTCATTCCATCTTTGAAGCTTTTTCATTTACTTTGCTTCACACTGCATGCGGCTTATCAGAAGGCCAAATACAAGAAGCTCCCTAGTTTATGATTAGGAAAGCATCAGCTAGATTAGAAGACTCATTCCAGCTGGACATAATGAGGGTTAAAGTATTACATGACACTAATCCTGCCATTCCATTAGTGTCTCAATCATTGCATGCAGGCTAATTATTGTGAGGCCAGTGCTTTAGAGATATTGAAACACACTTACATTCAGTTTGAGCAATCTCTTTATTGCATCAGCGAGGCTGGCTCTGTACTGGTCCAGGAACAAGCTGCCGTTGAGGAGAGACAGGAGAAGCCATGTTACAAATGCATTCCGACGATAGCGGCTCAAGATAAGCTCAAGGCTATTTATTTTCCTTTGTTTACAAATAATAATAAATAAATACAATTTAAAAACACAAAGAGGACAAAGAACAATTTGCATGCAATTTTTCCTTTCTTATTTCATTCTTTGTTTTGTTCTTTCCAGCACACATGCAGACAAACCACATCCTGTCAGCATGTCAATGAAATGATGGAAATTGTATGGAGAGAGAATAGCAAGACGGACGCCTGCAATTACTAGGACCCTATTCACAAACCTTTAACTCATGAGTTCATGAAAGAATGGTTCTGTTTGAATGGATTAGATTATTGCGAGAGACACTAGCAAATATCAAGAACAAATATCAAACTATTCTATTAATCAAAAGAATATTTAACAAACTTTAAATAACTCACAAGGTAAAGCTTTGTGAAAAGGGATCAACAGGTTCAACAATTAACACAACTAAAATACCTAACAGGTGTACACACGCAGTATGATATAAAAGTACACACGTGTAGCATGAATATAGATATCTTAGCATACCACCAAAATCCTGGTTCGTAGTTGCTTGTATAAAGTTTTATGTTGCTTAGCGAACCGGGAGATTCAATAGCTTGCACTTTGTTTTTTCTTTGTTTTTTTGTTGGCATGTTTTGATTACGTCAGTCAATTAGGTCTTTGGCTGTGTGGAGGAATTCAGAGGACCAGAAAAATGTGGAAGCTGACAATTTCTTTATTTTAACTATTTTGCAGTCCTAAAAGGAATAAAGAACCTCCAATAGGCAGTGCACTGTCTCAGTGTCCCTTATTGATCAATACACACGGCGGGTTCAGCAAGGACAGGGAAGTACTTCACAACATATCACGCAGAGTTTCATAGAAGTGGTAACCAACGCAGTGAGGAGAGTGGCTCACAGAGCATCCCGGTCACACACGCACAATATGAGATACAAGTACACACACACTATATGAGATACAAGTACACACAACACACACGCTATATGAGATACAAGTACACACACACACACTATGTGAGATACAAGTACACACACACACACTATGTGAGATAAAAGTACACACACAAGGGTGTGGTGCTGGGGGGTCGGGGGGAGTGCCGCCCCCCACTTCTCTTGGGCAGGGAGAGCACTACTTTCTTACTTCACCTTTAGAATATTTAACTGTTTTGCCCCTGTTGTTAATATATGGTGATAGATATAGTACTACATGTGTGTAACCCATACAAATAAGCAAAGAATACAACAACCGTAAGAAACCCTTGTTGAGAGATAAATAATTAAAAAGTTTGAATATAGCGTGCCTCTGGTCTGAAACAAATGCCTGCACTTCATTTCAACACTGCCATTTACACTTTAAGCACCTGGACCAAACCATTCAATATAGGAGAGGGGGCAGGGGAGTGTTACGCATATGATTATTAATAATAATAATTAACAATAATAATTTCAATATTATTTTTATTCATGTAGTAATCATTTGTAGCTGCATCATTATTTTTTTTATGAAGTATGAAGGTCGTGTATAATTTTATAAGTAATGTTATTTAGTTTCGTAGACCCCAGTCAAACAGCGCGATATTAGCCTACTGTACGTTTCTTTATAGCTGATGTTACAGACATAAACAGAACCTATTTGCATTCACCGTTGCGAGTTAAAGTTGAAACCTAGTAGTATGGTGGGAAAGCACAAAAATAATGGATTATTTTTTCAAGAAGAAAGAGTCTATGGATCAAGAGAACACCTAGACTACTCTTACAGCCTCAGTGATATACAACGACGCATCTGATGTTTCTGAAGATAACAGAAGCTAAACAAGTGGGGAATCCCTGTGTCTGTGGCCTGCTGTTTGGACTGCAGAAATGTGGTTGGAGAAACGGAAGGTTTATCCTTGGATTGGCTGCAGTGATGGTAAGCTTGGCTGTAATATCTGCTTAAACGTTGGGAGTCTCGGTGCTTTTAAGAACGTACAGGGTGTCAACATTTCAGCAGAATGGAGCTCATTTAAAATTTCGTTCAATGGAACAGACCGAACAGCCCAACTGAAAACATTGAGAAAGATAATTTTGTGCCACCAAAGTCAAAGGCACATACTACTGCAAATAAATTACAAGAAAAGTCACAGGAGCAAACTCTTGAGAAAATGTGCGATAAATGGAATGCATCGAGGTTTAATAGCACTCTATTTTTCTATCTGCGTATTAACTTGCAAAAACCAATAGGCCCTTCTCTGACCACTTCAACTTATTAGAGCTTCAGAAGATTAACAACGTTGATAATGGAATTGGCTTGCATTCTAGATACAGTCCTACAAAAATAACAGACCACGGAGCTTCCGAAATGAGAAAGAAAATCTATCAGCATCTTGTCCAAAACAATTGCAAAATTTCTGTGATCATTGACAAATCAACAAAGTCTAAGTAGCAAGTCAGAAAGTGACAAAAAACTGAATTAGCAGATCAAAAAGCTGACACTGTGTTTGAGCAACTGTTGAAGTGTTTGGATAAATACAGATTCTGTGATAACTATTTGAAACAACACCTGATGGCATTTACAGGTGACGGGGCAAGTGTCATGCTTGGCAGGAAATAGCTCAGAGAATCACTGAAAAATACCCTGATATCACTGTTTGGCATTGCTTGAATCACTGGAGTTGGCAGTAGGGGATTCTATCTCCAAAACTAAGAGCATTAATCATTTTCAGTTATTTATGGACAAACTATATTGTGTATACAGTCGATCTCCCCAAAATCGATGAGAACTGGCTGAATTGGATCAACACATAACAAAAATTGTTGGTGTTCTTAGCACTACATGGGTTGCTAGCTCTTTTTGTGTTCTTAGCACTACATGGGTTGCTAGCTCTTTTTGTGTTCTTAGCACTACATGGGTTGCTAGCTCTTTTTGTGTTCTTAGCACTACATGGGTTGCTAGCTCTTTTTGTGTTCTTAGCACTACATGGGTTGCTAGCTCTTTTTGTGTTCTTAGCACTACATGGGTTGCTTTTTTGACAGTCTCCACAGTGTGGAACAGTTATGATACCCTTTGTGATCATTTTCGACATGCAATGAATGACACAAGATGGACACCAGCTGACAGAAAGACATATGATGGACTGCTTAGGAGGCTGTCATCAAAACACTTTTTGCTAGACTTTAGCTGATGTATGATACCTTATGTGAACTTTCCATTCTTTCTGTGTGTCTGCAGAAATGAGACATTACAATTGTGCAAGCAGACAAAATCATTCGCCCTAGTATTTGTTTCATAGAAGCGCTCAATGAACGACCTGGAACAAAATCTCTCGAGGCAGAAGTTGCAATTAGGGAGGGGAAATTTGGAGTTGTATCCCTGACTAACAACAGCAAAATCATTGCCATCAACCGTCAACAGTTCCTGACGAGCCTAGTCAACAACTTAACCTGTCGAATGTGCACTACGACCTCATCACACACCTCGACTGGACAACCTATCTCTTATGATGAAAAAAAATACCAGTCACTGATAGAAGAATTGATCATTCTGAACTGTGAGCACTGGCCTGAGGAACTTCATGCAGGATATGGATAACCGCAAGTGATGTCTCTGTGCAGGAGATTTAAAGTGCCAACAACAACAACTGTAAATGCCTACAGGGATTATATGGATTCACAAGGATGTAATACCCCAAGCGAGCCCCAGCCATTGCTTAACTGTGCCAAATTAATTCCATGCAGCTCAGCTGAATGCAAACGAGGATTTAGCCAGATTAATTTAATAATTTCACCATTGCGCACAAAACTTCTGCTTCATCGAGTATCTGCCCTCATGTTTCTGAAACTCCACGGACCACCACTCTCAGAACGGGATCCCAAACCGTACGTCACTACTTGGTTGTGGAGTCACCACTCAGCCGATGACGCACAAACAAGAGTGGCAAAGGATGATCCGATCCCAAGAGACCTGCTGTGGAAGCGCCTGCAGCAGCAAGTGACTGAGACATACTTTTGGTGAGTTCATATAATTTATCTTGATTCTTTTTTATGTATTCAAACGCAGTTTAATGATTGTGTTTTAATCATGTCTGTATTAGTGTATGAAACTGGTTATAAAAATAGGTAGTTATTTATGTTTAATATAAATAGCTGTAAGTCTAGTGTAACAAGAAAATCCATTATACTTTAAATACAGAAAAATGCATAATACATGCTATACAGTAAAAAAAAAGTACACACACACTATATGAGATAAAAGTACACACACACACAATGAGATAAAAGTACACACACACACACTATGAGATAAAGTACACACACACTATATGAGATAAAAGTACACACACACACACAATGAGATAAAAGTACACACACACTATGAGATAAAGTACACACACACTATATGAGATAAAAGTACACACACACACTATGAGATAAAGTACACACACACTATATGAGATAAAAGTACACACACACACACTATGAGATAAAGTACACACACACTATATGAGATAAAAGTACACACACACGAGATAAAAGTACACACACACTATATGAGATAAAAGTACACACACACTATGAGATAAAGTACACACACACTATGAGATAAAGTACACACACACACAGAGATAAAAGTACACACACACTATGAGATAAAGTACACACACACTATATGAGATAAAGTACACACACACTATATGAGATAAAAGTACACACACACACTATGAGATAAAGTACACACACACTATATGAGATAAAAGTACACACACACACTATGAGATAAAGTACACACACACTATATGAGATAAAAGTACACACACACACAATATGAGATAAAAGTACACACACTATGAGATAAAAGTACACACACACACACATGAGATAAAGTACACACACTATGAGATAAAACTACACACACACACAATGAGATAAAAGTACACACACACACAATGAGATAAAAGTAAACACACACACATAATGAGATCAAAGTACACACACACACAATGAGATAAAAGTAAACACACACACACACAATGAGATCAAAGTACACACACACACACACTCACTATGAGATAAAGTACACACACACAATGAGATAAAAGTACACACACACACAATATGAGATATATTCTGGAACACATACCAATGAAATATATTTAAAAGAAAACATTCCAATACGTACAAATCTATTTAGACAGATATCTGAGATAACATTTTCTAATATAAATTATGTTGGTTACACTTTTTAAAAAGTGTTAGTGCTTCTAATAAACGTGTTAACTGTTATTTTTTTCTAGCATACATTTGTGATACATTCAACTCATATTGTTAGCAAGCAAATAAGAACAAAATACAATTAGAAAAGAACAGCAAAATTTCAGTTTGGTGTCGAGGTTGTCAAATGTGTATGTATGATAACCAGTTGGCACTGAATGTAAAATATAAAGGGGAATATACAATTATTACTCACTCTGCAAAAGCAACTAAAAATATACTTACTGTAGCGCTAAAAAGTAGTTAAATCAACTAAGAGGGCTTCAATTCATTCCAGTAATGCTGGTACAAGCCCCTTATTTCCTATTGACGTCCAGCAGTGTCAAATTAAAATCAAAAAGCCTAGCATGGCTTTAATATTCCAATATTTTAATAAATTAGTTTCTGTGTAATTTCATTAAAAAAATGAAAAATGGAACAGATAATCCAAATCTGTATATATCTGAAACCCTTAATGAATCCGGGGCGAAAGAAAAGTTTCCAACAATGAACAGTCCAGCGTTCACAGCTTATCCGCAGATGCTATTCGGTGCAATAACTTTTACTGGTACTAGTCTCATCACAATTTGATGTCGAGTTCTCTAGATATACTGTACATACACATGTTAGTGTGACATAGGCACGTAGCTAAAGGCAGACAGACAGACAGACAGACAGATAGACAGACAGACAGACAGGCAGGCAGGCAGGCAGGCAGGCAGGCAGGCAGGCAGGCAGGCAGACAGACAGCCAGACAGACAGGCAGGCAGGCAGGCAGGCAGACAGACAGACAGACAGACAGACAGACAGACAGACAGGCAGGCAGGCAGGCAGACAGACAGACAGACAGACAGACAGACAGCTCTTTACATGCCCAAATTCTGATCAATGCTAATAAAACACTCTGGCCAAGTTTCGACACAATTGGAAAAGCAGTTCTCTAGGCACATATAACACTCCGAGACAGACGCACTGACAGATGGATGGATGTCTCCACTATATCCCTGTCAGCAGATCATGAAGGCTAGGGGAATGGATTTTCTGGGTTATACCTCTCATAGAACTGTGCTTCTGAAGTACCCTAAACATGGGTCAAGTCAATAAGAAGTCACTTGACCCAGAGATCTTTTCAAAAGCCAGCTTGGCTTCCACTGACCCTTTAAACGCACACAGTGGACTGAGTTCCTAAAACATTAGCACAATGCTAAATGCATGGGTGCTGAAATGCATTCCTGGAACCCTAATGTTTAAGGAGCACATCCCATAGTGCACACACAGTACATTCAATCTGGAGAGAAAGCTGTTGACTGGATGTGCTGCACTAGTGTTGTACAGTAAGTGCAGTTTAGCTACACTCCAACTACACACATGCTGCCATTTATAAAACTACAAGGGAATGCACCACAAGCTGTGCTGTAAGTACATTTAAACACTTGAATAACTACACTCTTCACAACAAAACCTGTTTTTCTTTTTTTACTGCAATGGGGTTTCACGCAGTGAAGGAAAGAGGTTGGATGGTGAATAATTAAAAATAATAAAAACCCATGATTGTACCATGGCTTACAAGTCAAACGTAAGTTCATTTAAACAGTGCAGAAAACACAGTAAATAAATCCATTTAGCTGCATTGAAACACCTTTGTTTCCTGGTTGTACTGTACATGACTGAAAAGCCCCATTGAGAGTTAAGGACCTGATTGATGTAATCGAGTTAGGCACCCAAATAGGTTGAACTATCCACTGAGTTCCCTGCTACCTGCAAGTCGTGCATTTTCTTCAAAAGGGTGCAGCACTAAAGTATTGTACAGTAATCATATCATAATGCGTCTATTTTTGGTTCTGAACTTGTTCATTCAACGCAAGTTTAACAACAGTGTATTTTTGACTGCAGTATCATTCAGATCTCAGGGGTCATCTGCCAGCCCAGCTTTTTAACCACTGTACAAAAGAGCTAGGTTAATTTGGATAAGCAGTTATAAACATGAAGTATGAAGTGCCCCTTAACCCTGCTATTCTACAATACCTGTGTACAGTATGTATGTATGTATGTATGTATGTATGTATGTATGTATGTATGTATGTATGTATATCAAGGGGCCAACCTGTATAAATAACTTGAAATAAATAATATCCACAACACAAAAGAGTATTTAAATTCCACTTTTTTCCACTTTCCAAATTCTGCTTTTCATCCCAATTCATGTATTTAATCAGATATCTGTACTTCAGATCTGTGTATCTGTCTGTCTGACAGAGTGAGTTCTATTGATAATTATATATATATATATATATATATATATATATATATATATATATATATATATATATATATATATATATATATATATATATAATTATCTCAATACAGTGCAAGTCCCGCTATGAGGTTCTGGTGTGCTGTGCACCTCGCTGTTTGAATGCTACCATTACAAATAAACAAATAAACAGACGAGCTGCTGTGGAAGCCCAGTGTCCTTCCAGGCGTTGTCTTCTGCATGCTGGCATGCTGGCTGCCTGCTGCTCCATTCCAATAGGACAGTTAAGCGGTAATAAATAGCCCAGGTAGTGTATTACAAAAGTAACGAAAACCATCTTACACGCTCTCCCCTCTGTTATCCTTCAAGTACAAAATAGGATGACGCAGTGAGAGGATCAACAACGGAAGGGGAGCGCCTAGCCAAGTGATTGTGGGATTCGTCTGAGGAACGCATTTGACTTTTCTTGGCAGGGCCTCGATCACTTGTTTAATCTGGGGAACATCCATATGCAAGCCTCTTCTAAACCCCAGAGAAGCGCTGCATCTCCCAATCTGACCTGACTTTCATACTTAATCTGGTCTAATCCAGCCAGGCATTATCTTCATCTGTGCAATGAAACCCCAAGTATCCATTCTAATATTGGGTGAGGAAGGCATTTACTAAATTACTTGCCAAAATTCATATGGTGTTGCTTAGCTGCTTATTTTAATCAGATGGTGCATGTAAGTGACGATTAGTGACTAATACCGTCTCTCTCTCTCTTTCTCTTGGGTGGGATGCTGTTCATGGAAATGCTTTTTCCAAAATGAAATGAAATTCTAAAAACACACCCTCAGTCTTTATGAAGGACAATGCAGGGTCAGTTTCCTTTTTACAACCAGACAACAGTGTCGTCAGCCTGAAGTGGGTATGTTAACCTGCGTTTCTCTGTGGTCAAGTCTGTTTGCAGGAAGGGGGTTTAAAAGTATTCTCTAGAACTGCTACAATAAGCTTTGGAAATAAGAGAATTATGCTTGACAAGAGCTGTAAACAGACTGTAGTATAACCTTTCAGGGGAGTGGTTCAGGAGGTTAACTCAATGCCCTGGCATTGGGAGCTTAAGAAATTCCCAATATATACCAGCCTGCCAAGAGCTTGTTATATAGTGGCCTGAGTTCAATGATTAAAATAGCAGGTGCTTAAAAATAAGACAGTACGGCCTGTTTCTATTAGGTGAGCCTTTGCTTTAAGGAGTCTTAACTACTTGAATCGTGTGCATGGGTGTGCATGTGTCTATATGTGTGCATTTGTTACTGCTTTCCTTTCTCAGAAATCAAGGTAAACAACCAGTTTAAGAAGAGAGTAGATAAATATAGACCCTGTGTTCCTACTCTTTCTTTCTTGTTTGTTTACTAAGGGTTTTATTTTGCAGCCTTATTTGTAAGGTTTTTGTGTAAACTTTCTTGGTTAGAAATGTGCAGTTACTTTTGCATTGTAGAAAACATTTGGCAGGAGGAATGTCAGGGTAGTCTTGTCTAGCAGTCGCACTGAGATTATAAGAAAGGTTCAAATTGCTTACAGATTGCAGAATGTTTTCGGGTTCTCACTTTTCAGGAGTGCAGTTCCTCAAATGAAACTATAAATAAAGCAAGAATGTCTTCTGAGCTATACGCCACAGATTCAAGATGTTTCTAATGTCAGTTTTGGATTGTCAGTTCTGTGCAATTGCTGTGTATGTCTCCAACGTTGAAATTGGGAAATCAGTGTTTGCTTTTCTACAAAGCGATACCAGGGCAGCACATGTAGGTCAGGCTTTCCCATGAATTGGCTTGCATGGATTATTTGATGGCAAATTGGAAGAAGACAAGTGCAACGACCTACAAGCAGGTTAAAGCTGTCTATGAGTTCATGGGATAAGAGCAACAACAGACTGGCCATATGGCAGCTGAGCTCACATTTTTTTTACTTTAAACTTAGATGCCAATACTAATTACTTCATAAGCTATACTAAATCATTAAGCATCTTCCATGCTTGTTATGCATAACATGCTATTAATCTTGATATGCTTCCCAGTGTATCCGAGTGGTTTCAAACCCCAGCTCAGACAGTCTTTACACTTGTCCTGGACTGGCCGGGGCTGGACAGGGTTACCTGACGCAAAAGTCCTGATTAACAGAAAGATAGACAGCTAGATGGATGTGACATTAACTGCCGTGTGCCAAGGGCACAGGCAAAGGGAACATAAGAGATGTGCAGTTCAACTAGAGACGTGTGGTATTTACCTGTTTGTTTCACCCCACGTAACAGTACTGGTCCTTACAAGTATTCAACAGAAACTGAACTGCTAAATACAGCCCCTGCATGCTGGCATTCTCTACTGCATCACTGCCTGAAAGACTATAATTAATAACTAGAGAAGTGTAGCTATTGACCTTTTCCAGGTAATCGACAACCCTCCCGTTAATCACTGAGCGATCGCTCTTCCACTTGCAATTATGAGTTGACACATAAGACCAAAACAAAACAAACACAAAAAAAAAAAGAGTGAGAATGATTATATGAAACACATGATGTGTACAAAACATATTATACAATGTGGGTCCTGTACTGCTCTCACTGAATAACATGCACACACTGAAACTTATACATAGCCTCTGATTTACAATGAAACAGTGTGTAGATTAACATCTGGGCTGAAGAAAAACTATATACAGGTAGTCTCTATTTCTCTATACCCCCATCACATCAAAAAATCATTGAAGACAGAGGACTAGTGAAGGGTCCTCATACAGTCAAATATAGTATTTGTACAGTTTACTGGCCTAACTGTAAATTAACACATTTGTGAAGTGAATCGTAAAATATTGAGGGAACACTGTACTTTATTGTCCTTAAATTTAGAGAAAGAGAAAGGGGTGAAATTATTTATTTTACTGCAGGATAAAAAATGTGCTTCATTCTGCCAAACAGCTCTGACAAGGTGACAATTATTTTCAAATCCCTAATAATTTACACCACAGTATATAGTTGTAGTCAAATGTTTACAAACCCCAATGGAAATTTATAATTTCTAGACATTTCTCAAAAAACAAAGAATTTTAGGAAAAATCTTTTGTAGCAAAAGCTTTGCTTTCGTGGATGAGGAAAAAAAGTTATAAAAAAAAGAAATATATGTCTACAATTATTTATTTCAGCATTTTTTGTGCAAAACCCAAAAAATGCTAATTCAAAACTAATCATACCCTTTAATGCTATGATAGTATTGTCTACAAGGTGCTAGACATTTTAATATGATAATGCAGATTCTAGAAAAGTCTAGACAATGCTGGATTGTAGGTGAACGTTCTTAGAGAGTTTAAAAGGGTTAGGCATAGGATGATTGCTGTAATTACCAATAAGTCAATATGGGAAAAAGTAAAGAGCTATCTGAAGACCTTAGGCAAAAAATCATTTATTGTCATAAAGCTGGAGAATGATACAAGAAGATTTCCAAGCATTTGAGTAGATATCTATTTTGTGTAACTTTTTTTCCTCATCCACAAATTTCCACTGGGGTATGTAAACTTTTGACTACAACTGTATATTTTTTTATATAATGACCTGTTAGTAAGCTAGTTGTTAACAGTTAACAAACAGAAAAGTGTCATTTAAAATAAAGGGTGACAGTTTACATGGAATGCTCAGTGTAAAGAAATAAAAACACTGTATACTCTTCTATAAGTAGTGAGAGCTATGCTAAGAACCTGACTAATTGAGCTGTGTGTGTTGCTACACTCATTTTTTCTCTAGACTGCTCCTCATTGAGCCATCATTATTTGCAATTTGCCTAAGTCATCCATTTGCTGGTACGTCAAGCATGAAAAAGAGGCAATTTCAGAAAATGGAAATGCCTCTCAAACTCAGTCTTCGGGAAGTAATATGGTAGAAGTTACTGTCTGACAGAAGACTACCTGATAACTGTCACATGGAGATGAATATTAATGTGTCAATGTTAAGGTGGCTTTGTTTCCCATCTTGTTGACACTGTGAAGGCATCAGGCTGCACTGCAATAGGATCTGTCGGCGGAGCTCAGGGATTCTTTTTTCTTTTCTTATCGGAGGTCATATGAACCTACCAGTCAGCGCAGATAACAATGTCAAAATGCCCTTCCAGTGGAGAGACGTCAGCCTCACTGTCCCATCTCACAACGCTGCACAGAGGGGAAACAGAAGAACTACATTAGCCACATTCATTGTTTTTATCATGTCAAAGACAGCAAAAGCAGATTCAATTCTTCCAATAGGATTTTTTTTTCAGTTTTTTTGTTTTTGTATATTAGATCTCTGTAGAGCCTTGTCCTTAATCAGGGGCGTCCAATCCCAGCCCTGGAGGACCATTCCACTCCAGGTTTAACAGAAAAAAATGAGATAATGAACTACTTCAGGGTGGATGTAGGTTTAACTGGTTCAACTAAACAGTTTAGAACAAGGTTTGAATAAAGACCTGGACAGTTGTCCACCCCTGTCCTAAACAATGTGGTACCCCATTCGGACTGTATTTTAGAGAATACGCTACAGGTTTCGTTTACACCTATGAGGATGTTTCAATATGTTTTCTGAATAACGCCTGTAAATGTTCTCATGGCAGATATTTTCTAATTGAGAGCGCATGTGTCCTGGTCCATTGGATAAGGGGGCAGCAGTGGATCCTGCGCTGCCATTGTGGGTCGTACCAGCGTCTTTGAGATTAACATGAAGACTGCGCAGTAAAGAAGAATGTGAATTGTGTTACAAAACGCCTGCATTATGACACATCCTCCTGGGTTTGTGGATATGTGAAGTGCTGCACTTGAAGTGTATATGGACAAGTGAATACAATGGGCCAGTTATCAATGGGTTTACACCATGCAATTAAAATCAAACTGCTAATGCTACAATGCTAGTAACAAACTACTCGGTACTGTAGGTTCAGTCTAGGACTCAAAAGTTTGCCCTAAGCTGTTTGTTACTACTTGTAATGGTTCTGTGGTTCTGCAGTGGAGCTGCCAGATCTGTGTTGTCCTCCGGCACTATAGGTCTGGTGGCATTGCTGTGGATCTGCAGTGCTAAAAATGACGGCTTGGCAGGAGCACATTTCGGAGGACGCGTGTTCCAGCCACCATTTCCGAGTCGGCGGGGGTTGCGAGAGGTGAGCCGAGGATACAGATAATAATTGGGCATACTATATTGGGGAGAAAACCGGGGTTAAAAAATTACCGACGACTAAATTTTTATTAAAAAAAGAAAAAAAATTAAAAAAAAGACTGTGATAAAGACTGTGACAAAGACTGTGACAAAGACTTTGACAAAGACTGTGACAAAGACTGTGATAAAGACTGTGACCAATACTGTGACAAAGACTGTGATAAAGACTTTGACAAAGACTTGATAAAGACTGTGACAAAGACTGTGACAAAAACTGTGATAAGAACTGTGATAAAGACTGTGACCAAGACTGTGACAAAGACTGTGACAAAGACTGTGACCAAGACTGTGATAAAGAATGTCATAAAGACTGTGACCAAGACTGTGATAAAGACTGTGATAAAGACTGTGACCAATACTGTGATAAAGACTGTGACAAAGACTTTGACAAAGACTTAATAAAGCCTGTGACAAAGACTGTGACAGACTGTGATAAAGACTGTGACCAATACTGTGACAAAGACTGTGATAAAGACTTTGACAAAGACTGTGACAAAGACTGTGACAAAAACTGTGACAAAGACTGTGACCAAGACTGTGATAAAGACTGATAAAGACTGTGATAAAGAATGTCGTAAAGACTGTGATAAAGAATGTCATAAAGACTGTGACCAAGACTGTGATAAATGATAAAGACTGTGACCAAGACTGTGACCAAGACTGTGACCAAGACTGTGACAAAGACGGTGAGAAAGACTGTGATAAAGACTGTGACCAAAACTGTGATAAGTACTGTGAAAATAGTGTAATAAAGACTGTGACAAAGACTGTGATAAATACTGTGATGCTGATTATTTTGCAACAATACATAATTGCACTGACGTATCAAAATTCTTCATAAGTTGGTGTCATAACTAAAATGCAATCCTAGGGCTGGTATCACTTGGAACAGGGGAGTACCAGGTACATTCATGCAGCTACATGGTAATCAACAGATTCCAATCTCCAGTGCACAAACAATGTAATACAACACCTGTACAATTACACTACCTGCAATATCACAAGTTATATCAGCTATATGATATCATATAAATTATCAGTCTGCTGCACAATGGATTTGCGACTGCACTTAAATAATTGTACAGTATCTTCATTGTCCCTTTCTGAAAAATCCTGCCTTCACTCACTAAATTCAAATCATATTGCAATGTCATTCTTTTAAAAAGTGTGATAAAGACCTCAAAACAATATCTACAGGGGCTAGAGGGAGCATGCTTCCCCCTGGTACACCGAAACCCCAATCTATAGCACAAGGCCGCAGAGCTGAAGCTCAGGAATCGGAGTGCGATGCTTCTTCATCTGCTGTGGCTTCTCCAAACAATTTCCACGCAGTGAGATTGGACCAAGGAGCAGCTAAAAAATGTGGTACTCAATTAGTTAAAAACTTGACATTTTATCCTCAAAAAATGCCATATTCCAGACAACCCAAATCTAATTAGTCATTTGTAATTATTAACCCTAAACAAAATTATGTCTTGTGGAAACACAATCTTTCTTCACAGCATGGGGCAGAAATCCCTCATACAATCGCACACCACCTTCAGCCCTCCCATCTCTGAATGTGACGGGAGGCTTAACGCACACTAATTATACCCATCTCTGATTGTGACGGGAGGCTTAACGCACACTAATTATACCCACCTCTGAATGTGACGGGAGGCTTAACGCACACTAATTATACCCATCTCTGAATGTGACGGGAGGCTTAACGCACACTAATTATACCCATCTCTGAATGTGACGGGAGGCTTAACGCACACTAATTATACCCATCTCTGATTGTGACGGGAGGCTTAACGCACACTAATTATACCCATCTCTGAATGTGACGGGAGGCTTAATGCACACTAATTAGATGTTTCCTTTTTCAATTTTTTCATCGTGGTTTAACAGGAGTGAAAACAAATCCCCCCCAAAAAAACAACATTAAAATGATTTTCAAGTTATTAATCTTATTCTCAATCTGCAGCACAAGTTATGCTATAATTATTCAAAAGCAAGTAAAGAGATTCTAAATGTTTTTCTTTTTTTATAATATTATTACTATTATTTCTGGATGAGGGTTTTCAATCAAAAGAGTCCTTAGAGGACTATATTCATTAGCTTGGAATTGAGAGACTGAGCAAGAACGCTCCTGTTTACCTTCAATGCACCAATGCTTTACTGCACTGTACACACACACACACACACACACACACAGCTGATCTTACTTATTCAGCATTTACAATGGCATTTTTAAGATTTGTAAGAAATACAGTGCATGAAAACCCTGCATGTTATTTCAATAAATGGGATGCACGTTTCTATAGCGCAGCTGTGCAATATGAAGTGTTTCACCTCAAGGTTATTAGTTTGATGCTTTGTGGAATAATTCAGGTGGCCTCTGCCAAGCTGCAATTCACAAAAACTCCCCTCACAACTGGCACTAAGGCAGAGCAAAAGACAGAACAAAGAGTTACCCGCAGTGTAGACTGGTCCCTCTAGAAAAGTGTTCCTATTTAAGTGTTTGTCATTTTCAACTTTAGCATGCTACCTGATGCCACGAACCGAGCTACCAAGCCTACCTTGGGAAGTCTCCATCTGTACTTGTCACCCGCCTAACCAGTAGGGGGTCGCTGAAGTCAGGTAAAATGTCTTCGACCCACTTTCCTTCGTAATGCGCAGGAGCGCAATGGCCAATGCAGCGCTCCCTATGGGGAAGCTTGGTTATAAACATGGGCAATTCGGTAACATGTGTTGGCATGGCTCTCACTGCACTTCAAGCGGTGGAGCCTTTAACTGAGTGAGTAAATAGGTTACCCCGTAATCTTCAGTTTATCTTGTTTTGTCATTCTTTCATACACTTGCTTTTACCAGGGTTTAGCACAATGCATACACTGTTCCAAGGGTTGAGAGGCCTATGGGGGAGTGTTCCATGTGTCTCCAGTGCTGTCAAACCCACACTTTTAGGCAGCGCTAAAGATATCACATGTATTTTCTGTTGTAACAAAAAGATACTTACCAACTAGATACTGAAGCCGCCTTGATAACACCCATTTTCCTGTTCCTTTCTATGACACTGCGCACATCTAACAAGGAATAGTTAAGAAAAAAAACAGATATGGAAATAGTGATCTGTACTGAACATGTAGTGATCTGTACTGAACGTGCAGTGATCTGTACTGAACATGCAGTGATTGTACTGAACATGCGGTGATATGTACTGAACGTGCAGTGATCTGTAATGAACATGCAGTGATCTGTACTGAACATGTAGTGATCTGTACTGAACATGCAGTGATCTGTACTGAACGTGCGGTGATCTGTACTGAACATGCGGTGATATGTACTGAACGTGCAGTGATCTGTACTGAACATGCGGTGATATGTACTGAACGTGCAGTGATCTGTACTGAACATGCAGTGATTGTACTGAACATGCGGTGATATGTACTGAACGTGCAGTGATCTGTACTGAACATGCAGTGATTGTACTGAACATGCAGTGATCTGTACTGAACATGCAGTGATACGTACATACAGCATTGTCTGCGATCAGAAGAGAAAAAGGAAACCTTGCAGTTCTGCATTTTGTTTGTCTACTATACTGTATATATTTCCAATAACACGCTTATGTTATCGATCTGTGAGTGGATGAATTGGGTCCATACAGTACATACATACTTAACATAACTTGATATTAAACACTGATGACATTTCTAGTTTCTCAACAATTTGACATCATAATCAAATAAATGATTAGCCAGTTACCTGAAACCATACTGCCTTCACTTAATGTGGTAGGACACAAGATAAAACAAACCATTAAACCATTAAACACAACCTAGTCTAAAAACATAAACGAGTCTTGGCAAGAAACACCCTTAATCTCTATTGCTCACAAGGGAAAGATAGTATCAGTGATTGTGGCAGTGCAACTCCTTATTTATCAGAGCTCCCCTCTCTTGAAATAGCACCGGGATATATACTGCAGAGCTAATGGTCAGGGTCCACTGAACACCACAGACCCCAGTGAATATCAGGACTCGATTCAGAGATCAAAGACAACAATCTCTTTAATGTGCAATGGGTTCGCTGTTAACATGCTGCACTGGCAGTGCCGAAAGGAACACTGCGGCTGAGCCAAAGCAATGCCGGACCAAGGCTTATCCTTTAATCCGTTCAGGACCTGGGTGACAGCTCAAAGAAGAGAGGACAAGCGGTGGAGATTTCAATGGCTGCTTCATACACTACTGCATTTCAATGGCATTTAGAGAGTGTCAGTGCTGAACACCACACCACGGCAGCACTGCTCTGCACACACAAGGTCGTGGACATCTAGCTTGTAGGTAAGTATGTATGTATGTATGTAGGCAGGTATGTGCAAGTGAATGCATTCAGTTTGCTTTGAGATTCTATACACCGAGATTAAAGGCATGTCAGGTGTATAATGTATAGTTCACTTGGTGCAGCCTGTGTAATTGATAAATAAATAAATCACCTTCCTTAGTGGTGCTCTTGCACTTCGATCTGGTCTAAAGCAGACAAGAAACACTGTTATTGAAGTATCACCAAACAGCCCTGGTTTCTGGTCAGCCAAGGTGTTGATACAGTACAGAAAGCAGCATTGATTTCTAGTGCACTGCCCAAGCAAGGAATTACAGACCCTATTTTCCACTGAGCTGTATAATGATACAGTGTGGTTTATTTAGTAAGGTCAAAAAATGATGGTGTAAATCACACTCCTATTTTGTATTTTTCTTGGATGCTTCTATTTATTTTCACACTGCATGGCCCTGATACTGGGATGTTCAATACAGGAGATGGAAAATCCGGCTAAGTTTCTGATTCTCAGCTGCCAGTGCCTTGACACAGGACTATCACTGGGAGGTTGCTGTTGGAGACTAATTCAGATGAGTGGCTCAGTAAAAAGGACAAAGGTCAGGGTTGAAACTTGGTGACAGATGCAGGGAAGCAATCTAAATGCTGCCAGTCCTGGAGAATTAAACCCACTCTGGTGGGGGCTAAAGACAGAAAAGATGATACAAATCCTGCAGCGAAACCGATCACGGTAAAGGGACATATACTGAACTGTATTCAAAACCGATCACAATAAAGGGATATTTCATCAAACATTATGTGTTTTGCAAAAGCAATGTTGTTGTTTTTTTTTTTTTTTTTCTTGAATTGCACTATAGGGGCTCCCTCTGGTGTTAATTTGAATCCCTTTCAATTCTTTGAGACCAAGTAATCACAGGCAGTGTGTGGAGTCATGGAAAGTGTCACTGCCTCTGGATTAGAGGATTGGGTTTTAGCACTAAAGGAACTGCAGTACAAAAGAGCCAACTTCCCAACGTTTCGGTATGTTTAGTACACCTCTACCAAGGGAAATTGTGTTTGAAAACAAACCGTCGAGGCTATTAATGCCATGGTGACCACAATCACTTATTTAAATCTATTATTGTGGTTGTGGTGTTTGCTATATGTCTTGTTTACAGAGAATTAAATCCACAATTGTATTTACTGTTTATTTACTGCCTTTAAGAAATCAAATAAATATTGAAACCAATAGATTTTTTTTTCACAGGAGGCCTGTTCTTTTCTTGAATATTTAACAGGGGTTATTCTTGAGAAAGAGGACACCAATGTAACATGCTGTCCAAAGGCAGAGGCAGCTTTGCAGCTTATGCAGAATGCAAAACAAAAAATAAAACAGTTCAAAAGAAATGCAGTTTAGTGCAGAATGGCAGACCCCTACGCTCATTCCACAATTTTAATTTCCAGTATTTGATGCTGTAAATATGTATTATACAGACAGGGCATGTGTCCATTGCAAGAGCTTACTTTAGCTGTAAACTAATCCACCTGAGGAAGGTTCACACAAATGTTCGCAGTGCTGAGGCGCATGTTGGTGGAACGGTGGTTTTTATAATGCTGTTCTGAGAAAAGCAATACGTGAAGGGCATGTGTAGTGACTTCTGATCTTCTCTGTTCATTAGGAATAGCAGCGCTTGAGGAGATGAATAGTAACAATTACAATGGGGCAGTGTGCAAGGATAGGGTATTCTTCTCTGATTTTAAACACACATGACTGAGTGGATCAGGAGCTGAGCCTGAACTGACCAGTCTGGGAGATAAACAAGAAAAAAAAAAACAGAATACTAATAACTTAAGAGAAAGTTTCAAAGTAACTGAATAGGGGAGAACTTTTTTTGGTATATATTTGTGCATCATCATGTAGCAACATCTCTTTTTACACCAGTATCAGGCAATGGCTTGTGCCATTAAGCTCACAACAGGTGTGTACAGTACGTGATCTGGAGTGAGATTTGGGAATACTCCATTGAAATGCATTGTCATTACGCTACTTGTAGGAGTGAGATTGCTAAACACGTATCTCAAATTACATACAGATGCAAAAAAGAAGCATGCATTCACAAGTACTGACATCCATATTTTTTTCATTTAATTCATCTTTCGTCATTAAATCAATCCGAAAACGAAAGTCATTTTTAAAAACCAGCAGCACATAGTGAGCCAGTTTATGATGCCTCGCTCCCTCTCGTCAGCACTGCACCTTGAACTAACCTGAACCCTCAAACCCTGTGCATTCACTCCACAGTCCGGATCAGTACCAGCTGAGAAGATGTAGGCATTATGTACGGGGAGCGAAACTAACAGAGCTCTGGAAACAGTCCGTAGCTACCTACAGGTCTTCTAACATATCTCTATGCAAGCACAGAGTTAGCAACTATTGAGTAAACCAAGTCCTGTGTGACTTGTCTTCCACTGGGAATCCTAATAAAGCCATAAAGCATTTCTGAATGCAGCTGCTTGGAGCCACTGCTTGGGAGCCTAACAGGCTTAACAGAGCAGGAGGGACCAGGGCCCACAACTGTTAGAGAAAAGGATACTGCCCCCTGCAGCAGGGGAGGTTCTGCCATAAGGCTTGGGGGGGCTCGAGCCACCCCACTTTAAAAATAAATAAATACATAAATAAATAAATCTATCATGAGGTTGTGTAGATAGCTGTTACAACCTAGGTGACAATC
The DNA here is from genome assembly GCA_030684275.1 of Acipenser oxyrinchus oxyrinchus. Lineage (NCBI taxonomy): Eukaryota > Metazoa > Chordata > Actinopteri > Acipenseriformes > Acipenseridae > Acipenser > Acipenser oxyrinchus. The sequence continues at coordinate 1,877,949 of CM060251.1, read as the reverse complement.
GTATAATCATTAATCTGCACTGTCATTGCACACAGTTTTACAGTTTAGCAAGAGAGTTCAGTTTTTGCTTTTTTGTCGTTAAAACAATTCTAAGCGTTCTAACATCACCACAGTAACCAACAACCAATCCTGGTCATATTCAGTGCGCGGGAGTCCAGAATCCAGAGAGCTGGAGCCTGCAGTAACAGTTTCAGGATGTAGCTAAATTAATGAACCAGACACAACGGTAAGAATTTATATAAATCCATTTACTTATTAGTTAAATTTTATCAGGTTCATATTCTGGTGTTTTATCTCTCTCTCTCTCTCTCTCTCTCTCTCTCTCTCTCTCTCTCTCTCTCTCTCTATATATATATATATATATATATATACAGTACTGTGCAAAAGTTTTAGGCAGGTGTGAAAAAATGCTGTAAAGTAAGAATGCTTTCAAAAATAGACATGTTAATAGATTATATTTATCAATTAACTAAATGCAAAGTGAGTGAACGGAAGAAAAATCTAAATCAAATCCATATTTGGTGTGACAACCCTTTGCCTTCAAAACAGCATCAATTCTTCTAGGTACACTTGCACAAAGTCAGGGATTTTGTAGGCATATAGTCAGGTGTATGATTAAACAATTATACCAAACAGGTGCTAATGATCATCAATTCAATATGTAGGTTGAAACACAATCATTAACTGAAACAGAAACAGCTGTGTAGGAGGAATAAAACTGGGTGAGGAACAGCCAAACTCAGCTAACAAGGTGAGGTTGCTGAAGACAGTTTACTGTCAAAAGTCATACACCATGGCAAGACTGAGCACAGCAACAAGACACAAGGTAGTTATACTGCATCAGCAAGGTCTCTCCCAGGCAGAAATTTCAAGGCAGACAGGGGTTTCCAGATGTGCTGTTCAAGCTCTTTTGAAGAAGCACAAAGAAACGGGCAACGTTGAGGACCGTAGACGCGAGTGGTCGGCCAAGGAAACTTACTGCAGCAGATGAAAGACACAATATGCTTACTTCCCTTCTAATCGGAAGATGTCCAGCAGTGCCATCAGCTCAGAACTGGCAGAAAACAGTGGGACCCTGGTACACCCATCTACTGTCCGGAGAAGTCTGGTCAGAAGTGGCCTTCATGGAAGACTTATGCCAAAAAGCCATACCTTCGACGTGGAAACAAGGCCAAGCAATTCAACTATGCACGAAAACACAGCAACTGGGGTGCAGAAAAATGGCAGCAGGTGCTCTGGACTGATGAGTCAAAATTTGAAATATTTGGCTGTAGCAGAAGGCAGTTTGTTCACCGAAGGGCTGAGAGCGTACACGAATGAGTGTCTGCAGGCAACAGTGAAGCATGGTGGAGGTTCCTTGCAAGTTTGGGGCTGCATTTCTGCAAATGGAGTTGGGGATTTGGACAGAATTAATGGTCTCCTCAATGCTGAGAAGTACAGGCAGATACTTATCCATCATGCAATACCATCAGGGAGCCATCTGATTGGCCCCAAATGTATTCTGCAGCATGACAACGACCCCAAACATACAGCGAAAGTCATTAAGAACTATCTTCAGCGTAAAGAAGAACAAGGAGTCCCGGAAGTGATGGTATGGCCCCCACAGAGCCCTGATCTCAACATCATCGAGTCTGTCTGGGATTACATGAAGAGAGAGAAGCAACTGAGGCTGCCTAAATCCACAGAAGAACTGTGGTTAGTTCTCCAAGATGTTTGGGCCAACCTACCTGCCGAGTTCCTTCATAAACTGTGTGCAAGTGTACCTAGAAGAATTGATGCTTGATGCTGTTTTGAAGGCAAAGGGTGGTCACACCAAATATGGATTTGATTTAGATTTTTCTTCTGTTCACTCACTTTGCATTTAGTTAATTGATAAATATAATCTATTAACATGTCTATTTTTGAAAGCATTCTTACTTTACAGCATTTTTTCACACCTGCCTAAAACTTTTGCACAGTACTGTATATATATATAATTAACCATTTTGCAGAATGTGAGAATTTTATGTCTTTCTCTATGGCCGACTGACATAACGTTGTATAGCTTGTATCAGTGCAAATATCCACCTTAAGTATATTGTACCTTTCTAAATAGCAAAGGGTCGGACGATTATCATGATGCAATGTTTTCATATGATCAGCGTTTTACTATGATCTCCAGTACAATTGCTTTTCATTGCCATGATATATGAGAAACTATTTCTTAACCATGGATACTCAAATGCAGATTTGTGAACGATATGTGTGAAATGCATTGCACTTAAGTAAAACGCTTTTTTAACATTGTGTAACAATAGTAGATAGCCGTTTTTAACTATGTACTGTAGGGAAATCAAACAAAGCTATTCTATTATTACTATTATTTTTTACAGCAGTAGCATAGTACATTGCATCTCAATTGAAAATGCAGAAGCAAAGAACTTTGGACAGTTTTTGTTTTTCTGTCAAAGGGACAGCATGAAGGTAGTACTTAAGAAAATGACTGTGACTTTAGAAGAGGCAGGACATTGTAATGATGAGCCGTTAGCCGCAGTAGGTGAAGAGGTGCAGAATGTCTTAGGATGTAGCTCAGTCAATAATGGTCCTCCAGAAGACCTAGGAATGAAGATGGTTGGGCCAAAGCAACCTACTCTGTCCACATTTCCAGCAATGAAAAGTGGTTTTCAGAATCGCTCTTTCTGCAGCAACTGGCATAGTCAGTTTCCATGGGTGGAGTACAGCATTAAAGTGGATGCTGCATTTTGTTTCTGTTGCCGTCATTTTGCTCAAGAGACTGGCTAGAGACTGTGGTAAAAAAAAAAGAACAGTTTTCTATATGTGTACGATTTGCAGATTAACTAAATGTCAAAGAAAAATTTCTGTCCTTTGAGCATGTCAAAGATCGCACTGCAGACTTACAGACAGTGTAAGCTTATTACTAATAGGCTTCACAGCCTTGGACTGGACTGTAGTAGCAAATGTTGACAGTTAACTTTGTTGCTAGTTTGTTTGCATTTGAATCTCTTCTGGGTATCAGTAAAATACTCAGTGATCTATTGCAGAATCCTGCACTGGATCTTGCCAATGCCATACAGCTAGTAAAGGATGTAAAGCAAGCATTTAGTCACAAAAGTTCAGAAACGTCTTGGGACAAACTTTGGTCACAAATTGCAGATTTGTGCAATGACTGTAGTATTGCTTTGGAACTTCCTCCTAACAAAAGAAAATGTAAGAGAAGAATGATATCAGGGTTTTGTTTACAAAGACACCACAGGGCAACATTATCAACCAAGCAGAGACCCAAAAAGTCTTTTAATGATTGAGATGTATTTCGCTGTAATCAATCGTTTCACATATGAATTAGGAAGACGTTTCGCTGATGAAACTAGTGACTTACTACAAGGTATGCAAGCATTAAACCCTGCTTCTAGTAATTTCCGAGCCATGAAATTTCTGTTGTTGTTGAAAAATACGGTGATGCCCTTTCTATAGATAAGAGTCTTCTAAAGGCAGAGGTAACAGTTGCTCAAGGTGCAGGCAGTGCCCTCTCATTTATAAACATTGGGAATTTCCTGAGTGCAGTCAGCTTTCCAAATCTCTGGAAATTACTTTGGCTAACATTGACATTTCCATTTATAAGTGTACGTTGTGAACGCTCCTTTTCTGCATTAAGGGAAGTAAAATCCTACTTTAAAACAACAATGTTGCAACAAAGACTGTCAAGTCTTGGCCAGATTTTTATAGAAAAAGAACAGAACCGAGATCCGATTTTGCATCACTTTTTACATCAATGGGCCCAAGGCAAATTGTTTTGTTTTAAGTACTTCATCACTACAGACCTGTACAGCACCACACAGGTCTAGGAAAAATAACTAGTGTTTGATTGTCTTTTTTTCAGTACTGTTTATTTAATTATCCTAAGGGACTGTAACTCCTTGGTGCTGAAAGACATGTAATTGTGCCTAAAGGTTTTGGTAGTATTTACTGCAGTATGGTAAATGTGTTGAAATCTGATCATAACAATGGATATGATGTATAATAGTTTTAGCCAAAGCTTATTTACAGGTTTTATTGTTATGTAGAGCTTATTTTGTTTTGTTTTGTTTTTTGAAAAAATAAATAAATAAATAAATAAAAACATAATTTTGTTGTAACTGGAATGATGAACAAAAATCATCCAATTTTGTAAAGTGAAAAATCTTATAAAATTTGAAAACCAAGAAATGTGTTTGGTTCTTCATTTAATTTGGATAAATATATTTTGATGGTGTTTTTTTTTTTATTTCTTGTGAATGATTAAAGTTCTTTCTCATAAAACTCTCACAAACACAATATATAGGATCAGCTACATTTGCAATGTGTGTATTTATATTATAGCTCAGCCAGTCATGTAAGTGACTTCAGAGATAACAAGTGTTACGAAAGCATATTAACCCAAAATGTTCACATTGGCTCCACTCCTCACATGCTAAGCCCCCAATAATTATTTCTGGAGCTGCCCCTGCCCAGCAGTATCGACCTACTGGACCACAGCAGGCAGTTGAGTCTGAGGGCTGCAGGTTCTTGTGCTCCGTGAACAAAGTAATATCCTAATTTCACTTGTTGCACAGCACATGCTACTAAGCGTAACCTGTGCTGTTTTATGCTTTTATCCAATTATTTTTTTTCTTTCAGCTGTTGCAAAGCGGTGATAATCGCACCCGCTGTAGCCCAGCTCGGAGCACGGTTTATTTTCATCAGAAGAAGGATACTTTGGATGGCTTTTTCATTCCCATCAGATAGCAGGACTTCTTTGACATCAGCAGCAACAGCGATCTAGTAAAAAAATGATTAAAAGAAAAAAGAAATGCATGAAACAATAGTTGTACACGGCGCTCTTGCACTGGTGTGGAAACCAGACGAGGCAGAAGTGACAAGCCTGCTAGTATGATGCTTCCTCACCTATTTCTTTTTTTTTTCTGCATTATTTTAATCATTCAATCAAATCAGTCAATACCTTTATCATTCCATTTGCGAGGAGCCTCTATCTTGCTATCATTCTGTTCGGTAATTGCATTGTGACAGGGGATGATGGTATTCTGAGAGTCTTTCATTTGTGGCTTTCTGTTTATCTAGCTGAGCCATCATACAAGGCTGTCACTCTGCCTCTCAGCTGGCTCTGTCTGCCTGCCAGATGTCCTTCATATAACTTTGCATTGCAGGCAAATGGCTTTGTAAGGCTAATTTTTTTTTTTCTTTAATCCTTTGTGTGCGTGTGTGTGTGTGTGCACATGGTGTGTGTGTTCTGACATGCTCGTACATCAGGGCTGTAACATTGTGTAACATTGTATAACATTGTATAACATTGAATAGAGCTACGACAGGTTTGTCAAATGCCAATCAGACCCCGAACAATATGCTTTTATTTGTAGAGACATATAATAAAAAAAATTTTAAAAAAACAAAATAAACCAGTGTTAAAACTGTGCTCTCCTGACACATCCAGGCAGAATAAAATTAAATGAAGTCGCAGGGCTTAGAGAATGTGTGTGAGGGCTCCTCACTGACTGGCTTAGAGAATGTGTGTGAGGGCTCCTCACTGACTGGCTTAGAGAATGTGTGTGAGGGCTCCTCACTGACTGGCTTAGAGAATGTGTGTGAGGGCTCCTCACTGACTGGCTGGAATCTAAAGAATCTAATTATCACACAGCCACCCCTGGATCATGCTTGCTGGTGTAAAAATGCAGCAAAACATTAGCAGCTATATCATGGCACGCCAACTGAGCTGCACTGAGGGGGTTCCCTCTGCCTACCTTAGACTCTAATGGGTCTTTGAGTCAGTACATTGGTCACCTGTCTGCCTGCGTGCCTGTCTGAGCAGCAGCTACATCACAGCTCTCCCAGCTCTTTTTAATCCCACTGTATAAACTGCATGTATTCATTGAAACAGATGCATTGGTCACTGTTTGAAGGTCATTTTAAGTGAACTGGCTGGAGACAATTATTATTATTATTATTATTATTATTATTATTATTATTATTATTATTATTATTATTATTATATTAATAATAATAAGGAATCATATGCCAGGGGTTAATGCAGCAACCTGGGTTAACTGCACCTGAAACAAATCAGGACTGCCAACTCAGCTGCAGGTAGAGAAAGAAAAAAGCTTCTTGTAATAAGAAGAGGCAATGGAAGAAAAGGTTCCACCGGGAGCCTGCAATGTCACAACAAGAGATATTGACAACACAGAGAGAAAATGGTTTTGCTCATCTGATGCAACCGTCAAATCAATATGATACGAAAGCCAGTCAATCTGGAGGGTCTCTTCAGACTCGTTAGCTTGACCTCAGCTGAAGCAGTTGGCAGTGGACCTGTGAGTTAGCGCTGCCTAGGGAAGTTTTTTTTTTTTAAAACAAAGCACTTGTGTGTAAGTGTGTGTTTCAGTGTACGTGTGTGAATGTGTGTGTCAGTGTGTGTGTATGGGTGTGTATGGGTGTGTGTTTCAGTATGTGTGTGTTAGTGTATGTGTGTGTGCATGTGTATATTAGTGTATGTGTGTGTGTTAGTGTATGTGTGTGTGTGTGTGTGTGTGTGTGTGTGTGTGTGTGTGTAGTGTATGTGTGAGTCAGTTTCTATGTCTGGAAGTGTGTTAAGAGAACCTGAATGAAGGTTACCTACCATGAGCCCAGCCAAGCATGTCATGCCACCCCCCAGTTCACACACGGTAAGGCCCCTGAGAGGAGAGAGACAGAGAGATGGACAGGGAGGGAGAACCAGGACATAGACAGAGAGAGAGAGGAAATAAGAAAATCCACACAGATTAGGGCAAAATGGTCCCAATGATCAGGTATATATATTACACACAATTCAGCGGTGGGGGAGAGACAAGAACAGCCAGGAAGCTGGGGAGACACTGGGCAGACCACCTTGAATGAAAATGATAAAGAGAGGTCACAAAGCATCAGAACCAGTTGGGGGGCTTTCTCATTAGCACTCGTTTAACATGTACACCGCGAGCTGGCAACAATCTGAGAAGGCCTCATTTTTCTTTCTTTTTTGTTTCTGCGTCATCTTCTTTCTATTTCTTTGTCAGTGGTGCTTTCTTTCAGTCTTTCTTTCTGGTGGGGCCAGATTGTGTAGGGGAGCACAAAGACAGAGAGAGAGAGAGAGAGAGAGAGAGAGAGAGAGAGAGAGAGAGAGAGAGGAGAGAGAGAGAGAGAGAGAGAGAGAGAGAGAGAGAGAGAGAGAGAGAGAGAGAGAGAGAGGAGAGAGAGAGGTGACTATGGACACATCACATTATTAGTACCTTACATTGGGCTGGTGTCATGCGTCTGTAGAAAAAAATAATTCAAAGGCTGCCTAAGTGAGCCGGGAGAAATCTAGCACACAGTTTTAGCAGCTCATTATTTCATGTTTTTGGTGAAGCAGTCAGCATTATTATTGTTTGTGCCTGGTTTTAAATGGTTATGTATTTTGTTTTTGTTTAAAACTGTGCAACTGCTTTACAATAGGGATTATCAAGGCACTCACACCAAAACTCAATTGGAGTAACTTTTTGGTGAAAATGAAAATGTCAAAGTTAAACATCCAGTAGCAAGATTACCTTGAGCGAAACTCAACCATGTGCCTCTGTGACCCAGCCTACTTTTTACCAATAACAGCTTTTTTACTTTCATAAATAAATGGTGCAAATGAGTGTGTTACTAGCTTGATAAATCAAATTTCAATTCGAATACGACCAACAACCAATACTTTTGGGTTATGCCTGCCACAGGTCAGGTATTCACTAAGCATTTTATATCAAAGCTGCCAATAGTCCCCTCCGTGAAGTGATTTCCTCGGTCCGGCCCACCGAGGGATTAAATAGCCACTATGCAGAGATCTCGTTCTCTTTTGCTCTCACAACCAGGTAAGTAAGGTAGGTATATACTAACCTTTTCCAGTTGTGTGATTGACTCTTTTAAAAGAGCTTTTTCTCTACAAGTTTTCTGGAGTTCTGTGGCAAAGTGGTTTGCAGTGCACAGGTCTAGCGGTGATGCAGTGATTAGAAACAACAGTCCAAAAATAATTCAGTGATGAAAACAAAGCTTTACTACTAGCTTTTAAATAATAAGACTGACTATACACAACAATGTGTACAGCCAGTCAAAACCACGAGGTTCAGTCCTGAAATAGTAATGACAAACACCTACACGCTCACCAGTCCAACAGTGAGTGCTCCAGGTGCAAGTGGTGTTGTGAATACAATACAAGTGCTTAACAGCGTAGCAGTGCAGTCCGGGTTTGATGCTGGCTTATCAGTGACAGCTCCCGGACATTTAGCCGTCTACAAATGACAAACACGAACAATTAATAGACAAACAGTACAACACTAAACACTCACGGTTTCCTTTTTACTCCTCCAGGTCGTTTCCTTAACCATAACAGAGGTACAGATCGCTCCGCCACACACCCTGATATACCTTCAGTCACGCTCCCTTTGGTAGCGAGTGCAATCACGTCTCCTTCAATCAATGACCGACACATTGCCTACCGTATTAGGGCGATAACTTCTGGTATTGTGGCTCCGCCCCCTTCTTGATAGCCGACTTCCAACTGACCCTGGAATGAACTGTCAAACCATCCAGTCCGGGGCACACTGTTCCTGTTACACAGGGCCCTCACAGGTCGGGAGTGAGATTGTGACTCGGATTCATTCACTCTCTTTTTTTAGATATGCCACGCAACTGTGCGCCGTTTTTAAAAAATATAAAAAATATCATTTCAACAGCCTACATTGCATAGCAAAAAGGTGTATGCAGCTGAGGTGCAGGTCTACCTGGATGGCATGCTACAATCTGTAGCTATTCCCAAATTGCTAGCTTCAGAGCTACGCTTGGTTTCGGGTACGTTGCTGCAGATATCCAGCTTCCAACTCTTCGTTTGTCATGGTGAAAGGACCCTGGGTCAAGCCCTCTCGAAGCAGTGACTGTCCCACTGGATTGTGGACACAGTTGCGACTGCGTATACTAATGCCAGCATAACGCCACCTGGGAGGGTGGCCGCGCACTCTACCAGAGGTGTGACTACATCATGGGCCCTCTTTCGAGGTGCATCATTGACTGATATCTGTACTGCGGCTAGCTGGGCTACACCGCATACGTTCACCAGGTTCTGCCAGCTTATGTGGTAGATCCCTCTGCACCTTCATTAAGCACAAGGGTCCTTGAGGTTGTACGCTCACACCATCAACACTAGTTGGCAGTAGCGAGGCGTCCTTCGTATGCTGTCCGTTCACAATCCCTCGCGATGGCTTTTATATACTTTCCCAAAAGTATTGAAAGGCATTCGCGGGTTCGATGCAAAACAGAACGAGATCTCTGCAAAAGAGAACGAGATCTCTGCATAGTGACTATTTAATCACTCGGCGATCACGTTGGATTTCACTTGTCATGTAGCACTATGTCACAATGCGATCACACTGGATTTCACTTGTCATGTAGCACCATGTCACAATGCGATCACGTTGGAGTTCACTTGTCATGTAGCACCATGTCACAATGCGATCACGTTGGATTCCACTTGTCATGTAGCACCATGTCACAATGCGATCACGTTGGATTTCACTTGTCATGTAGCACCATGTCACAGATCACGTTGGAGTTCACTTGTCATGTAGCACCATGTGTCAATGCGATCACGTTGGATTTCACTTGTCATGTAGCACCATGTCACAATGCGATCACGTTGGATTTCACTTGTCATGTAGCACCATGTCACAATGCGATCACGTTGGAGTTCACTTGTCATGTAGCACCATGTGTCAATGCGATCACGTTGGAGTTCACTTGTCATGTAGCACCATGTCACAATGCGATCACGTTGGATTTCACTTGTCATGTAGCACCATGTCACAATGCGATCACGTTGGATTTCACTTGTCATGTAGCACCATGTCACAATGCGATCACGTTGGAGTTCACTTGTCATGTAGCACCATGTGTCAATGCGATCACGTTGGAGTTCACTTGTCATGTAGCACCATGTCACAATGCGATCACGTTGGATTTCACTTGTCATGTAGCACCATGTCACAATGCGATCACGTTGGAGTTCACTTGTCATGTAGTACCATGTCACAATGCGATCACGTTGAATTTCACTTGTCATGTAGCACCATGTCACAATGCGATCACGTTGGATTTCACTTGTCATGTAGCACCATGTCACAATGTGATCACGTTGGATTTCACTTGTCATGTAGCACCATGTCACAATGTGATCACGTTGGATTTCACTTGTCATGTAGCACCATGTCACAATGCGATCACGTTGGAGTTCACTTGTCATGTAGTACCATGTCACAATGCGATCACGTTGGAGTTCACTTGTCATGTAGCACCATGTCACAATGCGATCACGTTGGATTTCACTTGTCATGTAGCACCATGTCACAATGTGATCACGTTGGATTTCACTTGTCATGTAGCACCATGTCACAATGCGATCACGTTGGATTTCACTTGTCATGTAGCACCATGTCACAATGCGATCACGTTGGATTTCACTTGTCATGTAGCACCATGTCACAATGCGATCACGTTGGATTTCACTTGTCATGTAGCACCATGTCACAATGCGATCACGTTGGATTTCACTTGTCATGTAGCACCATGTCACAATGCGATCACGTTGGATTTCACTTGTCATGTAGCACCATGTCACAATGCGATCACGTTGGATTTCACTTGTCATGTAGCACCATGTCACAATGCGATCACGTTGGATTTCACTTGTCATGTAGCACCATGTCACAATGCGATCACGTTGGATTTCACTTGTCATGTAGTACCATGTCACAATGCGATCACGTTGGATTTCACTTGTCATGTAGCACCATGTGTCAATGCGATCACGTTGGATTTCACTTGTCATGTTGCACCATTTGACAAGCCCTTTCACTTTTTTCTTTCTTTTTTTTGTAAAGAAAATTCTGACTTTTAACCATGTAAGAAGCTGCCGTAACATTTAGCCACACTATAATTTGTAGCAAAAAGAAGCGATATGTTACTATTGGTACAGTGCAGATCTTTAGTTTTAAACCATGTATTAAGTTAAAAAGAATATTCCCACAATACATACAACACCATAATGTAAAGTAACGCGTTTCTTTTAAACCCTGCAGGGTATAAACCACAGCTGTGTTGAACAGTGTGTGTGGATTATACTTATAAAACTTTACCATGGTATTTTTGCAGTTTTACCATGCTTTTCCCATGGTTATGCTATGCATTTTTCATAGTTTACCCTGATTAGCTATGTTTTTTTTTAATATGCTTTACCATACCTCGCTAATCTTTACTATGTTTATCTATGCTTTACCAAGCTTTCCCTATGCTTTATTACACTTTGCTATGCTTTTACTGTCGGAAACATTTTCAAGGGTAGCTTCTGCATGCAATTGTATTTTTCCCGCCCTGACTCAAATTGTAAAAGTCCTATATTTTCCTGTATAGAGGCTGTTCACTGATTCACATTTTTTCTCGATGTGTAAGACAGACAGTGAAATGAAAAGGGATCATTCCATATCATGCTTTCTTTTGGTTTCATTCATTTATGCATTTTTCCTATTTTTTTTTTTAAAGAAAAGATTTTTCTTTTTTTTACCAGTTTACATTTCCACATAACGGAAGAAAATATTGGAATGCACAAATGAACACTGACACACACACACAAAATGCCTTTCCACATCTCTCTCTCTCTCTCTCTCTCTCTCTCTCTCTCTCTCTTTCTCTCAACTTGGCCTTTCACTGCGAGTGCTTGGCTGACCTTCAGGATGAATACTGCCCGATCAATGCTTTCCCTTAAAGGAAATCAAAGCGCAGAGAGCCTTGAGTGCTGGGTGCCTTTCACCTCAGCCAGGAGCTTGCTTGGCAGTATTTGCACCCAGAGGCGGTGCTGCTGCTGGTGGAGAGCTCAGCGGCAGGAGCAGGGCTAACCCTGACCTCCTCTCAGCAGTCAGCAGGGCCCGGCACAAGCTGCTGACGCAACAAGCAGTTACCTGAACACCTCGGGGGTTTTCAGGCAGTAGTAGGCCAACACTTCTTCTGAAGGCCACACACCTGCAAGACAAAATGAATACATACATAAAAAGAAAGAAAGAAAGAAAGAAAGAAAGAAAGAAAGAAAGAAAGAAATAAGAAGAAACACCAAAGTTGGTAAAGGAAAACCTTGACTAGGAAAATATGACCTATCAAAATCTCTTTTCTAGAATATCAGCAGAATATATACTGTGTGTAGCTGGCTCTTTGAGCTATAAATATATATATATATATATATATATATATATATATATATATATACACAGTATATATATATATATATATACAGTACTGTGCAAAAGTTTTAGGCAGGTGTGAAAAATGCTGTAAAGTAAGAATGCTTTCAAAAATAGACATGTTAATAGATTATATTTATCAATTAACTAAATGCAAAGTGAGTGAACAGAAGAAAAATCTAAATCAAATCCATATTTGGTGTGACAACCCTTTGCCTTCAAAACAGCATCAATTCTTCTAGGTACACTTGCACAAAGTCAGGGATTTTGTAGGCATATAGTCAGGTGTATGATTAAACAATTATACGAAACAGGTGCTAATGATCATCAATTCAATATGTAGGTTGAAAGACAATCATTAACTGAAACAGAAACAGCTGTGTAGGAGGAATAAGACTGGGTGAGGAACAGCCAAACTCAGCTAACAAGGTGAGGTTGCTGAAGACAGTTTACTGTCAAAAGTCATACACCATGGCAAGACTGAGCACAGCAACAAGACACAAGGTAGTTATACTGCATCAGCAAGGTCTCTCCCAGGCAGAAATTTCAAGGCAGACAGGGGTTTCCAGATGTGCTGTCCAAGCTCTTTTGAAGAAGCACAAAGAAGCGGGCAACGTTGAGGACCGTGAGACGCAGTGGTCGGCCAAGGAAACATACTGCAGCAGATGAAAGACACATCATGCTTACTTCCCTTCGCAATCGGAAGATGTCCAGCAGTGCCATCAGCTCAGAACTGGCAGAAAACAGTGGGACCCTGGTACACCCATCTACTGTCCGGAGAAGTCTGGTCAGAAGTGGCCTTCATGGAAGACTTGCGGCCAAAAGCCATACCTCCGGCGTGGAAACAAGGCCAAGCGACTCAACTATGCACGAAAACACAGGAACTGGGGTGCAGAAAAATGGCAGCAGGTGCTCTGGACTGATGAGTCAAAATTTGAAATATTTGGCTGTAGCAGAAGGCAGTTTGTTCGCCGAAGGGCTGGAGAGTGTACACAAATGAGTGTCTGCAGGCAACAGTGAAGCATGGTGGAGGTTCCTTGCAAGTTTGGGGCTGCATTTCTGCAAATGGAGTTGGGGATTTGGTCAGAATTAATGGTCTCCTCAATGCTGAGAAGTACAGGCAGATACTTATCCATCATGCAATACCGTCAGGGAGGCATCTGATTGGCCCCAAATTTATTCTGCAGCATGACAACAACCCCAAAACATACAGCGAAAGTCATTAAGAACTATCTTCAGCGTAAAGAAGAACAAGGAGTCCTGGAAGTGATGGTATGGCCCCACAGAGCCCTGATCTCAACATCATCGAGTCTGTCTGGGATTACATGAAGAGAGAGAAGCAACTGAGGCTGCCTAAATCCACAGAAGAACTGTGGTTAGTTCTTCAAGATGTTTGGGCCAACCTACCTGCCGAGTTCCTTCAAAAACTGTGCTAAGTGTACCTAGAAGAATTGATGCTTGATGCTGTTTTGAAGGCAAAGGATGGTCACACCAAATATGGATTTGATTTAGATTTTTCTTCTGTTCACTCACTTTTCATTTAGTTAATTGATAAATATAATCTATTAACATGTCTATTTTTGAAAGCATTCTTACTTTACAGCATTTTTTCACACCTGCCTAAAACTTTTGCACAGTACTGTATATATATATATATATATATATATATATATATATATATATATATATTCTTAAAAAAAAAAAAAAAAAATCTATTTTATTTCTATATATATATATATATATATATATATATATATATATATATATATATATATATATATATATATATATATATACTTAAAAAAAAAAAAAAACTATTTTCTTTCTGCACAGAAATATCTTTTAATCATTTAAACCTTTCTGTGCCCATCAATGCATTTATCACTTTTGGACACTGCAGTTATACCTCCTTTAAAAAAAAAATATATATATATATATATATATATATATATATATATATATATATATATATATATATATATATATATATATATATATATATATATATACTGGTGTTGCTACATAAACTTTAGCATTATTCTAAGATGCTTTAGTTGTTTTTAATTCTTATTCTAATTGATTATTTCATGGAATTATGATACACTGGTGTCGAGCATCACTGAGTCATGTTTTGTTTCTGGATTTTGTATCCTGATGTCTCGTCTACACTGAACTCATTTTCTGAATCCCACGCATTCAATTCGATGCTGAGCTCTACAATGGGAATGGGAAGCAGTCGGAAGATCAGGTCTGAATCACTGTATCAGGTGACTGCCGCACTCACTGAGGATATCCAGGAGAAAAACCGGTACTGAAACCAGTACCCATCCTTCCTATTGTATACAACAAACTGAGCAAGTGTCTGTGCTGTCGACTGGGTCTCAACCAGAACTCAGAGATACAGCTTGGATTGTACACCAGGAGCCCCCCACATCTGAGAAATCAACCAATCACAGTTAATTGTTTGCCATCATTCTAGTATATCTTATCCTGTGTACTGATGTCATCCTGTGCACATTACACCACACCTAATTACAATGTTAAAATAACTGCTGAAATAGATAAGTAAGAAATGAAATTGCTACAATCTGAAGGCAAAAGGTGTTTAATGCTACTGGCTCAAGTTTCTCCAGCTACACTTTTGGTTTTAATAAATAGTCTCACCACGACGCAGCACTTGTAGGGATTCAGGGGCAGTTGATTCTGGGTTGAACCATTTCAGGACCGGGGGAGGGGGAGCGAGCCTCACTTCATGGTCCTCTCACGCAAACTGCACAATGACATCTCTTATACAATAAGATACACCCCACACACGATATGTTAATCTGATCTGATCTAAAGAAACGACTGAATGCGATTTCCAGAACCTTTTGCTCAGGTGGAAATGCAGATAATAGCTGCATTGCAGAATGATCATCTGGTAATCCTGCTTTTCATCCCTGAATGCTGGTCACAGGTCAGCCCGTAAGTGTATTGGTGCTTCTCTGTCGCTTCTCCTGCAGTGACAAGAGGCTCTTATCAGGAACAGGCGTGTTCTGGGCATCCCTTTAACAGCACAGCAGGCAATTGCTCAGAACTGCTCTAAAAGCAGACAGAGATGTCTTCCACAGCCCTGCTGCCCCAGCATCTCTTTAACCGAGCTGCACGCTTTACAAGTATAATTTTGCTACTTATAAATGTAAACCAATGCACTGAGAAGTCAAAACACAAAAGCTCCCAATTCCAGAGAACGATTAACGATTGTAACAGGCAGACATGCTTATCAGTTACTGTCAGTAGTCCCCGTTTAGTTAAGTAATAACAGTGCCATAATGCTTCCATTGTTTTGTGTATACATTTTGGCACTGGAAGAAATAAACGCTCATTTCAATAAACTTCTGGCTGCTCGGAGCTTTGTTTGAGGGAGCTCAGCTGCTGTTTTTCACTTTTTTCATTTTGTGGTTGAGGAGTCAAAAAAAATTTAAAAAGGAAAACAAAGAAAAGCCGTCAATATAATAAGCAGCTTAAATGCACCCATCCGCAGCTCTCTGTGCAGATCCCGGGTCATCCTCACACAGACAGCCCCGGCCACGTGCTCGCCAGGATTAGCTGAACAAGGATGTATTCATGTTTATTGATAACACGTCAAAGTAGGGCTTTTTATTTTGCATTCAAAGTAATATGCAATTGTTTTCTTCTACATATATTTTGTGTAGAGTGTGTGTTTACGGGGGATGTAGCTTAGTGATTTAATGCAAAAACACCTGACTAAGAAAGATAAAACTAGCTATAGCAAGGGATTAAATGCTTCCTTTTAATAACTCATCATACATACATACATACATACATACATACATACATACATACATACATGCATGCATACATACACACACACACACACACACACACACATACATGCAATATTATTATGCAGGACAATTCTGTCACTAAAGATAAATCAACCTATAAAGCAGATAAAATATAAAAAGATTATCAAAGTTCAAACCAATCAGCAGTAATGTAATAAGAAGGATTGCTTGTTTTTAAAAAGACTAAACCCCATCACAAATCCTTCAACTGCTACAACAACCTAGAATGAGTTTCATGACCACAATCAACACGAGAATACATCCCAAAATTGTAATGGAGTGAATTGAACAGTAACAGAGGTAGACGAACAGGTTAATTCATTTGATAATGATAATGAGACCCAACATTTGCAGAGCTCTGGAAACAGCAGCCAATGTAACCATTCGAGGCCTGCTCGCTAGCAAGCACCTGTGAATTAATTGGACTGGGAGAGGAGTGCGGAGAGGGGAGGGGTTAAAGCTAGTTGTCACACAGGGAATAGTGAAGCACCCTTCAGACCTAATGTATGTTTTCTTTATAATGAGAAACATTGTGCTAACAGCAAACAAACAGGCATGTTCGTTCAGCCGGGTTATTGTACTGTAAGTGGCCACCATGGATTTCCTGGTGCTGTAAGGAGACAACATTAAAGCTAAGTGCCCTCACTGGAAGAACAGCTGGGTTTAAACTGAATTTAGATGCACAGCACAGCAGAGGAGAGGACAGGACAGGAGAGTCAGGACCGGACAGGACAGGCAAGGGATGCTATCTCTTAATCAGTTGTACTAGCCAGGAAAAGAAAACTTTGAAAAGTAAACCAAAGAGCGGCCGTTATACTGATCATCAGGATCATACTTATTTTTCAAACACCTCAGTGTAAATAGGTGTTTGAAAATAAAGTAAATAAGTAAATAAGTAAATAAATAAATACCTGTACATTTAAAGTGCAGTGAGGTAGCAAACTGATTCCAGTAAATGTTTTGTAATATGAATTACCAATACTTCATAGATATCACATATTCCTAAATGACAGATGCATACGTTATGCTAAACGGGAACCTTGATTTTTATGATGCATTATTTTCCGTGCTGCACTTCCCGTCATGAAGGGATGCAGCCAACACTGAAGATACTGAAAGTGAGTTCCTGACTTCAATTCACAATGTTTAGTCTTTTCGTTTCTGTAAGGAGCGATTCGATACATTTTCTTCAGTAATAACTTCAAATAAAACACCATTCAAAAATTCAATTCATACAACGTGTGGTTCATTTAGAAAAATGTGAGACCTACTGTACAATAGGATGGCAATACAAATTGGGTAAGATTGGCTGGAAATATTGTGTTTGCGCTATGTACTTTCATTTCAAGTAATTCAGAAGCATACAGAACAGTTCTCTAGTGAAGGAAGGGAAGGGAAGGAGTACACTGGGGTAGGGTATATGGGGTAGTGTTTGAAGTGAGATGCAGGCTAAGGCAGTAAACCCCAACATGATACTGACACCGGCCCTTGGATCCTAACCTGAACCCCAAAGCTTTCCCATGATTTGCACATTAACTAAAAAGTCAGATCATTCTTAAGCCTCCTCCATTTCAGATCCAATAATGGATAAGGTAGCATTTTGCCATGATCAACTGGCAATCTGTCCAGGCTGACTGCTACTTTACTTCAACTTGAGATTAGCTATTGAAATGAAATGAAACCCAAGACACTAATAAAACAGTATTCGTAGCCTGCAGCCACACCAACTTGAAGTGTGATCTCATCCGATATCAGATGCTAAGAACAGTTGAGATGAGAGGCCTCCAGTGACTATCCGGTGGGGCAGTGCTTGCAGTGGTGAGGATACAGGCTCAGTAAGGGCTACTTCCCTTAGGACCAGAGCTCCACTCCAGACTCCCCAGCATGGTGTCAGGGGACAGTAGATTGGAGGGATGAGACCTATAAAGGGGTGATAATCAGGGCCTCTCTTTCCTGCAAGTCTCGTGACATCGTTTTTTTTTTTCAATTTGACCATGGTGAAGGAGTCCATTAACTTCTCCAACTCCTTTCCCTCCTGTGTGGGAATTATCATTTCAGTGTCACACTAGAACCCAGAACACCTCGCGAGACATGGGATTCTAAACACTGGCCGTGTTTTTTAATTACAGTTTGCTTCCCACTTTGCTTTATTATACCAGTTGTTTGTTATTTGGACTCCACCACTTATTTCTACATAAAAGGGCCTTTTTTCCCCCCATGTGTATTGCAATACAGTATCAACTAGCTGAAGCATAACCTATCAGCAACACATTGGAGTGTTTATCACTGCTTACTCCCAACTCACACAACAGCAGGGAGTCCTGGAGACTTGAAGAAACTCAATCTTCAGACAGGAAGCGAGAATCAAAACATCATTATTAACTTTAAGAATGTACAGAAATCAACTCAATGTTAAGCTCTCCAGTGCAAACCAATCAGTGCTTTCCTAAGACTTGCATCTCTTGGATGTCTCTGCGTTTGTTCACATGCAAATTGTTACAAAAAAACCTCTAAAACAACATCAGATATATTATTATTATTATTATTATTATTATTATTATTATTATTATTATTATTAGTAGTAGTAGTAGTACTTTTTTAAGTATTAAATTGGTCATTGTTTATTGTACAGTAATACTGAAACAGCAATACCAGTAAAGACAATTAGCCTACTGTGGAAAATCAGCCGCAATGCCTCCATATAAAAAAGAATACTATACATTTAGACATCTAGTATAGATTTGTAATATTAGAAACAACAGCATTTTGACCATATTTGTATATGTATACATATTATTATGATTCTGCTGTTATTATGCGCCCTGCTCACCGCCCACCACCTTCCAAAATATCATATATATGTATTTTTTTTCTATATAAATAATGTGCCTCTCACAGATAACAGGGCTTTCTCCCTGGGTAAACACGTTTTTGTATGAAGGCATCTGGCCGGTATAATGAGCAGCTGATCTGTGCAGGACTACTGCATTGTCTTTGCTCTCAGGGACAGTACTGAAATCGTTACACTGGTGTTTATCCCAGGCTCTGATAGCTTAGTTATCTGCCTTCCAATGCCAAGATAGAGGGAATGTCATCATCCGCCAGCCTGGCTGTCTGATGGGCAGTTAATAGATATATCAGACCTGGGGATATATGCTAAGCACAGCAGATGAACGGGGTGGGTGATACATTGATTGAATAGCATAGGGAGAATGGCTTTCTTTTTGACAACCTAAGATTACGGTTCAGCACAGCTTAAATTGCTTACTGCTCTTCTAGCAGGCTTTCAAATTACAGTCCTGTCACCTGGATTCTGTCTATTTGGAGAATGTTAATGTATATAAACAATTAAGAAAGAAAAAGAGAGGGGGGAGGAGAAGGGTGTGTGTGTGTGGGGAGGGGGTCCAACTGTCTGCGCGTTGGTTCAAACAAAATGGCATCGAACAGATCGTTTGTGCGCTGGTGTCTTCAGCAAATAAAAAATGACTGATGTTAATTACAGAGGTGCATTCGGTAGTTGCGGGTTGAACAGCGGCTAAAGTGTGTAAAATGCTCAGTTGTGTTACTGCTGCAGAATATTTCATAACAGGACGTGTTATGACACTGTTGCAGCAGCAAAGGTCATTCAAAATGATCTAGACGGCATTCAGAATTGGGCAGACACATGGCAAATGACATCTAATAGAGAAAAGTGTAAAGTATTGCATGCGGGCAATAAAAATGTGCATTATAAATATCACATGGGAGATAGTGAAATTGAAGAAGGGAACTATGAAAAAGACCTAGGAGTTTATGTTGACTCAGAAATGTCTTCATCTAGACAATGTGGGGAAGCTATAAAAAAGGCTAACAAGATGCTTGGATATATTGTGAGAAGTGTTGAATTTAAATCAAGGGAAGTAATGTTAAAACTCTACAATGCATCAGTAAGACCTCACCTAGAATATTGTGTTCAGTTCTGGTCACCTCGTTACAAAAAGGATATTGCTGCTCTAGAAAGAGTGCAAAGAAGAGCAACCAGAATTATCCTGGGTTTAAAAGGCATGTCGTATGCAGACAGGCTAAAAGAATTGAATCTATTCAGTCTTGAACAAAGAAGACTACGCGGTGATCTGATTCAAGCATTCAAAATTCTAAAAGGTATTGACAATGTCGACCCAGGGGACTTTTTCGACCTGAAAAAAGAAACAAGGACCAGGGGTCACAAATGGAGATTAGATAAAGGGGCATTCAGAACAGAAAATAGGAGGCACTTTTTTACACAAAGAATTGTGAGGGTCTGGAACCAACTCCCCAATAATGTTGTTGAAGCTGACACCCTGGGATCCTTCAACAAGCTACTTGATGAGATTCTGGGATCAATAAGCTACTAACAACCAAACGAGCAAGATGGTCCGAATGACCTCCTCTCGTTTGTAAACTTTTTTATGTTCTTATGTATGTATGTATGGTTGCCTTCCAGTACAAAATGTAGGCCGACTGTCCAGTTATTTGGTAACGTTTCTGAATGACATACACTGTAGAAAGCTAAATTAATCTGACACACGTCCTGTTGTAGTGATTACCCGCTCGGATAACTGCTTTAAGATAAAATAGCAGACAGCAGCCATCTGACCCAATACTGACCCAACAGCTGATCGCCAAGCACAGTCTGTCATTATAAACCGCTGAATAAAGAGTCAAATTAAGCAGAGGAAAAGAAAAGGAAAATCAATCTGGGTCTTTCCTGGGAAGTGTGTGAATAATTGGCTTAACAGTAATTCTTGTGAATGGAAAGCAAATGCAGCCCTTCAATGAGCTCAGTGCTGGTGGATGGTGACAGGTTTGTAGGTCTCTTCATATTCAAATGGTTGAAACGGTTACTTCCTCAGGGAGTAACTAAGCTTGCACGCTTAGTCAGTTCACGTTTAATACTACATGAGGCCTGTTTGTTGTTGTTGGGGGGTCGTTGCAGCAGCTTACTGGGACATGCACAGAGACAGGACTTGGTTATTTTGATTGTGATGTATTTTATAAAACGGATATTATATATTTGTAACTTGCAATACAGGAGATGGCAAGGCATCTCAGGTACAGGGAGTTGGGAGGAGGCACAGGCCGGTCACCCCTTAAGGGAAATAGGCTCAGTGATTACAAAATAGTTTAAGGGACAGCTTGGGATTATTCCATGTTAAAACAATGTATGACTTGGCTCCCAAGTGGCGTATCCGGTAAAGGCACTCCTCGTGGAGTGCAGGATGCGTTCTATAGCCTGGAGGTCGCCGGTTCGAGTCCAGGCTATTCCACTGCCGACCGTGGACGGGAGCTCCCAGGTGGCGGCGCACAATTGGTGGCGCGCCCGCCCGGGTGGGGGAGGGCTTAGGTTGCCAAGGTGTCCTTGGCTCACCGCGAACCAGCGACCCCTGTGGACTGGCCAGGCCCTGTGGGCCTGCCTGTAAGTTGCCCAGAGCTGTGTGGTCCTCCGACGCTGTAGCTCTGAGGTGGCTGCATAGCGGGCCTGCAGAGTGGAAAGAAATGGACGGATGATGGCGCACATTTCGGAGGATGCGTGTGTCCTTCTTCGTCTCTCCTGAGTCAGCGTGGGGGTGGCAGCGGTGGGCCGGGTTGACAACAGATCTCTCGCGCTTTTATGGTCATGACAGTTCTGCTTCCACATTTGCATGAGAGTTTATTTTAGAGAGAGAATTTAGTCGTCCAAATGCAAACAACCTCATTAATAATAAAATAATGGGAGGGTTTATTTAAAAATCACCAAATGCACTGAAAAGAGATGCTGCACGATAAAGGATGTCGTTCAAATAATGCACAGGGGTTTACATGAGGCTTTACGCGCTAGGCAGAGATGAAGTGAAGGTTACCCCCCATCTGTCTAGAATGCAAAGGGCTTGCAGTTAAAACGGTTCATGCTGCCAAGAAGAAGAAAATAATAATAGTTATTACTATTATTGTTTAGAATTAGTTGTTCTAGAAATGGTAGAAATAGCATGTGTACAAAAACCGACAGCACTCACCAATTCCCATTACTGCTTTTCTTATGCTTCTTAGGCTACTGATGTCCTTTCACACACCCATATATATTAGTCTCAGCCAACTGCGTAACTGTTAATGTGCTAAACAAAAGGATTATGCGTTCAATAATCACACATATGCTTTAATGTGGAACAAATATATTAAAAACAACTCATGATGTGTTGGTTTCAAACACAGGTACTTTGTTGAAATATTAAAATTAATTATGCAGAAAATGTGGAAACTTACACAAACGCTGTTAATATAATAAATACATAATTTGTGTGTATTTGCTAATTAGTTAAAAGGGTATATAAAATCATAGGCCTACTTACAACATAGTTGCGACAAAAATGGATGGATGGAGAAGACGCAGACAAACACTGGCTAGATTAAGTCTTGTAAGGAGAAGAACTCCTTCAGTCCCATGCAATGGGTTTGCAGGAAAGGAATCGTATTGTGCACAGAAATTCGGCGTGCAACGCAACCACCTCTTGGTGCTGTTGATAAGACGATACTCCTGGATCAGCAGCTACAGCGTTCAAACCAACTTTAATTTAAAGAAGAACAGTTGTGAATTGCTTCACAGCTTTTGTTTTACATGTGAACCCTAAGAATAATATGTGAAGAACAAAACATATTGCATATGCGCACACACTTAGCCCGACATGCGTAAAATGGCTTGATATCCCCAACTATTTGCTTTTTCACAAATTATTCTTAGGCTTCAGATGTAAAACAGAAGCTGTGAAACAATTCACATTTGGCATCCTTTAAATTAAAGTTGGTTTGAGCTCTGTAGCTGCTGTGGTTGAGGAGATAAAGCCATTTTACGCGTGTCAGGTAGGCTGTGTGCGTATATGCGGTATGTTATTGTTTTTCACAATTTATTTGTTTGATTCACATGTAAAGGAGAGCTTGTGAAACAATTCATTCACAATTGGTCTTCTTCACATTAAAGTTGGTTTGGATGCTCTAGCTACTGTGGTTGAGGAGATAAAGCCCTTTTATGCGTGGCTGAGGCTAAGTGTGCCTATGTGAGGTATGTTATTATTTTCCATAAATTATTCTTAGGATTCACATGTAAAACAGAGACTGTGAAACAATTCACAATTGGTCTCCTTTAAATTAAAGTTGGTTTGAGCACTCTAGCTTCTGTGGTTGGCGAGATGCAGCCATTTTCATTCATGTCGGGTTAGCTTGAGTCGAATATCAAACGAATATCAAACGTCAAGCTAACTTTATCGCGGTAGCATATTTTAGTTTAGAAAAGTAAATGATGGCTGGCGCAGTGACCATATTGTATTGATGGGGCTGGTATTTCACAGGACGTCTGGAATGATGAGGATTCCAGCAAATGGTCCGATGCCAATGCCACTGCCACTGTCACCCATTAACCGGTGCATTTCCGAAATTGGGACCTCGAGCTTTGACCGCAGGGCTGCAGGCGTTTTCTCTCCTGCAGGTACAGATATTTCAGTTTCTTGAATTTATCTCGTGCCTGCAGGAGTGTTCTATTTATACCAAGTTCAACCAGAGCACCGGTAATACTGGTGAAAATGGTGGTATTTATTTGGCGAGGTCGATCCAGTTCATCCATAACCCCCAGGTCCGCAATAATTTGAAGGGGACAACAAGTTTCCTCATCCATCCAGAGGACCTGGTGTTGCGTGCTGTCAGAAGGGGTGGAAGCTTGAAACATCCTGCGGGAAAAAAGCTACATTATTCGTAGTATTATTATTATTATGATAATAATGCTGGTCATAACGATCTAGTAGTTCTCATGCATCGTTCATAATACACTGAAATTAATAAATAAATTAACATCTCTATATGCAATTTATATATAATTTAGCCGCGACCCTCTACAGGAGAAGCGGATTGATAATAATGGATAGATGGATATTTAACTGATTTGTATTAGTAAGACTGGGATAAGTGTACCAAAGTGTAATGACACTTAAGTCACACACTTTTTTTTGCCGTGCACTTTTGGAACGAGCACAATCATGCGTCATTTGCGCGTGACACGTCATGAATGCACTATAGTAGCGCGATTAAAACTTGCATGTAAACACCGCCACTGTGTGCAGATATCCCAAAATGCATCACCAAAAAAACGTTGGTGAGTTCTATCACATAGGCAGAATGAAACACAATGCAATGCAGTTTTCAAAGCCTTTCCTATTATGGACATCTCAAAGCCAAGCCTCGGGACCCACAGCGGGGAGAGAGCAGTGAATAAAGTCCATGCACTGTGGAGTGCACCAGAGAGTAAGGACAGATACCTATAAGCGAGAGGGGGAATAGCTTTTATGACAGAGATCATTTATCCCTCAAGATCCTGTCGCTTAAAGATAAGCAAAACAATGAATATTCATGCAGTCTTAAACATTGTATCGTGTGAGGTCAGAACAGGGATTTTCCATCCAGTTCACAAGTTGAATGTGTAACTAAGTGAATGAAGGGATAGGTGAAAAAATATATAATAATCTGCAAGACAAAGGTCCTTTACTTTCACTTTGTGAAACCCATGCAGCAACCTTTTTTATTATTATTATTATTTCATGTTTAGAGACTACAATAGACTACTATTTTTAAATACATATTTGATCTAAAATGCACTCTAACTTTGGATTAACAATCCTAAAATATATATATATATATATATATATATATATATATATATATATATATATATATATATATATATATATAATTCTGCATGCAACCACCAGCAAACAAGCATTCCCCACTTTGCATGAATGTGTTCTATCTGTATCTGCGTTTCCTCACTGCAAGCTTGCTCAGATTTTGTTTTTGTCACTTTTTCTTTCTTATCAGCTAACAGCGGTTGGAGGATCAGCTGTTGGGTAAATCCTCACTGAACGACCTGAAAGCCATGGAGAGAACGGGCTGGAAAGACAAGGTAAATCCTCACTGAACGACCTGAAAGCCATGGAGAGAGCGCGCTGGAAAGACAAGGTAAATCCTGGCTGAACGACCTGAAAGCCATGGAGAGAGCGCGCTGGAAAGACAAGGTAAATCCTGGCTGAACGACCTGAAAGCCATGGAGAGAGCGCCCTAGGAAGACAAGGTAAATCCTGGCTGAACGACCTGAAAGCCATGGAGAGAGCGCCCTAGGAAGACAAGGTAAATCCTGGCTGAACAACCTGAAAGCCATGGAGAGAGCGCGCTGGA
Organism: Acipenser oxyrinchus oxyrinchus; assembly: GCA_030684275.1. Classification (NCBI taxonomy): domain Eukaryota; kingdom Metazoa; phylum Chordata; class Actinopteri; order Acipenseriformes; family Acipenseridae; genus Acipenser; species Acipenser oxyrinchus. The sequence goes on along the minus strand of CM060251.1, from coordinate 1,852,610 downwards.
AAGACAAGGTAAATCCTGGCTGAACGACCTGAAAGCCATGGAGAGAGCGCCCTAGGAAGACAAGGTAAATCCTCACTGAACGACCTGAAAGCCATGGAGAGAGCGCGCTGGAAAGACAAGGTAAATCCTGGCTGAACGACCTGAAAGCCATGGAGAGAACGGGCTGGAAAGACAAGATAAATCCTGGCTGAACGACCTGAAAGCCATGGAGAGAGCGCCCTAGGAAGACAAGGTAAATCCTGGCTGAACGACCTGAAAGCCATGGAGAGAACGGGCTGGAAAGACAAGGTAAAGCCTGGCTGAACGACCTGAAAGCCATGGAAAGAACGGGCTGGAAAGACAAGGTAAATCCTGGCTGAACAACCTGAAAGCCATGGAGAGAGCGCCCTAGGAAGACAAGGTAAATCCTGGCTGAACGACCTGAAAGCCATGGAGAGAATGCGCTAGGAAGACAAGGGCTGTTTATTGGTGTCTGTTCCATAAAACAAAAATAACCAAGCCTCAAACGAAGCATATGCTTGCTGTAAACTGGAATTTGATTCTCCCTATAAAAATCTATTCAGCCTGAGGTAGCCGTGGCTGACATTTTGTTTTATACCAGTAGTGACTAACTTGATCCAGCCCTAAGCATTTCTTTTTTTCTTTTTTGTTTCTTTTTCTAAATTCAGTTGAATGACATCTTGGGGCCTATTTCGGTGGGATAAATGAAATCTGAAATAATTTCGGCACAGCGTTTGGAGTGTTTCCCAGAAGGAATTTTTGAAGAGCATATTGGCCGGAAAAGTAAAAAGGCAAAAGACTAGGAGAAGTTAAAAGCTTAGCACTGTAGGTCAGCCGTGACACAATCAGTTATCATTTTCTAGCACTCTCCCTGTGTGAGAAAGGGACTTTAAATCCAGGTGCAAACATTAGTACTACTTCTTCTTTCCCTCTTCTCTAACCTCTTCTCACTACTTGATGCCTTTTAAATGTCACTTATTTTACATGAGGTACTTTGCAGAGACATGAATCAACAGCAATCACAACTATTATCCCCTGTGGCGAGCCCCATTCTTAATGCATTATGACACCTTAGCTGGACAGTCACTGATTTACCTTTCCACTTCCCAGAGAATTAAGTGGCATTATGAGAAAGCGGTTGTGATCTGAACAGCATGGGCACAACTGGTATTAAATTTACCTCTCAGCCTAAGTGAATTTCCCTCGCAACTGACTAATCAGAGTGAAAGCTGTGGACAAAGCTTGCTCGGCCAGCACTTCCCCACCCCTGGGGTAAGAGGCGATTTTGTTTTATCTCGTTGTGCTGCTGCTGCTGCTCCTGCTCTCGCTACTCGCTGGCAGAAGTTTAAAGCGAAAAGGAGGATAATCCAGCATGGGTGGCTTCTATGAAATAACATCCTTTACATGGAGAGGCTTTTAGCTGTCTGTCAGAGCCGTGACTATCAGAGAAAGTGTGACAATCTTATTCCGTTGAGCACCCCTATCAAAGGAGGGAGTAATAGCTGTAACCGTGATGGCTCTCACTGACCTTACATGATCCATTATCCACTAAGCACGTTTACACACCACACTTTACATATGCGAGGGGAAATTAAAAGGCTGTCATTATCACTTCCCCGGGAAGTGAAATCCCTGTCGGCATGTGAAGTTCCAGCATTGATATGTTGTTTGTTTTGCACTAGATCATGCGCTGATAAACCCTGCATGCTACAAAGGCATAGTTCACATGGAGAAGAGGTATATATATATGTGTGCATGTATATATATATGTGTGTGTGTGTGTGTGTGTGTGTGTGTGTGTGTGCCTGGAATTTGATATACACATATAGTAGTGTGCACATTTATTAGAACAGCTCAAGTGATATAGAAACAATAGGCACTCGTGTGTGAAAATGTTAGACCACTTTGTGCTTTAATTAGGCATCTTAAACAACTTCTAAAAAGTTTAATGCATTTTACCATGTGTGGCTGTGTGTTCATTAAACTGACAATTTTAACAACTTTACATGATTTTGAGTTTCAGTGGTTTGATTTCATATGCAAATCAAAGATACAGAAACAATGAGGTGTTCTGATAAATGTGCACACTACTGTATAAGACATGATAAAATACGATAATTGAACCATGGGAACTATTTGTTTCTTGTTTATCAATAAATCACAAATAAGACCCAATAAACAAAGACTGTTCTAAATATATAAGCCAGGCTATTGGAAATACTATGCTATGTACCTGCAAGTAATGTGTGAATAACTGCAGACAAGGATCACATGTAATGCTGAAAGAGTTGCCATGGCTTTTACATTCCTTGTGAAACATCAGTATTGTGTGCTTTCCTGAGTACAAAAGCACCCTAACAAACACAAACTGACTTGCAAAGGGGTGATGCAGCTTTCATATCTTACACAATACAGTGATGCTATTAGCATAATACATTAATCACATGAGGGACAATTACACACAAGTCTGTGCTACATATTGTAGGTTTCCTTTTTTTTGTCCAATGCTTGCATAATACACACTATAGTGTTACCAATGTAAAAAAAAACATTCCCAGAATATATCCTGGTATGAATCAGTCTACTACAGGGATGATTCTCACAGTCAAAGGTATACAGTATCTCACCGCAGCATTATAAATCCCATCAAGTTCCATCAGCCCACTGAATGAGACATTGTAACATCTGCCGCGCTGGGAGTATGCGGAACATGGGACTTGCACTGCTGATACTGCGACAGCACTTTAAAACAGACAGTGCCGTTTTTATCATAGTGTAAACAGCTTTTGTGTCGCTGCCTTGTTATTTACGACAAGGTAAATAGTCTAGCCTAACCCAACATTTGCCCTTTCCAAGATTTGGAAAAAGATTGGAATAACATGTTTACTCCTTAATCCATGCACTTTATTATTCTCTTTAAATAGCATTGCTATCTTTGCAGCACACCATGTGCCTCTTTGTGACCACAAGGTTCTGAAGCCCACTCAACACTCTTTAAACCCCGTGTGTAACTCCACTCAACACTCTTTAAACCCCGTGTGTAACTCGACTCAACACTCTTTAAACCCTGTGTGTAACTCCACTCAACACTCTTTATAAACCCCGGGTGTAACTCCACTCAACACTCTTTATAAACCCCGGGTGTAACTCCACTCAACACTCTTTTTTAACCCCGGGTGTAACTCCACTCAACAATCTTTATAAACCCCGTGTGTAACTCCACTCAACACTCTTTATAAACCCCGGGTGTAACTCCACTCAACACTCTTTTTTAACCCCGGGTGTAACTCCACTCAACACTCTTTAAACCTTGTGTGTAACTCCACTCAACACTCTTTAAACCCCGTGTGTAACTCCACTCAACACTCTTTATAAACCCTGTGTGTAACTCCACTCAACACTCTTTAAACCCTGTGTGTAACTCCACTCAACACTCTTTAAACCCCGTGTGTAACTCCACTCAACACTCTTTAAACCCTGTGTGTAACTCCACTCAACACTCTTTAAACCCCGTGTGTAACTCCACTCAACACTCTTTAAACCCCGTGTGTAACTCCACTCAACACTCTTTAAACCCTGTGTGTAACTCCACTCAACACTCTTTAAACCCCGTGTGTAACTCCACTCAACACTCTTTAAACCCCGGGTGTAACTCCACTCAACACTCTTTAAACCCCGGGTGTAACTCCACTCAACACTCTTTAAACCCTGTGTGTAACTCCACTCAACACTCTTTAAACCCCGTGTGTAACTCCACTCAACACTCTTTAAACCCCGTGTGTAACTCCACTCAACACTCTTTAAACCCCGTGTGTAACTCCACTCAACACTCTTTAAACCCCGTGTGTAACTCCACTCAACACTCTTTAAACCCCGTGTGTAACTCCACTCAACACTCTTTAAACCCGTGTGTAACTCCACTCAACACTCTTTAAACCCGTGTGTAACTCCACTCAACACTCTTTAAACCCGTGTGTAACTCCACTCAACACTCTTTAAACCCGTGTGTAACTCCACTCAACACTCTTTAAACCCGTGTGTAACTCCACTCAACACTCTTTAAACCCGTGTGTAACTCCACTCAACACTCTTTAAACCCGTGTGTAACTCCACTCAACACTCTTTAAACCCGTGTGTAACTCCACTCAACACTCTTTAAACCCGTGTGTAACTCCACTCAACACTCTTTAAACCCCGTGTGTAACTCCACTCAACACTCTTTAAACCCGTGTGTAACTCCACTCAACACTCTTTAAACCCTGTGTGTAACTCCACTCAACACTCTTTAAACCCCGTGTGTAACTCCACTCAACACTCTTTAAACCCCGTGTGTAACTCCACTCAACACTCTTTAAACCCCGTGTGTAACTCCACTCAACACTCTTTAAACCCCGTGTGTAACTCCACTCAACACTCTTTAAACCCCGTGTGTAACTCCACTCAACACTCTTTAAACCCCGTGTGTAACTCCACTCAACACTCTTTAAACCCCGTGTGTAACTCCACTCAACACTCTTTAAACCCCGTGTGTAACTCCACTCAACACTCTTTAAACCCCGTGTGTAACTCCACTCAACACTCTTTAAACCCCGTGTGTAACTCCACTCAACACTCTTTAAACCCGTGTGTAACTCCACTCAACACTCTTTAAACCCGTGTGTAACTCCACTCAACACTCTTTAAACCCCGTGTGTAACTCCACTCAACACTCTTTAAACCCTGTGTGTAACTCCACTCAACACTCTTTAAACCCTGTGTGTAACTCCACTCAACACTCTTTAAACCCTGTGTGTAACTCCACTCAACACTCTTTAAACCCTGTGTGTAACTCCACTCAACACTCTTTAAAACCCTGTGTGTAACTCCACTCAACACTCTTTAAACCCTGTGTGTAACTCCACTCAACACTCTTTAAACCCGTGTGTAACTCCACTCAACACTCTTTAAACCCCGTGTGTAACTCCACTCAACACTCTTTAAACCCCGTGTGTAACTCCACTCAACACTCTTTAAACCCCGTGTGTAACTCCACTCAACACTCTTTAAACCCCGTGTGTAACTCCACTCAACACTCTTTAAACCCCGTGTGTAACTCCACTCAACACTCTTTAAACCCTGTGTGTAACTCCACTCAACACTCTTTAAACCCCGTGTGTAACTCCACTCAACACTCTTTAAACCCTGTGTGTAACTCCACTCAACACTCTTTATAAACCCCGGGTGTAACTCCACTCAACACTCTTTTTAAACCCTGTGTGTAACTCCACTCAACACTCTTTTTAAACCCTGTGTGTAACTCCACTCAACACTCTTTAAACCCCGTGTGTAACTCCACTCAACACTCTTTAAACCCCGGGTGTAACTCCACTCAACACTCTTTTTAAACCCTGTGTGTAACTCCACTCAACACTCTTTAAACCCCGTGTGTAACTCCACTCAACACTCTTTTTTAACCCCGGGTGTAACTCCACTCAACACTCTTTAAACCCCGGGTGTAACTCCACTCAACACTCTTTAAACCCTGTGTGTAACTCCACTCAACACTCTTTAAACCCCGGGTGTAACTCCACTCAACACTCTTTAAACCCCGGGTGTAACTCCACTCAACACTCTTTAAACCCCGTGTGTAACTCCACTCAACACTCTTTAAACCCTGTGTGCAACTCCACTCAACACTCTTTAAACCCCGGGTGTAACTCCACTCAACACTCTTTAAACCCTGTGTGTAACTCCACTCAACACTCTTTAAACCCTGTGTGCAACTCCACTCAACACTCTTTAAACCCTGTGTGTAACTCCACTCAACACTCTTTAAACCCCGTGTGTAACTCCACTCAACACTCTTTAAACCCCGGGTGTAATTCCTGTCACTCGGATTACCGATGTTTGAAAAATAAAAGCATTTCCATGCCTATTTCAATTGGTTCATCGCAGATCGAGAATGATAGAGACCTGTTGTACTGACGCTGGTTACCACTCTGAAAGAGCGTTCAAAAAGTCTGGTGATTCAGGCCCGGTATATTATCCAGGGAACAGAACAATATGAACCGAAGTCTTCATTATCACAGAACTTTTATTGAGGGAAGTCATGGAAACACGAGATTTCAGAACATGAAAATCCACCAGAGTGAGAGAGAACAAAAGAAGCTACACTGCAACTGTACCGCACAGGAGGAGGAAGAATAAAGAAAGAATAGAAAAAAGAAGACACTGCGCAGGCATCAGCTGGTCCACAAAGGAGAAGATGGAGCAATTATCATTGTGCACAGCAAGAATAATGATTATTCACAGGCAAGAGAGCATGGCACAGCACAACATAAACACTGCTATATTTTGCATAACGATGCATTCCCTTTGCTTTCATAGAACGGCTCTGTTTCACAGGTCAGCCAGGAATGGCATTATCTGTCCCATGTGTTAATTCATCCCTGCCCATCTAGTAACTAAAATACAAGGCGGGACCAGTGCGATTCCAGCAGCACAGCCATTACAGAGCTATTCAGGGTTTTACAAGGGAGGCCCGAAAAAGGAAAGCTGTTTTTAATGGGAAGACAGATTGGGGATGTGCAAAAGGCAATATCCGTAGATCTGTTGGTTAAAGAACATTAAATGAAGTCAAATCTGCACAGAAAGATCGATACAGCAGGCAGCCTCTGCGCTCATCGTCTGATTCTTCATAGCGTTTGCAGTAGTGCAGTTAAACATCTAAAAGGCTTTAAATGTATGCACGGAAAATAAGTAGCCAACGTCAAATACACACACTCACAATTTATTTTTATTTTTAATTTGTGCCTCTGAATTTAACTCTCAATTCTTCGTCATTCAGGCTCATTAATGCAGTATGAAGACAGTCAGCTTATTCAGGGTATACAGGATATTTTTTCAAGTTACAACAATATGCAGTAGATTAAAAAGATTAAAATCAAAACCCTACTGCATCCATGGTACCTAATCATTTCCTGTGCTGTACAATCTGATTGGACCACTGGAGTGTGCAGCAGAGGAAGTGATTAGGTACCAGGAAGCAGCAATGCAGCTGAATCTGTCATTTGGCTTTTAAAACACATGCATATCCAAAACTGAAGTATAAGCAAAGATCTTCAACAGAGGAAAAGAAGGGCCAGTAATAAGAGTGAATAATAGGACATGTAGGTGCCATATCATCAACAAAGCATGGTACAGTAGGAACCAGCAGCAAACAGTCAGCAAACAGTCAGCACCTCATTCATGCATTTTTGAATACGGACTTCTAATTGAAATCAAAAACCTCATGCCGTATACAGCAGCCCTTGATGAAATGAATAAATGTAAACAGCTTAATATAAGTGCTTATTATGATCTACTGCTATTACAGTAGGTAGGATTAGGGATACATTATAGAGTTTCATATTCATTTAATCTAAGCACACATTCAAATTCATTAGCTCTGAATAGGAACAGTGGGGAGTATTCAATTGATCCAAACAGCAGGGGCTCTCTATACAGTCGTCATTTAGACTATTAAAACAGACCTTTGCCTGGCCTTGCAGATGCTCAGACACTTTAGAGATAAAAATACACCTGAAGGACTGCTAATCTTTTTTATTTTTATCTAGTGATGTGTTTGAAAAATCCCAGAACCCAACTCTTCAACACAAGAAACATTGGTACACAGACCTATTTTATTGATCTCAAAAGCAGAAAATATCCAAGCGATTCTGTTTAAAGTGATTCAATTTACTCCAGGGTACTGATTTCATTCACTCAGCATCATGAGGAGACACTCACTGTGCTAAAGATGGTCAAACCGCCTGCAAGCTCATCAATTAATTAAATACAAAGCTTGTTGTGTTTGAGGACTAGAAATGAATACCCGGATGTTACCTAGGGCTCACATGTGCACCTACTGTACAGTAAGATAAACAAGCTGTACAAACTTGGTCTAGAAAAAATTCATAGTTAATCTAAGCCCCAAATCCCAACTCAGCCCTAAGGAATCTAAGCAGTACTGAACAGCACACACACGCCACCTTCTAAACTGGTAAAGAGTACGGGGTTGCATGGCCTAATTTGACAAAACCAACAGATGGGTGTAATTGAGGCAATCCTATTTCTTTAATATTTAATTACGCAAAAACAAGCAGGCAATCCCAGGAGGACATAAGCATTGGGCTTTGATTTCCACGGCTTTTCCAAATGACTCCATTGTATTTCTATGAGGCTTTCCGGTGTGGCAGTGTCTCCCTGTCCTGGGAACGATTTGGTGGAAAACGCTTTCAGCTGTCCAGTGCTGCCACGCTGTCATCGTCATTGCAGTATTCAGATCCCTCTGCCTGTGACTGAAGCACCCCTGTGCTTGTCTGCTTATTAACTAACTTATTTATCGTGATGGGCTCTGCAGTAATTGGATTTACATGTACAGTAGTAGTTCTAAATATATTTAAAACGTGTTCTAAATAACATGGCATTCCAAACGGAAGTGCTGTCACACCTGTTTTGGGATGTCACATAGAATCTGATCTTACACAACATTGAAAGGTACAGTATATCACCACAGACAGAGGAAGTAGTATAATATGGCTTTAAAATCTATTTTCTATCATCCAACATTCCGAAGGTCTTTAGGTTTCATTGTTTGTTTATGTGTCCTTTATAAACTGTACTTTTCTTATAACATAACGGATTAAAGGTTACTGTTGCTTCCTGGTATATACAGTAATCACTTTCTGTGCTGCAGATCAAAGGTGAGGCATTTTAATGATCTAGCTTTCCAGTGCCCCTGATTACTCTTTCATATCAGAGCATTGTGCTGATCTGATTACTCTTTCATATCAGAGTATTGTGCTGCCCTGATTACTCTTGCTTCCCTGCCCCCTTACCCTAGGCTGGCCGCAACGCGGGGTATAATGCAGCTGCTTTGCTCTTAGGTAGCTCTTCTTCCACGTTGTTGAAGATTCAAAGAGAAAATGAGCAGAAATGGAAAAGCTCACCCCCTGAAGTCTCTCTCCTGATCCGTTACTGACCTTGACAGCTCGGCATTGTCTGCTCAACTGTATTATTAGTGTCAGTAATAAACTGCTACTATATTTATATATAGCACAGGCCATGCACAAATCCAACAAGGCCTTTAATTCTGTAAAAAATAAATCTTCACAGCCAGATAAAAGCGCCCCCATTTATTTGATCACTTTTCAAAAACTGTAATACACAATATCCATAACCTCCCTCCGGAGTAACCCACACATGAGACAGACACAGGCAAAAGCAAAGTGAAAGCGCTTTTCACTTGTGAGGCTCCTACATGGAGGGAGCTGTGTGAAATTTGTGAAGACTCTGCCCAGCTTGAGTTTACGTGCTGTGCGTGTGTGTGTGTGTGTGATATACAGTATGTATAACCACTGATCTGTATCAAATACCAGCAAATCCATAACACTTTCTCCACAGAGTTCGATTAGAGGAGACAGCTTACCTAACAACGGAAAAAAAGACATCGCAAAAACATAAAATAAAAACTGCCACAAAAACACAATTGCAAAAAATGTAATCCCACTGATAATATTCAAATACCACCATTGCAATACTTGGTCTTTAAAGGTAAGCTAACCAGGATTTTTTAAAATCCTTACCTATTATTAGCATTGGTTATTATTTACTTGTGTTGAAAACGTTTTTGTTCTTTTTCTACGTTATATGTACATTTTTCAAGAATAGCAATACAGAAAAATTATCCTGTTTCTTCCCGGTGTCTAATCACTTCCTGTGAGGTGAGTCACATGGGCAGATTGCAGCTAGCCCATTGGTGTGAAACTGAGTTACGGCACAGGAAGTGATTTGGTACCAGGAAGCAGCAGCTACTTTTGTTTGTATAGTATTGTCTTTGAAATATCAACACTTTTCAAATGGACTTAAAATACAAGCAAGGTAAGAAATTGATTAAATACACCCTAGGGTGAAGACAAGGCCTCTTAAGGGACAAGCATGAACACTCATGGGCCTTTCCTTAATAGATATCCACAGATGTATTGCTTTGTCTGGGCTCTGTTAATGTATCGAAGCCCCAGGGTGAAGGGAGACCTGGGAGTAGAGATTGCAGCTTCAGCACTACCATCCTTTGATACCAGAACACAAATGAAAGAAAATGAAATGAAAATATTACAATAAATGCAGTATTGTTGACAGATAGATCATAATACTCATCAAAACCAGAAGTTTCAGAAAGTCCCATTGCTTTTCACTGGTCTTGAATTAGCCTTTCTCTTGTGCTAATTGTGATAAAAAAGAAGCTCATTAGTTTATCCTGCGAGATGTTAAACTAGGGTGTGGTCAAAATTTTTGAGAGGCTGCAATTACAGGAATGAGGATTATTACAAATTGTATATACATTTAGTTAGGGGCTACCACCAAAAGAAAAAAAAGTACAACAAAATGTCCAGCTGTGGCAAAGCGGTTTGCAGTGCGCAGGTATAGAGGTGATGCAATGCGAAATCAGATGACAAACAACACAGTTCACGATCCAAACAATTTTTTATTTGTTTTAATTTTAATCCAGGTCGTGTTGGCGACTGCAAATAATAATCCCAGGCAATACACAGCAGTGTGTATTGCACATTTTAAACCACGGGTTACAGTCCAGAAATAATAAAAAAAAAAAATTGTACGTGTTAGCCATCTAACAAGAAAAAACGAGTACAATTAGAAACGACAAAACAAACAAACACTCACGGTTCTTTTATTACACTCCTTCAGCGGTTCTCTTGCAACCATAACAAAGGAGCAGTTCACTCGGCCACATCCCCTTTTGTACCTTCAGCCACGCCCCCTTGGTTAGCGAGTGCAATCGCTTTTCCTCCAATCTGCGATTGCCACATCGCTTCCCATCTGGGGCGATGACTTGGTGTACTGTGGCTCCGCCCCCTTTCTAGATGGCCGACTTCTACCTTTCACTGAAATGAATTGTCAGACCATCCAGTCCGGGGCACACTGTTCCCTTTACACAGCACCCTCACAGGTCGGGAGGGAGATTTATAACCAAGATTTATTCTTTGTCACACAAACCCAGTCATTCTACATTGGTAATAAATGAATAATATTTAGAGAATTATATATATATATATATATATATTGTAACACAGCAGGGAGGGGGTTAATATCCTCCCTGCAGAAAACATGTGTGTATGCACATTTTCTTTAATTGTTTTATTTTTGTTAATTGTTTTATTGTTTAATTATCACCCGCACTTGGCAACTCGGCAACTAAATTAATGCCAGGTGTAGGGTATATCAGGGAAGCAGCCAGTCTGTTCAGGGCTGCTGAGTAGAAGGAGGCAGATAGTGTGCTCTGTCTCCGAGCAGTCACTAGTGTTGTGTGTTTGTGTGACAGGTAAACGGCTTAGCCGTCCTGCGAGTTAGTCAGGGAATTACCTGTTTAGTTAGCGCTCCAAAACGGAGTTAGGTTTTGTTTGTGTTTGTGTTTTGTTGATGTATTAAAAATAGCGCAACTGCGCTTTAAACTCCATTTCCTGTGTCCTGGGTCTGGTTTTAAGGGGCAAACGAACGACCGTGAGTGCCGGCCGGGTTACATATGGTGGCAGCGTGTGTGGGCGCCCCTACGACCCAAAAGAAATGGAGAGCGTAGAAGAGTTGATCAAAAGGATCAACCAAAATACTGCTGCTCAAAACGAGCAGACCATGAGATTGGAGAGAGAGCTGAGAGAGTCGGGGTGGGCTCCGCTGGAAAGAAGGGAGCGGGAGCCAACAGAATTGGAGCTGCTGCTCCAAAAGTGGGAGCAGGCAGAAGAGACGTTGTTGTCGGCAGTGCCGGCGAGAGAAGCCCCGGAGTCACCTGCACCAGAGGAGCTGATGCAGGGAGAACAGGAGGAAGAGACCGTCCCGGAGCCAGAGGAGGTGAGGACCGCACCTCCACCACAGCTCCAGCCCACAACCCTGGAAGAGGATCTGGCGCTGGTCAGTGCGGTCCCTTGCCCCTTGCTCCTGGACACCCTGCCGGTCTTCCTAGACCTCCCTGCGCTAGACCTGGAGCCCAGGAGTCTGCAGCATTGACCACAGCTCTGCCCCTGGTTCCCTGCTCCGCTCTCCCCGAGCACCCAGATGTCGCTGGGCTGCTGCCAGATGTCGCTGGTGTTTTGTTGATGTATTAAAAATAGCGCAACCGCGCTTTAAACTCCGTTTCCTGTGTCCTGGGTCTGGTTTTAAGGGGCAAACGAACGACCGTGAGTGCCAGCCGGGTTACAATACATATATATATTTTTTTTAATCTGAAGTCTTCTGTAAGAAAAGATACCTTGGATGGTAATTGAAGTCAACAGCTCAGAATTACTGCTTATTGCAGCAAAACCAGCCGGGACAGGGACTAAGCCTCCACGTTGAACTCTGCCGAAGGAGCCTTCAAATGAATATTTTAAATCTCCATATGAATATTTTAAGCATGACAACCGCATGTAAACACTAAGCCAAAGTGCTCAAATCCACTCAGAAAGACTATTAAGTCATCAGCAGTCTCCTGACAGAATCCACTGAATATGGCAACAGTGAGAAGTGGAGAGACAGTTGGAATCATTTCAACACTGCTAATTTAACTTGTCTTAAAAGCAAGCATTGCTCAACGTGTCATCATCAATGTCATCTCCCCCAGTCTGAACAGCCTGCAAGCCAGCACAGGAAAGGTCCGCGGTGCCGCCCTGCTTGTCGACTGGTTGAAAATCTAATTGGTTGTGCTGACAGGCCTGGGAATTGGTAGAAGAAGCTGCTCAGTTAATCTGTGAGGAAGCAGCGCAGAGCTCAGTATCCATCGCTGAGCTGTACTCCCGGGCTGTCGCAGAGTGACTCTGACGGTAGTGTGGAGCTCTTCTGCTCCAGCTGCCTAACTGACTTCCACAAGTCAAATTCAATAAGGTTTGTCACTCAATCTGAGTACCACCACGAAACAACCTTATCTTTGACCAATAGCCAGCTCATCCACTTTTTCCACTTGTGAAGGTGACCCGCTGTAGCAACAATTAGTAAACATACCTGTTGCTTTAAGTGTATTTATATTCCTGTCCTACTCTCAGCTTTAAAAAAAGAGAGAGGTAGAGAGAAAGCACAGCCATGACAGATGAAAAACAAAAGAGAGGTAGAGAGAAAGCACAGCCATGACAGATGAAAAACAAGAGAGGTAGAGAGAAAGCACAACCATGACAGATGAAAAACAAAGAGAGGTAGAGAGAAAGCACAGCCATGACAGATGAAAAACAAAAGAGAGGTAGAGAGAAAGCACAGCCATGACAGATGAAAAACAAAAGAGAGGTAGAGAGAAAGCACAGCCAAGACAGATGAAAAACAAGAGAGAGGTAGAGATAAAGCACAGCCATGACAGATGAAAAACAAGAGAGGTAGAGAGAAAGCACAGCCATGACAGATGAAAAACAAGAGCGAGGTAGAGAGAAAGCACAGCCAAGACAGATGAAAAACAAGAGAGAGGTAGAGAGAAAGCACAGCCAAGACAGATGAAAAAAGAGTGGTAGAGAGAAAGCACAGCCAAGACAGATGAAAAACAAGAGAGGTAGAGAGAAAGCACAGCCATGACAGATTAAAAACAAGAGCGAGGTAGAGAGAAAGCACAGCCAAGCAGATGAAAAACAAGAGAGAGGTAGAGAGAAAGCACAGCCAAGCAGATGAAAAACAAGAGAGGTAGAGAGAAAGCACAGCCAAGACAGATTAAAAACAAGAGAGGTAGAGAGAAAGCACAGCCAAGCAGATGAAAAACAAGAGAGTGGTAGAGAGAAAGCACAGCCATGACAGATGAAAAACAAAACCTGCAAACTTGTTGGCCTGCTGCAGACATTCAGTGCAAGACGGTATCTGTTTCTTGTAACAGATATATTTTTCATTAAATGCTGTAATGCTTTTTGTATTAATGGATATGTTGACTTTCAAGTCTTGCTGTGAGTCATACCGAAAACGCTTTGTATTTGTCATTTTAAAACCTACATTATTAGCCATAACAGCTATGTCAACAATTGGTTATTAAGTCCTGATCTGCATGGTGATGTGTGAATATGCACTGCTAATTTTCAATGCTTGGCTCTGGATACTATGAATGTGTCAGAGATGGCTGGAGGAGGGTTAATTCCACTATCCCCTGGTATTTCATTGCCTGTCTATCCATGGCTATCTTTAAATAACAGGCATCTTGCACAAGGGAACGCATCAGGAAATTAGCTGCTGCATACTCAAGGTGCCAGAAGCAGCAGTTTCTTTGGAATGTCAAAAGTTTTCTTTATGATACTTCCAATAGAGTGCTGCTAACAAGGCTTTCATATTATATTACTTTCTTTACCCAATAATGAACCTCAGGAGAGAATGTCTTGAATAAAATCCCAAGGTCTTGCAGCATCTAACATAATCACTTTCATTATATAAAACGTGTTTTGCGTGTGTAAACTGGGGGCACAATTCTAAGGAGTAAATGTGGTAAAAGAAGTAACACTGCAGCTGTCTGCATTGTACACAATGACATGTGCTTATTTTTGTAAGAACTGTAATAAGGAACTATGATTATATAAAAACAGTTCTGTGAACATGTATGACATTGAGTTTCTGCTATCCAGCACCAACCGGTCAATAGTCACGATAGCGTTCAGAGAACTCTTGACGTCACTCAGCAGTCAATAGTCATAACATTGTCCTCAGACATCATAGGGTTAATAAAACCGATATTAACTGCTGTGTACCTTATAGTGGAACACTGTTCCCTTTGGCTGGAAATGAAACCCTCCTGTAAGCAATAAAGCCACCTTACGGCCCTCTATAACCCTTAACTCCAGTTAATTGAGGGACACTTTATACCATCTATAATTTATACCAGGGTTTCTCAACCTTTTTGCTTCTGAGGCTCCCCCCACCTGCTATAAAAATATTCCATATCCATAAAAATATATATACAGTTGTAGTCAAAAGTTTACATACCCCAATGGAAATTTATAATTTCTAGAAATTTCTCGAAAGCAAAGAATTTTAGGAAAAACCTTTTGTAGCAAAAGTTTTGCTTTTGTGGATGATGAAAAAAATAATTACAAAAAATAGATGTCTACAATTATTTATTTCAGCAAGCTTTTTGCAAAACTCCAAACATGCTAATTCAAAAGTATTCATACCCTTTGATGCTATGATAGTATTGTCTACAAAGTGATAGAAATTTTAATATGATAATGCAGAACCTAATTCTAGAAAAGTCTAGAAAATGCTGGATTGTAGGTGAACATTCTTAGAGAGTATAAAAGGGTTAGGCATAGGATTATTGCTGTCATTACCAATAAGTCAATATGAGAAAAAGTAAAGAGCTATCTGAAATTATTTATTGTCATAAAGTTGGAGAAGGACACAAGAAGATTTCCAAGCATTTAAGTATCCCAATTTCAACTATTGTTTCTATTATCAAGAAGTACAAGACTCATGGTACTGTCACAACGCTCCCTCGGTCTAGAAGAAAGAAGGTTATTTAACCAAGAACAAGTAGAATAATTGTGAGTAAGTTTAATAACAATCCGAGATTGACTGCCAAAGATATTCAAAGTGAACTGGCTGCAGGTGGGACTGGGGTTTCCATTTCAACCATAGGTCGAGTATTGCATGGTGAAGGTCTCAATGGTCGCAGGCCAAGGAAGAAGCCACTCTATGGAAAATGTCACAAGGACAATCGCTTAAAGTTTGCAAAACAGCATTTGAATGATGGATATATGGGTTCTGGTCAAAGATTTTGTGGAGTGATGAAACAAAATTCGAGCTATCTGGTCACGATGATAGTCGTTACGTTTGGTGAAAGTCTGGTGAGGCGTACAAAGAAAAGAACACCATACCTACTGTCAAGGATGGAGGTTGTAATATCCTTCTATGGGGCTGTTTTTCCTCTAATGGCACATAATTTAGTTCCAATACTTGGCAAAATGGATTCCATAGCACACCAAAATATATTAGCCAATCATCTGAAACCCTCTGCTACAAAACGTTGAAGCGCAACTGGACATTCCAACACGACAATGATCCAAAGCACACATAAAAATCTACTTCAGAATGGTTAAAGAAGAATAAAATCAAGGTTCTGGAATGGCCTATTATTATTATTTGTTTATTTAGCAGACGCCTTTATCCAAGGCGACTTACAGAGACTAGGGTGTGTGAACTATGCATCAGCTGCAGAGTCACTTACAATTACATCTCCCCCAAAAGACAGAGCACAAGGAGGTTAAGTGACTTGCTCAGGGTCACACAATGAGTCAGTGGCTGAGGTGAGATTTGAGCCAGGGACCTCCTGGTTACAAGCCTTTTCTTTAACCACTGGACCACACAGCCTAGTCAAACTCCCAATCTAAATATGATTGAGAATCTTTGGTATGAGTTGAAGGCTGTGCACAAGAGAAGTCCTCGGAATTTGAATGAACAGGAACAGTTTAGCATTGAAGAATCATCAGAAATCACTAAAGAATCATGCCAAAATCTCATTGACAAATATCCTGATAGTTTAAAATGTATTATTGCTAAAGGTGCCTCAACTAGCTATTCCATTTTCCTTGTCAGGGTATATGAATAATTTTGAATTAGCAAGAAAATTGCTGAAATAAATAATTGTGGACATCTATATCTTTTAACTTTGTTTCCTCATCCACAAAACCAAAACTTTTGCTACAAAAGATTTTTCCTATAATTATGACAAATTTCAATTGGGATATGTAAACTTTTGACTACAACTGTATATATACAGTACTGTGCAAAAGTTTTAGGCAGGTGTGAAAAAATGCTGTAAAGTAAGAATGCTTTCAAAAATAGACATGTTAATAGATTATATTTATCAATTAACTAAATGCAAAGTGAGTGAACAGAAGAAAAATCTAAATCAAATCCATATTTGGTGTGACCACCCTTTGCCTTCAAAACAGCATCAAGCATCAATTCTTCTAGGTACACTTGCACACAGTTTTGAAGGAACTTCGGCAGGTAGGTTGGCCCAAACATCTTGGAGAACTAACCACAGTTCTTCTGTGGATTTAGGCAGCCTCAGTTGCTTCTTTCTCTTCATGTAATCCCAGACAGACTCGATGATGTTGAGATCAGGGCTCTGTGGGGGCCATACCATCACTTCCAGGACTCCTTGTTCTTCTTTACGCTGAAGATAGTTCTTAATGACTTTCGCTGTATGTTTGGGGTCGTTGTCATGCTGCAGAATAAATTTGGGGCCAATCAGATGCCTCCCTGATGGTATTGCATGATGGATAAGTATCTGCCTGTACTTCTCAGCATTGAGGAAACCATTAATTCTGACCAAATCCCCAACTTCATTTGCAGAAATGCAGCCCCAAACTTGCAAGGAACCTCCACCATGCTTCACTGTTGCCTGCAGACACTCATTCGGTACGCTCTCCAGCCCTTCGGCTGAACAAACTGCCTTCTGCTACAGCCAAATATTTCAAATTTTGACTCATCAGTCCAGAGCACCTG
Source organism: Acipenser oxyrinchus oxyrinchus (assembly GCA_030684275.1). Lineage (NCBI taxonomy): Eukaryota > Metazoa > Chordata > Actinopteri > Acipenseriformes > Acipenseridae > Acipenser > Acipenser oxyrinchus. Next base: position 1,835,138 of record CM060251.1, on the reverse strand, counting down.
CTGCCATTTTTCTGCACCCCAGTTCCTGTGTTTTCGTGCATAGTTGAGTGGCTTGGCCTTGTTTCCACGTCGGAGGTATGGCTTTTTGGCCGCAAGTCTTCCATGAAGGCCACTTCTGACCAGACTTCTCCTGACAGTACATGGGTGTACCAGGGTCCCACTGTTTTCTGCCAGTTCTGAGCTGATGGCTCTGCTGGACATCTTCCGATTGCGAAGGGAAGTAAGCATGATGTGTCTTTCATCTGCTGCAGTAAGTTTCCTTGGCCGACCACTGCGTCTACGGTCCTCAACGTTGCCCGTTTCTTTGTGCTTCTTCAAAAGAGCTTGGACAGCACATCTGGAAACCCCTGTCTCCCTTGACATTTCTGCCTGGGAGAGACCTTGCTGATGCAGTATAACTACCTTGTGTCTTGTTGCTGTGCTCAGTCTTGCCATGGTGTATGACTTTTGACAGTAAACTGTCTTCAGCAACCTCACCTTGTTAGATGAGTTTGGCTGTTCATCACCCAGTTTTATTCCTCCTACACAGCTGTTTCTGTTTCAGTTAATGATTGTGTTTCAACCTACATATTGAATCGATGATCATTAGCACCTGTTTGGTATAATTGTTTAATCATACACCTGACTATATGCCTACAAAATCCCTGACTTTGTGCAAGTGTACCTAGAAGAATTGATGCTGTTTTGAAGGCAAAGGGTTGTCACACCAAATATGGATTTGATTTAGATTTTTCTTCTGTTCACTCACTTTGCATTTAGTTAATTGATAAATATAATCTATTAACATGTCTATTTTTGAAAGCATTCTTACTTTTACAGCATTTTTCACACCTACTAAAACTTTTGCACAGTACTGTAATATATATATATATATATATATATATATATATATATATATATATATATATATATATATATATATATATATATATATATGGCCTTCATGGAAGACTTGCGCCAAAAAGCCATACCTCCGACGTGGAAACAAGGCCAAGCGACTCAACTATGCACGAAAACACAGGAACTGGGGTGCAGAAAAATGGCAGCAGGTGCTCTGGACTGATGAGTCAAAATTTGAAATATTTGGCTGTAGCAGAAGGCAGTTTGTTCGAAGGGCTGGAGAGCGTACACTAATGAGTGTCTGCAGGCAACAGTGAAGCATGGTGGAGGTTCCTTGCAAGTTTGGGGCTGCATTTCTGCAAATGGAGTTGGGGATTTGGTCAGAATGAATGGTCTCCTCAATGCTGAGAAGTACAGGCAGATACTTATCCATCATGCAATACCATCAGGGAGGCATCTGATTGGCCCCAAATTTATTCTGTAGCATGACAACGACCCCAAACATACAGCAAAAGTCATTAAGAACTATCTTCAGCGTAAAGAAGAACAAGGAGTCCTGGAAGTGATGGTATGGCCCCACAGAGCCCTGATCTCAACATCATCGAAGTCTGTCTGGGATTACATGAAGAGAGAGAAGCAACTGAGGCTGCCTAAATCCACAGAAGAACTGTGGTTAGTTCTCCAAGATGTTTGGGCCAACCTACCTGCCGAAGTTCCTTCAAAAACTGTGTGCAAGTGTACCAAGAAGAATTGATGCTTGATGCTGTTTTGAAGGCAAAGGGTGGTCACACCAAATATGGATTTGATTTAGATTTTTCTTCTGTTCACTCACTTTGCATTTAGTTAATTGATAAATATAATCTATTAACATGTCTATTTTTGAAAGCATTCTTACTTTACAGCATTTTTCACACCTGCCTAAAACTTTTGCATAGTATATATATATATATATATATATATATATATATATATATATATATATATATATATATATATATATATATATATATATATATATATATACACACACTACCGTTCAAAAGTTTGGGGTCACTTAGAAATGTCCTTGTTTTCCATGAAAACATACATGAAATGAGTTTGAATAGGAAATATAGCAAAATGAATAGGAAATATAGTCATTGACAAGGTTAGAAATAATGATTTTTAATTGAAATAATAATTGTGTCCTTCAAACTTTGCTTTATCAAAGAATCCTCCATTTGCAGCAATTACAGCCTTGCAGACCTTTGGCATTGTAGTTGTCAATTTGTTGAGGTAATCTGAAAAGATTTCACCCCATGCTTCCTGAAGCACCTCCCACAAGTTGGATTGGCTTGATGGGCACTTCTTACGCACCATACGGTCAAGCTGCTCCCACAACAGCTCAATAGGGTTGAGATCCGTGACTGTGCTGGCCACTCCATTATAGACAGAATACCAGCTGGCTGCTTCTTCCCTAAATAGTTCTTGCATAGTTTGGAGCTGTGCTTTGGGTCATTGTCCTGTTGTAGGAGGAAATTGGCTCCAATCAAGTGCCATCCACAGGGTATGGCATGGCGCTGCAAAATGGAGTGATAGCCTTCCTTCTTCAAGATCCCTTTTACCCTGTACAAATCTCCCACTTTACCACCACCAAAGCACCCCCAGACCATCACATTGCCTCCACCATGCTTGACAGATGGCGCCAAGCACTCCTCCAGCATCTTTTCATTTGGTCTGCGTCTCACTTAATGTTCTTCTTTGTGATCCTAACACCTCAAACTTAGATTAGTCTGTCCATAACACTTTTTTCCAATCTTCCTCTGTCCAGTGTCTGTGTTCTTTTGCCCATCTTAATCTTTTCTTTTTATTGGCCAGTCTGAGATATGGCTTTTTCTTTGCAACTCTGCCTAGAAGGCCAGCATCCCGGAGTTGCCTCTTCACTGTTGACGCTTGAGACTGGTGTTTTATGGGTACTATTTAATGAAGCTGCCAGTTGAGGACCTGTGAGGCGCCTGTTTCTCAAACTAGACACTCTAATGTATTTGTCCTCTTGCTCAGTTGTGCACCGGGCCTCCCACCTCTTTCTATTCTGGTTAGAGCCAGTTTGCGCTGTTCTGTGAAGGGAGTAGTACACAGCGTTGTACGAGATCTTCAGTTTCTTGGCAATTTCTCGCATGGAATAGCCTTCATTTCTCAGAACAAGAATAGACTGACAAGTTTCAGAAGAAAGTTCTTTGTTTCTGGCCATTTTGAGCCTGTAATCGAACCCACAATTGCTGATGCTCCAGATACTCAACTAGTCTAAAGAAGGCCAGTTTTATTGCTTCTTTAATCAGCACAACAGTTTTCAGCTGTGCTAACATAATTGCAAAAGGGTTTTCTAATGATCAATTAGCCTTTTAAAATGATAAACTTGGATTAGCAAACACAACGTGCCATTGGAAGACAGGACTGATGGTTGCTGATAATGGGCCTCTGTACGCCTATGTAGATATTCCATTACAAATCAGCCGTTTCCAGCTACAATAGTCATTTACAACATTAACAATGTCTACACTGTATTTCTGATCAATTTGATGTTATTTTAATGGACAAAAAATTTGCTTTTCTTTCGAAAACAAGGAAATTTCTAAGTGACCCCAAACTTTTGAATGGTAGTGTATATATATATATATATATATATATATATATATATATATACACAGTACTGTGCAAAAGTTTTAGGTAGGTGTGAAAAAATGCTGTAAAGTAAGAATGCTTTCAAAAATAGACATGTTAATAGTTTATATTTATCAATTAACAAAATGCAAAGTGAGTGAACGGAAGAAAAATCTACATCAAATCAATATTTGGTGTGACCACCCTTTGCCTTCAAAACAGCATCAATTCTTCCAGGTACACTTGAACACAGTTTTTGAAGGAACTCGGCAGGTAGGTTGGCTCAAACATCTTGGAGAACTAACCACAGTTCTTCTGTGGATTTAGGCAGCCTCAGTTGCTTCTCTCTCTTCATGTAATCCCAGACAGACTCGATGATGTTGAGATCAGGGCTCTGTGGGGCCATACCATCACTTCCAGGACTCCTTGTTCTTCTTTACGCTTGAAGATAGTTCTTAATGACTTTCGCTGTATGTTTGGGGTCGTTGTCATGCTGCAGAATAAATTTGGGGCCAATCAGATGCCTCCCTGATGGTATTGCATGATGGATAAGTATCTGCCTGTACTTCTCAGCATTGAGGAGACCATTAATTCTGACCAAATCCCCAACTCCATTTGCAGAAATGCAGCCCCAAACTTGCAAGGAACCTCCACCATGCTTCACTGTTGCCTGCAGACACTCATTCGTGTACACTCTCCAGCCCTTCGGGCGGACAAACTGCCTTCTGCTACAGCCAAATATTTCACATTTTGACTCATCAGTCCAGAGCACCTGCTGCCATTTTTCTGCACCCCAGTTCCTGTGTTTTCGTGCATAGTTGAGTCGCTTGGCCTTGTTTCCACGCCGGAGGTATGGCTTTTTGGCCGCAAGTCTTCCATGAAGGCCACTTCTGACCAGACTTCTCCGGACAGTAGATGGGTGTACCAGGGTCCCACTGTTTTCTGCCAATTCTGAGCTGATGGCACTGCTGGACATTTTCCGACTGAAGGGAAGTAAGCATGATGTGTCTTTCATCTGCTGCAGTAAGTTTCCTTGGCCGACCACTGCGCTTACGGTCCTCAACGCTGCCGTTTCTTTGTGCTTCTTCAAAAGAGCTTGGACAGCACATCTGGAAACCCCTGTCTGCCTTGAAATTTCTGCCTGGGAGAGACCTTGCTGATGCAGTATAACTACCTTGTGTCTTGTTGCTGTGCTCAGTCTTGCCATGGTGTATGACTTTTGACAGTAAACTGTCTTCAGCAACCTCTCCTTGTTAGCTGAGTTTGGCTGTTCCTCACCCAGTTTTATTCCTCCTACACAGCTGTTTCTGTTTCAGTTAATGATTGTGTTTCAACCTACATACTGAATTGATGATCATTAGCACCTGTTTGGTATAATTGTTTAATCATACACCTGACTATATGCCTACAAAATCCCTGACTTTGTGCAAGTGTACCTAGAAGAATTGATGCTGTTTTGAAGGCAAAGGGTGGTCACACCAAATATGGATTTGATTTAGATTTTTCTTCTGTTCACTCACTTTGCATTTAGTTAATTGATAAATATAATCTATTAACATGTCTATTTTTGAAAGCATTCTTACTTTACAGCATTTTTTCACACCTGCCTAAAACTTTTGCACAGTACTGTATATATATATATATATATATATATATATATATATATATATATATATATATATGTTTTGTTCACATTTTCTGTGATTTTGTTTGATATCTCTGTTTAAAATATTTGATTAAATGCATTAGACCTGAGTGTTGCGTTTCTTTTGTGCATCACTATATATATTACAGTACACATTCACACCCCTTGTGATAATATTGCAAACCACCTCACTTCAGAGATTCATGCTTTACGAGTCATTTCAGAAGCAGACGATTGAAAAAGTATTTTTTTTAATAGAATAGTTGGTAAGCAAGTTAAATAATAACCTAACCAAAAACAAAAAACAGAATTACAGAGCATACACAATAGGATTTAAACCATGTAGATGATTTGATGAATGGCTTTAATCTTTTACATGTGTTGCCAATGCACGCATTCACTGGCCAGGGCTGGACAAGCTTAAAACACATTCCACAAATGATGACTTCAGGTTCACAGTAACCAAGAGAGGATAGAAAATGGTAAGGAAGCCAATTAAAAGAAACAAAGCCAGTACAAGCAGTATATCTATATCGTACATATTCTATAGTGCACACTGCATAATGATGGCTTCTTTAGCGGTTTAGGAAAAAGAGAGTGTGGAGTAAAACAATTTGCAAGTCTAGAGCACGGGGAAAGGAAACAGGCATTCAAGAGTTTTCAGCTCCACTGCACACTGTTCGTAGTGTATCGAACCACAGCCCTGCTGCAGTAAAACAGGACAGCTTTCATCATGCATAATGAGAGCAGACTCTTGCACAGGGCAGGGTGACAGAAACGCAGAATCATTGCTCCAAGTGTGTGGTGCGAGGTGTGAGCTGCAAGGGCCAGGTCAACAGTCAAGCAGCCAATAATGTGTCCAACAACACCAAATTTCATCTGTCTACAGCAGCTATCTACTGATTATGCAATCGATACACCTCGGATGAGAGGAGTTAGCAATAGACCAGGGCAGATAAATGCCAGCTAATAAGCACTTCACGACAAAAAAAAAAAGAGTGAAAAAAAGTTTCAATTCTGCAGGCTGGGTAAATGCTGCTTCTATTGCAGTTGTATTGATGGTGTTAGTGCTATGACTGCACTGTTATTGCAGGTTTAATGTTAGGTAATCAAGCTATAGTGGTCTAGATATCAACAAACAGCACAAACCCAACACTTCAAATTGTCCACTTTCTTTTGATACCTTTGGCTTTGACATTTTGCTTTGCCGCTGGTCTCAAATGAACAATAAGTAAACAATTCAGTGGAAAATACTGTATTTAAGAGAGAGAGAGAGAGAGAGAGAGAGAGACAGACAGAGAGGGGATGTAGAGAGAGAGAGAGACAGAGAGAGGGGGGTGTAGAGAGAGAGAAAGACAGAGGGGATGTAGAGAGAGAGAGAGAGAGAGAGAGAGCAAACTGATCTATACATGTCTTGTATTATTTCATTCGTTTGCTAAATCAACATGGAAGAAAAAAGCATAACAAAGCCAGGGCTGACAGTCTAGCACTTTTTTGTGTAAATTAGTATATGTTTTCCTCACTGTTATTTTCCTCAGTGTTATTTTCTCCGCTCCGTCCACCGCACCCCCCAGGATCAGACTGCAGGGGGCGCTCCGTACGCGGACTGCTATTGATTTGGACCAATCAGAATACATAAATACATAGGGGCTGGTCATTTTACAGCAGTACCCACGTAGGGGCTGGTCATTTTACAGTCATGCAGCGTAATTACAACAGTAGTCAATCACCTTCAGGATAACATTTTTTTTTTTAATTTCCGACATGAAATACACTTTAAAAAAATAATGAATAAGGAAAATTGCAAATCATGGCAGCGAGAGATTTTCTTCTACAGTGCAAATATAGATTTGCCGAGTGCTGCCGACTTCTTGAGACAAACAGTGTTGACCGTGGCACGGTTCAGTTTGTATTAACAAAGTACACAATCGTTTTTTTTATTTTCAAATTATATTCATTTCAGTTTTACACTAAAATATTGAGTTACTATAGCTAATATTATATCCAATGTCAGATCTTTCAACACGTGTTTAAAATTACATATTAGTTACAGTGGGGTTACCACTGAATTAAAGTGATTTCTAAGGCTCTGAAACCGCCAGTTGATGCTCATCTCGGAGGGTCCGGGTCTATCCATCTTTCAATACACTTTACCCAATGCCAAGTCCATATAACTCCATGAATTGGGCAGGAATGGCAGATGTAAGCTGATTTTCTTTAAATTCTTTGGTTCTAATTTCATTTTCAGCGATCTGATTGGCCCAATTAGTACGCATAGAAATTACAATTACAACACGTACTAAAATCAAATTAGAATGTTTACTAAATGAAGTGTTTTTGACCCGGGTATCCTTCCATAGAATACACCCCTAGAGCTTCCGGCTGATTCTTAATCAACTCATTTTAGCAATTTTAACTCAACTCAAATACAAAAACACTGAGTACCTGGCGTTTTATGAAATCACATGACTTGAGCTCAGTATTTTATTATCCCAAGGAACAATACTACTCAAACAATCAACAAACCTATCTGCTCACTATTTAAAAGTAAATAACATTATGTATGTACCCAATGAGCTACTGATGTAAAACTTTTCAAATAGCTTTCACTTGGGCAAAATAACTCTTACAAAGATCTTTCATTTCATCTCATCTTTGATTATAAAATTGAGAAGGTGATTCATAGGATGGGGTGGGAGTCCTCTGTGTGCTGTTGTAAATGAAATACCTGCAGGTTGTTTAAAAACGTTAATAACTCAAGGGCTGGTGAATTAACATGTTGATTGCGGTGGCACTGGGCTTCATTTGACTGCTCTGCAGGAGGAACGAGCCGGCACAGTGCTGTCATTCAGAGGCAAGCAAAGAATTTTGGGAGACTTTGTGAAAATAACTCCAATTACACAGCCCAGCATCTCCTCTGACAGCAGCCTAGCCTGAAGTAAGTGCTGGAGTGATGGCTGCATTTATAGGCAATTCATATAATGCATCACTTAAAATATCACTTACTGGATTTCTTAAATACAGTCAGTTGAAGAAACTTCTCTGAGTCTCTTTTCTATGCAGAGTGAGAGGCAGCAAAGAAAACAAGTTGCTCAGCAGAGAGACTCAAACACGGGCCATTGAAACAGTAACAGCCCTGCATTTAAAGGTTTCCCCTCCTACCTCATCACTGTCTAGCTGAAGTTCTCTTGCTTCTTTTTAAAAGTTGGTGTGTTTTTCGATACTATACCTTTCTGTTCTCTAAGTAACCCAGCCCGTATAACCTGTAATCATAACTTGAAATCAAAATGTTGCATGGCTGCGGCTCCCAAGTGGAGCATCCGGTAAAGGCGCTCCGTGTGGAGTGCAGGATGTGCTCTATAGCCTGGACTTCGCCGGTTCGAGTCCAGGCTATTCCACAGCCAACCATGGATGGGAGCTCCCAGGGGGCGGCGCACAATTGGGAGGGTTAGGTCAGCCAGGGTGTCCTCGGCTCACCGCGCACCAGCGACCCCTGTAGTCTGGCAGGGCGCCTGCGGGGTTGCCTGTAAGCTGCCCGAGAGCTGCGTTGTCCTCAGACGCTGTAGCTCTGGGTGGCTGCATGGTGAGTCCGCAGTGTGAAAAAAAGCGGTCGGCTGACGGCACACGCTTCGGAGGACAGCGTGTGTTCGTCTTCGCCCTCCCGAGTCAGCGCAGTGGTGATAGCGGTGAGCTGTGCCAAAAAAATAATTGGCCATTCCAAATTGGAAGAAAATAATAAAAATAATTGGCAACAACTAAATTATTATATCAAAAAAAATGTTGCATGGCTGTTATTTCTTTTGCTTTTTTTCCTTATTAATTAACTCGCTACAGCTGAGACGAGCCCCTCAATGCACAGCTGCAGGAAGGAAGGGAGGATCAATAAGTTACCTGACCTCCAGCTGCAGCTATTGGGGAAGGCCTCCTGGTCTATCCTGAGGTGTATCACCTGTCTGATGAGTGCGGAGGAGGGGAGTCCTGCTGCAGGTGCAATAGCAAAGAATCTGTCAATAACTCGGAAAGAAAAGGATGAAGCAAAGGGCTATTATTAACTGCTAACGTCAGGGTGATTTTCTCCTTGCTGCACCTTGAGCCCGGTTAAGCTTTCCTTTTCAGCAGCTCTCTGTGCTGCACTGCTTCCTCCCACCAGTACCCCACATCCCCATTCAAAGAATTTCATTTACATTAAAATGTGCTATTCCCTCTCCTTTCCCCCCTCGAAGACAGATTTTTATTTTATTTATTTTTTTACTTCAGTGCCAGTCTGTCTGATTGACAGGTAAGTATTTGCTTCTGAAATTCAACCCATTCTAAAGCTTTGCATTTCATTTGCTCCATTTCACAAGCAACATGAATTACCGGGCTTTCACCGTGCCATCTCTCAATTTGTTTCAAAGATTTGACATGAGAGAAAAAATGACTCTGCGCCTGACATTTGTGTAACAAATTCTCCCTGCATAAGAATAGAAGCTGATTGTACATTATTATATCTGTGGGTAACACAACCTTTTGCCCTAATCTGGCCAGCAATTGAGATTGTATAAATAACAGAGAGTGACAGTAAAACAGTGACTGACAGATAAAGTACTGTCAAAAATATTAAGACAAGCTGTGGAAGAAGCAGTGCATTCGCAATGCAAGAAGCAGTGCATAAGCAATGCAAGAAGCAGTGCATTCGCAATGCAAGAAGCAGTGCATAAGCAATGCAAGAAGCAGTGCATTCGCAATGCAAGCAGCAGTGCATAAGCAATGCAAGAAGCAGTGCATTAGCAATGCAAGAAAGCAGTGCATAAGCAATGCAAGAAGCAGTGCATTTGCAATGCAAGAAGCAGTGCATAAGCAATGCAAGAAGCAGTTCATTCGCAATGCAAGAAGCAGTGCATAAGCAATGCAAGAAGCAGTGCATAAGCAATGCAAGAACAGTGCATTTGCAATGCAAGAAGCAGTGCATAAGCAATGCAAGAAGCAGTGCATAAGCAATGCATCGCTGTTAAGAGAAGCACTGGCAGTGCAAACACATGTGTTTAGCATTAAGCACTTCCCGAAAAAAAACTTTGCAGCTGACCCGGTGTGTAGTGCGACAGGGGTGTGTTGGGCCAGGGGTGGTCTAAGGAAATAGGGCTGACATGGTCCATACCAATAATGGCCTCAGACCAACAAAACCAGAAAGCACTCGCTACATGGGTAAAAGTGGCCAATGATAATTTTAACTGAAACTCCGGGGGTCTCTGGGGTTGTACGTGCCCTCAGGTGCATTCGGAGACCACTTTCAGAAGCAAATTTGAACTGCAGAAAAAGAAATTCAGAAATGACTTCACTTACAACTTGTCATTTTACCAGATGGATCAACCTGATAAATCACACATGAGGTTAGTTAAAATGTTACTCATCAAACCTTTTACATGTATCCCCATTTCACATAATCTACATTTTATAAAACCTCAACTGCAAAAATAATACCCAATCTGCTTAACTCAATCAGATGTCATATATACAGGGTTTATTCAGTATTTTCAAGGACCTTTTTGACCATTTTCAAAGACCTAATTTAAGGAGTATGACATAATGTTCAATGCTGATAACTAATAACCAACTGTACAAATAAAGCTTTTGCATTAACAGTTTATTTACTTACAATAACACATCTAAATTATACTCACTTTAACAGGTAAGCTCTGGACCAGTAAACTTTCTTATTTAATAACACTGAATCTTTGTACCTATAGGTGAGTGTTTCATTCTAAAAGCAGTACAACAATTCAGTGCTTTAATCAAATGTCAGAAGCAATAGTCCAAGAATTCTGTGTCTCAATCATAGGTGCCTAACTTTGTTCAAAGGTGGGGGGCAAACTTACTACGTGCTTATACTGTACTTTACTTGTATAAGCAAATATTTATACTATAAGTTAACTGCTCTTAGTCAAACTCACACTTAAATGCAATTATTTACTGTAGTCTCTATTTTTTGCTCTTATTTGAATTGGACCTTTTGTTACTGATTTTATTGTACTTTATAACTGCTCTTATCTGTAATGTGATACTCTGTAATGTGATACTTTGTAACATGTTAAAAAACAAAGAAAGAGTCTGGCCTCTCTTGACTTTTTTTCAATGGATATAATTTAATTAATAGAGAATGGAAACAAACTAAACTAACAGCTGCCTAGCCTATATTTAATGAATCATTGTATGTAGTCTCCAAACTGCCCAGCATCTTCTGTTGCAATCTCACCGCTGCAAACGTGCGTTTTATTATGTGCGTTTTTAATTATTTTTAAATATTTTTTAATCAATGTCGGACTTCTGGTGTCTTCTGAATGACTTTCTGTTTTTTTTTTATTACAATTTAAACTGTTTAAAAAGGCAACACCTCAACAAAACATAGAATAATAGTGTGCATAGACTGAGCAAAAAAAAATATATAGTTTGCCTTCCCTGTACGCTACAGGTTAGGCGCCTCACGGTCTCAATAAAGCTACAAAAAAAACTCTGAAAGGTCACAAAAATCAAGTACATGCAAAAATATTTTAGTTTCCCACGATAAAAAATATATCACCACCCATGTTGCTATGGTAAATGACCAGTCTGACTGACATTTAATACAGCGATATATACTGGCCACTACTAACAAGTAGACTGAAGTTCGGAGACGATATTGCACACTAATCAAAAATACCATAATTTAACAGCCAACGATAAGATCTTATAAGGGTGGTGAGGTAAGCGATTTTACCCACAGTAGCAATAGTACAGTATAATAACATAACACCCAATTACACCGCATTATAATGTCTATATAATATATATCTATTTCTTGAGTGTGAAGAGTAAATTTATTAACACATAACATACAATTTTATATATTTTTATAACATTTTTTTGTTAAGCCCATTTTAAGTTTTTTTTTAACCTCTAGTCTAATATCGGCTTACCTTTTGAATTTATTGTATTTTAATTGAACAACAACCCTGTCACTTTCTAATTCCTGAAGCGTGGAACATTTTTGGAAGGCAGAGGGAGATTTGTATGTCACCCACCCCCCACCCCTGAAATAAAGGGACACTAATTTAACAAACCAGAGAGAAAAAGAACAAATTGACACCTCATTAGGCATAACTCCCATTATTTGATTTTGCTTGTCAATCGTCTCTCTAAGGGGAGGGTGAGAGGTCAGGAAGAAAATGGGTTTGCTGGCTTTTTAAGTACCGTTCTGATGTCACATAGTGTGTCACCTGGACAGGACGCCTCTTACTCCAAACGGCCTTCATTACCTGGCTTATTTCTGGAAGGGTTCTGTGATCATCAAGACTGAGGAAACTGCACTGCGCCAACCTGCACGGTGTGGTACAAAGCCATGAGCTAATTCACAGCTACTGAGGAGGTTACAGTGAAACCAGCAAGCTTCTATTACAGCACGATTGACCTGAGCCAGGTTTGTAGTTCTGTTACCCGCCCTTGTGAGTGACAATCCATTACATATTTATACACAAAAGCACTAACTTATAGGAGGCTGTGTGGTCCAGTGGTTAAAGAAAAGGACTTGTAACCAGGAGGTCCCCGGTTCAAATCCCACCTCAGCCACTGACTCATTGTGTGACCCTGAGCAAGTCACTTAACCTCCTTGTGCTCCGTCTTTCGGGTGAGACGTAGTTGTAAGTGACTCTGCAGCTGATGCATAGTTCACACACCGTACTCTCTGTAAGTCGCCTTGGATAAAGGCGTCTGCTAAATAAACAAAATAATAATAATAATAATAATAACTTCAGAGCTTTGATTTGCTACACCAATTTGAATGATCTCAGTAGTGGTATTCAGATGCATTGAACAGAACCCACTGCTGTTTGTGTGGCACTATACACACACACATACACACCCATGAACCAATATAATTCAGAAATCACTACAAGAAATCAGTGCCCAAAAGTTACTTGGTATTATTTATTTAATTAATTGCATTAAATAAATAATACTTTAATTGGTATGCAAAGTGCAAGTATATAATACCTGATATACCGTGCCAGCATTAGAGAACAGAAAATACAGCACATACACAAATAAATATCTCCTTCTGCCACTGTGTGTATAACTGTGCCATCCTATCTGTGTATCTGTTTTATAATGCATAACATTTTTTCAATGGCAGGGCAACTTCTTGAACTCCATAGAGTTCACACAAACTGTTTTAAAATTTCTAAAACGTGTATGAAAACATCATGACCGAAGGGGATATACACCCATATAATATCGATCACTCCAAGATTACAAGATTAAATTGCCTACTGCAATACATCGGCCAAGCTGCTGGAATGGTTAAATACATTTTTGGTTTATTTCAAACAATATTCAAAATAAAATAAAAAATACAAAAAATAAAATAAAATAAAACAAAACCTATCTATAGTGTGTACCCAGTCCAGTTTGCTTAACACTTTTGAAATAATTTTCTAAAACTATTCCTTGCTTATATCTTACATATACAGTACTGTGCAAAAGTTTTAGGCAGGTGTGAAAAAATGCTGTAAAGTAAGAATGCTTTCAAAAATAGACATGTTAATAGATTATATTTATCAATTAACTAAATGCAAAGTGAGTGAACAGAAGAAAAATCTAAATCAAATCCATATTTGGTGTGACAACCCTTTGCCTTCAAAACAGCATCAATTCTTCTAGGTACACACTTGCACAAAGTCAGGGATTTTGTAGGCATATAGTCAGGTGTATGATTAAACAATTATACCAAACAGGTGCTAATGATCATCAATTCAATATGTAGGTTGAAACACAATCATTAACTGAAACAAAAACAGCTGTGTAGGAGGAATAAAACTGGGTGAGGAACAGCCAAACTCAGCTAACAAGGTGAGGTTGCTGAAGACAGTTTACTGTCAAAAGTCATACACCATGGCAAGACTGAGCACAGCAACAAGACACAAGGTAGTTATACTGCATCAGCAAGGTCTCTCCCAGGCAGAAATTTCAAGGCAGACAGGGGTTTCCAGATGTGCTGTCCAAGCTCTTTTGAAGAAGCACAAAGAAACGGGCAACGTTGAGGACCGTAGATGCAGTGGTCGCCAAGGAAACTTACTGCAGCAGATGAAAGACACATCATGCTTACTTCCCTTCAATCGGAAGATGTCCAGCAGTGCCATCAGCTCAGAACTGGCAGAAAACAGTGGGACCCTGGTACACCCATCTACTGTCCGGAGAAGTCTGGTCAGAAGTGGCCTTCATGGAAGACTTGCGGCCAAAAGCCATACCTCCGACGTGGAAACAAGGCCAAGCGACTCAACTATGCACGAAAACACAGGAACTGGGGTGCAGAAAAATAGCAGCAGGTGCTCTGGACTGATGAGTCAAAATTTGAAATATTTGGCTGTAGTAGAAGGCAGTTTGTTCGCCGAAGGGCTGGAGAGCGTACACGAATGAGTGTCTGCAGGCAACAGTGAAGCATGGTGGAGGTTCCTTGCAAGTTTGGGGCTGCATTTCTGCAAATGGAGTTGGGGATTTGGTCAGAATTAATGGTCTCCTCAATGCTGAGAAGTACAGGCAGATACTTATCCATCATGCAATACCATCAGGAGGCATCTGATTGGCCCCAAATTTATTCTGTAGCATGACAACGACCCCAAACATACAGCGAAAGTCATTAAGAACTATCTTCAGCGTAAAGAAGAACAAGGAGTCCTGGAAGTGATGGTATGGCCCCACAGAGCCCTGATCTCAACATCATCGAGTCTGTCTGGGATTACATGAGAGAGAGAAGCAACTGAGGCTGCCTAAATCCACAGAAGAACTGTGGTTAGTTCTCCAAGATGTTTGGTCCAACCTACCTGCCGAGTTCCTTCAAAAACTGTGTGCAAGTGTACCTAGAAGAATTGATGCTTGATGCTGTTTTGAAGGCAAAGGGTGGTCACACCAAATATGGATTTGATTTAGATTTTTCTTCTGTTCACTCACTTTGCATTTAGTTAATTGATAAATATAATCTATTAACATGTCTATTTTTGAAAGCATTCTTACTTTACAGCATTTTTTCACACCTGCCTAAAACTTTTGCACAGTACTGTATGTTAACAACAAAATCCTTGCAATCTGACTGTAAAATATTGACAATACTGAAGGATTATCAACATTGGAACAGATAGATTTTTTAATATATTGTATTATTATTATTATTATTATTATTATTATTATTATTATTATTATTATTATTATTTATTTGTAAAATCAAACTTTCACAATTTAGAACATTTCATGCATCATTAGGACTCCCACTCACATTTTTTTCTTTCTTTTTTTATGTAGCCCTCTCATCTTTGCTTGACAGCGAATACTTTTTTTAAGCAGAGAACACAGTCTTCCAAACAGCACTACATGGTCATTCCATTAAGGGTCAAAGGACAAAGAGAGGACAATCCTGCAGACTTAACATTCCACACTCTATTGAGTCTGAAGTCACCTGAGCTCTCTGCAGCAATGGGAGCAAAAAGCCTGTTTAGAACTAATTATTATGGATACAAGCTTCACACCAGCCCATCCTAATAGCCTCTGAATCACACTTTATGACTAATGCAGCTAAGGCCTGGACTAATACCGTTTAAGCAGCAGACACCTTTAATTACAGCAAGCTGCACTTTCAGAGTTGCAGATCTTCCCACAATTAGGCTTAAGAGCACATAGTACTGTACAATAAATATACACACACTCATATACTGAGGCAGAGTAATAGTCAGGGCTTAATGACTCTGAGAACACGGCAGCCGCAGATTAATTCTTTAACATTCTAATGAAGTCACAAAAGTACTAAAAAAGAAAACGAGCACTACAGGTAGACATGCAGGCTGCATCTATATGTATTACTAAGATTCCTCGTATTACAGGCACTACTGTATTCATTAAATCGCTGAAAGGCAGATGAGGTTGAAAGCTCTACAACCACAAATGCAAGAGCCTGACTCTTTTGCATAGTGGTTAAGCCTCCATCCTGTTACAAGTATGCTGGGAGACCTGGGGAGAGGTGAGAGGCGTTGATGGGTTGTGTACGCTCTGCCATCAGTGCCTGGGGGCTACTGTACTTGACGGGGCCCTGCAGCATCGCTCACAGACTGTGCCCCCCTGACCACTTGCTCTGTTGCCGTGCCAAAGGATGCAGCATGCAGGTTCACGTTCCTGAGCAATCAAGGTTATCAATGCTAAAACAGCAGCGCTGTTCGGTTGTCCTTGCTCCTCCTTGTAAAAGACAATGCAACACTGACTTGCAAGAACCTGCTAATGCTGGACACATTGATAGCCTTTTAAACCATTCCACTGGCTGTAGTGCACTTCTGGCTCCTTTTGTGGTTAGAGGAGAGGTTGTTAAGCAGCAATAATAGTTTCCTAGTATTCCTCCAGCTCAGAGCAGAGGGACACGTTTTCATGGTTCTATTCTGCAGCAGCACCGTCACATTTCCTCTAGCCAGGGACAAAGGGAACATAACTCAACTACATGATGATCATATTCTGAAAATATTAAAAAGGGTACTACATTTTTTTAAATGAAAAACTAGTGCGTCTTTAACTAGAATAAGCTTCACCTGACAATAGGGCCCTCTTCTTTTACCCAGCTTTATAGCACAGACCGGTGGTCTCGAGTCCAGGTTTGCCTGTAGTTCAGAACGGAGGTAGAGTGACTCTCCCCAAGGTCAGTCAGAAGGCCAGTGGTGGATGAGCTGGAATTGGAACCCCAAAGATGGTTTGTATTTGCCACGGCTTTCCATGAAGATCAGTTCCCCTGCTTCTCAATCTGTATTTTGTTTTGCTTTTTTTTTTTTTTTTCTGGAGCCATCATTGAAAAAATTTCTTCTGATGCTGCAAACATGTCACAGTGTTTGAACTGTTACACAGCGGTCTCTGTTTCCCTCATGCAGAGATACATCCCATCAAACAGACAGGTAACTGAAACTGCTCTTTCGCAGCAGCAGTAAATACAAGGATATCTCTGCCTGTGGGATAACTCAAGTGTGCCCCTGCTTGGAGGCTGATACTCAGCAACCTCAAAGAGTCAGCATCATAGGCAGCCTTGCTTATCCTTTCATATGACAGCCAATGACCTTCATTAGCATTCCAGTTCTGTATACCGTATCAACATTTAATATACTGCACAGGGACACCACAAAGCCTCCTGCTGACAGTATAATCCACTCATTCGGTTGAAGTCAAACGCAGAAAAGGAAACACCAGAAAATACCTCGAGTAGAACCCTTCCTCTTGAGAGGTGTGTTCTACAAGGCAAATGGCTTGTTTGAGAAGTAATGTATTTACTTCTTGCCTGAGGGCCAAGACCTGGAGAGGGTCGCTCATGGATGAGCCTCGAATGGGAGGAGGGCCCGCGCAGAACTGCAGCACATATCCGGTGTGTACGGTGGTTAGCAACCAAGAGTCTGAGGTGCAATTGCGCCAGTATTGCAGCTGGTGTTGTGAGAAGAGGTGGGTCTGAGGCTGCAAGACTTCAGGGGCCCTGCTGGGGCTGCTGAGGCTGGGGTGGAGCCTGCTTTGCAGAGTGACTAGGGCGGCATTGGAACTACCTCCCATAGTGCTGTTGTGCTGGGGCCCCACGTCCGGCGTTTCCCCGTCCTTGTGGTCGGCCCCTTGTTATTAGCTGCCGCGGAAACCTGAAGACAATACCTCACAGCACGCAGCGCAGTGCAGTGGGGATCGGAACCGTCCAGGTCACAGTTTGTGTCAAGGGCAGACGCCAGCATTTCATCCTCTCCCTCACCAAAGTACGTGAAGGGAGCATCGAGGCCACCTGTCGGGACGCCTCCCGTTCTCAGTGGGAGTGTTGCAGGATCTCCTCCATTACTGGCCCGAATGTATGGCCAGGGGAGAAAGGCATGTCCAGCAAGGCAGACTTGTCCGTATCCAGGACCCTTGCCTGGGACAGCCAAGGCTGCCTGTGCGCCACTATAAGGCCTGCCAGGCCTTTCTTATGCAGATACAAGCAGAGTTACAGACAGCAGCTTAACTGCTTGCTGTTATACACAGTAAGAAATCGAGACCAGCTAAAGTATTCTTAGGTGTGCATCAGTTAAAACACACTGTTTAAAAATAAAACTCGTTGTTTATATTCTGAACATACGATGTGTTTTCATAATGTCCAACTAGTTTATTGTAATATGTTGTGTGTGCTTTACTTTGAGAAATAATAAAACGTTTACTAATTTTAACATTTTGAAAGGAATATCATTAACATGCAACATCCAAGGTTAAATATATACACATTTCAATTATTTCCTTTCTTAAATTCTTTTCTTAGGCTTACTGAGTGTGTTTCTTTTTCCGAGAACACCAATGCATTTAGATGATAAACGCTAAATTCCATTAAGGTGTTCTGAAAGTGTTGCAGAAATGTGTTTAGTTGTTTTTAGTGTAGCCAATACCTCATTATTCTAACAACAGAATACACAAACCTCGATGTCAATAAAAAAAAAAGAGTGTTATGTCGGAATAATAATAATAATAATAATAATAATAATAATAATAATAATAATAATAATAATAATAATAATAATAATAAGGAGAGGCTGAATGGCAGCATGGAAAACTTGAAGATGCTTCCCTGAAAGGCGAAGTGGAGATATTTCCTGTGCGCGGGATGAATAGGGACGTGAAAATAATAATAATAAACTATTCCTATCTGTATGTTTGAGAACATTTTTGATGATCGAAAGTTTACTTTGAAAGCTCTTTCTCCCTCAGCAATCGTCACAGGCAGTGTGCAAAAGATCCTAATGGAGATGCATATTTTCCCCAAAACAGTTTGTGTAGATTCTCTTTGTGGAACCACATTGTTTTCTCTTTATTTACATCACTTACAAAATACTTTAAGACAGGGTTCCTGCTTCTCAGCTCCGATTCGCTTTTCTCTCTCCTTTCCCTCTTGAAGACAGGGTTCCTGCTTCTCAGCTCCGATACGCTTTTCTCTCTCCTTTCCCTCTTGAAGACAGGGTTCCTGCTTCTCAGCTCCGATACGCTTTTCTCTCTCCTTTCCCTCTTGAAGACAGGGTTCCTGCTTCTCAGCTCCGATTCGCTTTTCTCTCTCCTTTCCCTCTTGAAGACAGGGTTCCTGCTTCTCAGCTCCAATTCGCTTTTCTCTCTCCTTTCCCTCTTGAAGACAGGGTTCCTGCTTCTCAGCTCCGATTCGCTTTTCTCTCTCCTTTCCCTCTTGAAGACAGGGTTCCTGCTTCTCAGCTCGATTAAGCTTTTCTCTCTCCTTTCCCTCTTGAAGACAGGGTTCCTGCTTCTCAGCTCCGATTCGCTTTTCTCTCTCCTTTCCCTCTTGAAGACAGGGTTCCTGCTTCTCAGCTCCGATTCGCTTTTCTCTCTCCTTTCCCTCTTGAAGACAGGGTTCCTGCTTCTCAGCTCCGATTCGCTTTTCTCTCTCCTTTCCCTCTTGAAGACAGGGTTCCTGCTTCTCAGCTCCGATTCGCTTTTCTCTCTCCTTTCCCTCTTGAAGACAGGGTTCCTGCTTCTCAGCTCCGATACGCTTTTCTCTCTCCTTTCCCTCTTGAAGACAGGGTTCCTGCTTCTCAGCTCCGATACGCTTTTCTCTCTCCTTTCCCTCTTGAAGACAGGGTTCCTGCTTCTCAGCTCCGATACGCTTTTCTCTCTCCTTTCCCTCTTGAAGACAGGGTTCCTGCTTCTCAGCTCCGATTCGCTTTTCTCTCTCCTTTCCCTCTTGAAGACAGGGTTCCTGCTTCTCAGCTCCGATTCGCTTTTCTCTCTCCTTTCCCTCTTTTGTTTTCGCGATACATTACTTTACGTATCATACTTTTGTTGATACATTTTTTAAATCATCAGCCTACAATCACATGTAAGTTTTATGAACTGAGCACAAGCATAATGCATACTAAGAATCCGTTTGCTGCGGAAAAACACAGATTTTCAATGCTTCAATGAGAATTTTTAGTTTTACACTTGGGGCGGTGCAAAAAACATGCAAGGCTTTTTTATGTTTGTTTGATAACCAAATCAATACACTTATCATATATAATCATCAATACAGGCAATTTTGTTTTAAATTTACGTAAACATACTCATTCAATAAAACTGCTTTTGGTGTACAGAGGTGAAGGTTGAACGAGGCTCGCTGTCACATTCATGCTGAAACGCAGCTGCAGTTTACTTCAGTATCCAGTGCATTGTTACGACTGAACGAGCTGCTTAAACATGCAGAAAACAATAAGATCGGGTCAAGGAGTTTGGCAATAGCCATCCAGATAACAACGACTAACTCAGAGATAAACTGGTATGAATACTATATAGTTTTTTTTTTTAATTTATGTATTTGTTATTATTACAACACATACATATTTGTAATGTTTAAAGTAAAATGGCAAGTTTGTTTATATTTAGTGATTGATGGCACTGGTGAGCTTGCAACTTCCTTAGAATTTAAAAGAGTACCAATAAATGCTTCCTGTGTTAACTGTTATTTAATAATACTGTTTGTTTATCTTATAATGCGACGGTGGGGGCACAATTTGAGCCTTTTATTTTAATTGCGGAATAACGTGTATTTTTATAGTTTATTTTAATCCGAGAATTATTTATTTTTTTATTTTTTTATTGCGGAAAACTAGGATCCCTGGTGATAACGGTATGATGTGTGAGGTCTGTCGCATGTTCACAAGCAAGCCGTTTCAAGCAAACCATTTCTCAGCCAAGGAAAAGGGGGAAAAAACATGTAACGCTTATGGTACGATTTGAATGCAAATGTTTTGGCAATACAATTAAAACAATAAATAAAGCTCGGGCTCGGGCCTGGGAAAACTGTCAGGGTTGCCCCCCCTGACGGAGGCCCTGAGCATCAGGAGATAAGGAGGCCCCAGTGTTCACAGGGAGATAAGGAGGCCCCAGTGTTCACAGGGAGGTAAGGAGGCCCCGATGTGCACAGGGAGGTAAGGAGGGCTCCGGTGTGCACAGGGAGGTAAGGAGGCCCCCGTGTGCACAGGGAGGTAAGGAGGCCCCGGTGTGCACAGGGAGGTAAGGAGGCCCCCGTGTGCACAGGGAGGTAAGGAGGGCTCCGGTGTGCACAGGGAGGTAAGGAGGCCCCCGTGTGCACAGGGAGGTAAGGAGGGCTCCGTGTGCACAGGAGGTAAGGAGGCCCCGTGTGCACAGGGAGGTAAGGAGGCCCGGTGTGCACAGGGAGGTAAGGAGGCCCGGTGTGCACAGGGAGGTAAGGAGGCCCGGTGTGCACAGGGAGGTAAGGAGGCCCCGTGTGCACAGGGAGGTAAGGAGGCCCGATGTGCACAGGGAGGTAAGGAGGCCCTGGTGTGCACAGGGAGGTAAGGAGGCCCCGGTGTGCACAGGGAGGTAAGGAGGCCCTGGTGTGCACAGGGAAGTAAGGAGGCCCTGGTGTGCACAGGGAGGTAAGGAGGCCCCGGTGTGCACAGGGAGGTAAGGAGGGCTCCGGTGTGCACAGGGAGGTAAGGAGGGCTCCAGTGTGCACAGGGAGGTAAGGAGGCCCCGGTGTGCACAGGGAGGTAAGGAGGGCTCCGGTGTGCACAGGGAGGTAAGGAGGCCCCCGTGTGCACAGGGAGGTAAGGAGGCCCCGTGTGCACAGGGAGGTAAGGAGGCCCGGTGTGCACAGGGAGGTAAGGAGGGCTCCGTGTGCACAGGGAGGTAAGGAGGCCCCGTGTGCACAGGGAGGTAAGGAGGCCCCGTGTGCACAGGGAGGTAAGGAGGCCCCGTGTGCACAGGGAGGTAAGGAGGCCCGGTGTGCACAGGGAGGTAAGGAGGCCCCGGTGTGCACAGGGAGGTAAGGAGGCCTCCGGTGTGCACAGGGAGGTAAGGAGGCCCCCGTGTGCACAGGGAGGTAAGGAGGGCCAGGTGTGCACAGGGAGGTAAGGAGGCCCCGGTGTGCACAGGGAGGTAAGGAGGGCTCCGGTGTGCACAGGGAGGTAAGGAGGCCCCGGTGTGCACAGGGAGGTAAGGAGGCCCCGGTGTGCACAGGGAGGTAAGGAGGCCCCGGTGTGCACAGGGAGGTAAGGAGGCCCCGGTGTGCACAGGGAGGTAAGGAGGCCCCGGTGTGCACAGGGAGGTAAGGAGGCCCCGGTGTGCACAGGGAGGTAAGGAGGGCCCGGTGTGCACAGGGAGGTAAGGAGGCCCCGGTGTGCACAGGGAGGTAAGGAGGCCCCGGTGTGCACAGGGAGGTAAGGAGGCCCCGGTGTGCACAGGGAGGTAAGGAGGCCCCGTGTGCACAGGGGAGGTAAGGAGGCCCGGTGTGCACAGGGAGGTAAGGAGGCCCGGTGTGCACAGGGAGGTAAGGAGGCCCCGTGTGCACAGGGAGGTAAGGAGGCCCGGTGTGCACAGGGAGGTAAGGAGGCCCGGTGTGCACAGGGAGGTAAGGAGGCCCGGTGTGCACAGGGAGGTAAGGAGGCCCGGTGTGCACAGGGAGGTAAGGAGGCCCGGTGTGCACAGGGAGGTAAGGAGGCCCCGTGTGCAAAGGGAGGTAAGGAGGCCCCGTGTGCAAAGGGAGGTAAGGAGGCCCCGTGTGCACAGGGAGGTAAGGAGGCCCCGTGTGCACAGGGAGGTAAGGAGGCCCGGTGTGCACAGGGAGGTAAGGAGGCCCCGGTGTGCACAGGGAGGTAAGGAGGCCCCGGTGTGCACAGGGAGGTAAGGAGGGCTCCCTGTGCCTATTGTTTACTTTGTTACTCGACTAGCCATTATCTTAGGGTGCATTATAAACTAATGAAGCTGCTAATTATGTGCTTAGTTTGTTACTCTGTTATTATAAACTGACACTGAGCCTGACAGAAAGACAAATATTGAATTTGTGTCCCTTGAGTACCCTGTGCTGGGAGATAGACGGTGATGGTTTTTTTTTGATAGGTAAACTGCTGATTATTAGAAGACCTGCATTAGATGCAGAAACGACAGCTTCTATGCTGTCACGATGTGAGTAATAATTACAGAGGGCGCTTCACTATTAAGAAGTATGACAGCACATCGTGACCCCGGGGGTTCAGAGAAGGTCAGGGTTCAAGGTTAACTGTTATTGATTTGCAGACTGTACATTTTACGCTATTAAAAAGAAAGCAAGGGTGCTTGCAGGCCTGGGGGGTAATTACATGTATGTTGTCAACACCTGTTTTTAAATACTTTGCGGTCACTTTTTCAAAAGCAATTAAATATTAGTATTCTGTCACAGACTTCAGTGTATCATTTTGCATGGCTTAAGCTAAAGAATGTCAAGATATTATGGCAATAGATTTAGGAGTGGGGAAATGAGCACTGTGTATAGCAATTGTATTAAAAGCCTGTGAAATACTTAGTAGTAGTAATAATAATAATAGTAACGTTTGTCTTGCACTCAAACAAAAGCTTAGTAAACTGTCTCATTTTTTTTTGTCTTTATAACAAATCTAATGCATACTCTGTAACATTCAGCAAAAAGCTGTAAATGGCAGGTTTGTACTAGTTTTAACAAGGATGCAGAATAGTACTAGATTATGACCCAGGTGCTAATCTCTTGTACATATGTAGTGTGTTATAGTTTGTAGTGGAGAGCTGCCGGGTCACGTGCTTGTGCTTGTGCTGTGCTCAGTAGCAGTGTGTCACTGAAGCGCTAGATTTTAGATTTTAATCCTATGACTGCTGTGATTCAGTCTCATTCCTCTGATTAAAGTGCTATGATGCTGTTTCACTTTTATCTCAAGCCCTTTCGCTGATCAATGCTTTAAATCTCTGGCTTCCAAGTGCAGTTCAAGAAAAGGTTGAGTAATTAGACTATTATTATTTGGCTGGTACGTTTGGAAAGAATAAGAAGTCTGAGAGATCTGTGAACAAGTGATACAGAGCAGGAGAAGTGATACAGAATGACCTGAATTATGCACAGCTCTGACACCCTTCTATACACAGTGCCTATAGAAAGTCTACACCCCCTTTCAAAATGTTCACCTTTTGTTGCCTTATAGCCTGGATATAAAATGCATTAAAATAGTTTTTTGTTTTTTTCATTTATCTACACATCCTACCCCACAACTTCCAAGTGAAAAAAATATTCTAGAAATTTGTAGAAAATTAATTAAAAATAAAAACTGAAATAGCTTGGTTGGATAAGTGTCCACCCCCCTTGTAATAGCAATCCTAAATTAAGTCAGGTGTAACCAATCGCCTTCATAATCACACACCAAGTTAAGTGGCCTCCACCTGTGTTAAATTGTAGTGATTCACATGATTTCAGGATACATTCAGGAGTTCCTGTAGGTTTCCTCTGCTGGGTAGTGCATTTCAAAGCAAAGACTCAACCATGAGCACCAAGGCGCTTTCAAAAGAACTCCGGGACAAAGTTGTTGAAAGGCACAGATCAGGGATGGGTATAAAAAAAGATGAAAGGTCTTCAATATCCCTTGGAGCACGGTCAAGATGATTATTAAGAAGTGGAAGGTGTAAGGCACCACCACGATCCTGCCTAGATCAGGCCGTCCCTCCAAACTGGATGACCGAGCAAGAAGGAGTCTCAGGCTCAGTCTCAGTCTCAGTCTCAGTTTCAGTCTCAATCTCATTCACAGTCTCAGTCTCAGTCTCAACCTCAGGCTCAGTTTCAGGCACAGTTTCAGTTTCAGTCTCAATCTCATTCGCAGTCTCAGGTTCAGGCTCAGTTTCAGTTTCAGTCTCAATCTCAGTCGCAGTCTCAGTTTCAGCTTCAGTCTCAATCTCAGTCTCAGTCTCAGGCACAGTTTCAGTTTCAGTCTCAGTCTCAGTCTCAATCTCAGGCTCACTTTCAGTTTCAGTCTCAATCTCAGTCGCACTCTCAGTCTCAGTCTCAGGCTCAGTTTCAGCTTCAGTCTCAGTCTCAGGCACAGTTTCAGTTTCAGTCTCAGGTTCAGGCTCAGTTTCAGTTTCAGTCTCAATCTCAGTCGCAGTCTCAGGCTCAGTTTCAGTTTCAGTCTCAATCTCAGTCACAGTCTCAGTCGCACTCTCAGTCTCAGTCTCAATCTCAGGCTCAGTTTCAGCTTCAGCTTCAGCTTCAGTCTCAATCTCAGTCTCAGTCTCAGTTTTAGTTTCAGTTTCAGTTTCAGTCTCAAGCTCAGGCTCAGGCTCAGTTTCAGTCTCAATCTCAGGCTCAGCTTCAGTCTCAATCTCAGTCTCAGTCTCAGTCTCAAGCTCAGGCTCAGGCTCAGGCTCAGTTTCAGTCTCAATCTCAGGCTCAGCTTCAGTCTCAATCTCAGTCTCAGTTTCAGCTTCAGCTTCAGTCTCAATCTCAGTCTCAGTTTCAGCTTCAGCTTCAGTCTCAATCTCAGTCTCAGTTTCAGCTTCAGCTTCAGTCTCAATCTCAGTCTCAGTTTCAGCTTCAGCTTCAGTCTCAATCTCAGTCTCAGTCTCACTTTCAGTTTCAGTCTCAATCTCAGTCACAGTCTCAGTCGCACTCTCAGTCTCAGTCTCAATCTCAGTCACAGTCTCAGTCGCACTCTCAGTCTCAGTCTCAATCTCAGGCTCAGTTTCAGTCTCAATCTCAGTTTCAGTCTCAATCTCAGTCTCAGTCTCAGTTTTAGTTTCAGTTTCAGTCTCAAGCTCAGGCTCAGGCTCAGTCTCAATCTCAGTCTCAGTCTCACTTTCAGTTTCAGTCTCAATCTCAGTCTCAGTCTCAGTCGCACTCTCAGTCTCAGTCTCAATCTCAGGCTCAGTTTCAGCTTCAGCTTCAGTCTCAATCTCAGTCTCAGTCTTAGTTTCAGTTTCAGTTTCAGTTTCAGTCTCAAGCTCAGGCTCAGGCTCAGGCTCAGTTTCAGTCTCAATCTCAGTCTCAGTCTCAGTCTCAGTTTTAGTTTCAGTTTCAGTCTCAATCTCAGTCTCAGTCTCAAGGTGCACCAGTATTCCAATGTTTAATTAGGATGCTCTTCACAGTGACCCTAAAACATCCCAGTGATTGCACTGCAGCTGAAAATACCCTATATTACTTCAATTATGCTTCAGGTTTCAGCTTGCTAAACTCAGCAATCATATCTTGCACAAGTGAATGTAGGTAATCTATTTTTATATATTCCTAATGGCTTGATTATTATTATTATTATTATTTGTTTATTTAGCAGACGCCTTTATCCAAGGCGACTTACAGAGACTAGGGTGTGTGAACTATGCATCAGCTGCAGAGTCACTTACAATTACATCCCACCTGAAAGACGGAGCACAAGGAGGTTAAGTGACTTGCTTAGGGTCACACAATGAGTCAGTGGCTGAGGTGGGATTTGAACCGGGGACCTCCTGGTTACAAGCCTGTGTCTTTAACTACTGGACCACACAGCCTCTGATTCTGAGTCATCTCTGTAAAAAGATATTAACCGGTGTATGCTTGTCGTGTCATGTATATCTGTTCTTTTTTTTCTTTTTTATAAAATTACTAGATCATCAACACAAGTGCTTTCTGGTCTGAAAAATACTGTACAAGCAAACAAAGAAGTTCCATTTTTTACCCTTGGTCTGAAGCAGTTGTTAGTCTGACTGAATAGAAACTAGGCTATTTGTTTTAGGTTCTGAAACAGTCAAGCAACACAATCCTGTAGCTGAACTGTTTGAGCTGAGAAGAGAGTCGGCAGGTTAAGAGTTAACTACTAAAACCTGAATGAGCCCCGCGTGGCCCGGCCCGCGATGTGGCCGACGAGGCCTGACACCGGCCCTGGGAGCAAGGAGGCCTCGAAGGCCCCATAACTGTCCTCTGGGCACAGGCCGCTGCTAATGGACACCGCAGCAGATGTACAGCCACGGCCGTCCGTGCTCCTCACATTCACTCCAGACTGGCCTGTCTGACAGCAGTGACCCCTCTGTACTGTACATTAAAACCAGCTACAGTGTGTGAAAGGGGGCACTGTATCGGTTTACAAGGGGGTGTTCATAAGGAGGAGTTACACCTTCATTATCTGCCACTAAACGCTCCTAGCATATGCATATTGTGCCTGGGGTGGCACCGGTTTGTATTGTTTTTTGTCGTGGCTCGGGCGATTCTATAGCGTAGCCATAAAAATCGATCTGTGTAATGTATGATGTCCATAAGCTGCACAGCAGCACAGGTCACAACCTTTCAGTACTAGAAATTACATTTTAAGTAAGATGTATTATGTACAGTAAAGCGTCCTTTATTTTCAGTGTGTAGTCAAATGTTTCAGCTAGTGTCTTCATCAGTTTCTGGGCTGACTTTTTTTGCACAAAATATTATCTAAATATTATCACCTAAAAAATGTCTCTGCCCAGCGACACTCAAACAAAAGAATAGATTGAAAATGATTACATAAAGTAGATCAGTTTAATACTGATCTCTACAGAAATTCTACCTTGCTCAGGCTTGCTCGGAGACTGTCCCCAAAGGTACAGCAGATTGGTGATTTTATTACATGCCAAATATCAGTACAGAAACAGTAATACATGTTTAAAGATACACACGGTTTCATTCAAGATTTGACATGCAGACCTTTTTAAACAATGTTTTCACTCAGGTACAGCTACAGGCATCAGTGCATCTGGTACGCGACACCGAAGACACAAAGTACACATCTCATCTCAACGACCTATTCTGTTTTTTTTTCCAAAATGTTGGAATGTTAGGATGCTGTATCAGCCTAAATTGCCATAAGGTCCATGGACACAATGCAAGGTATGGAATGCAGCAGCATAAGGTAAATGAAGCCTCATTGGTGTACCCGCGTATCACAAGCACCAGGAGCAGGGCAGTTTAAAAAAATGACATATATTATAAAAGCTAGTATTCTATGTACGAGACATTATTATGCTGTAATCTAGAAACCGGCGAGGGGCGGGGAGCGAGACTGTCCTGTTTGTGTTCATGTAGTCTCTGTTTTTAGAAGTGCGTATAATTTCACAGATGGAGCAAAACCAAGACCATGACCTGTACTGTTAAAAAACACAGTGACCAGCAGTGATTCTCCAGTGTATCTCATCAAACCGCAGTGCTTTCTACAGCACAATCTTTAAAAAATAAATTGGCAGCCTGTACAAAAATAAAGGAAAAGGAAAGAAATGGCAGTGCAGCTCTCAGGACAGGGTAGACAGACCTGTTGTGTCACTGCAGCCCTGATCAGTGACAGCGATGGACAATGGGGTTGTGTATTGCTGTATTCACTATAACCTGCAGGGTTACTTAGTCAACTGAGGACTTCATCTCTCCTACTGGTCAATTACCGGCACAAGAATAGTCCCAGCTGCTGAGAAAAAGCAAATCTGTCCCCAGCAATAGTGCAGGAAAAGCTTCAATATTATTAAATGGCAAGGTCATTCATTCACTCTTTTTACTCTCTCTCTCTCTCTCTCTCTCTCTCTCTCCAATTGTAGTCAAGAGTTTACATATCCCAATGGAAATGTATAATTTCTAGAAATTTATCCAAAAAAATAATAATTATAGAAAAAACTTTGTAGCAAAAGTTCTGCTTTTGTGGAGGAGGAATGTGAAGGATTTATTGACTGCAAAACTCAAAAAATGCTTATTCAAAAGTATTCATACTCTGACAAGGAAAATGAAATTAATAGCTAGTTAAGGTACCTTTAGCAATAATAACCTCTTTTAAAGGATTATGATATTTGTCAATGAGCTTTTGGCATGATTCTTTAGTGATTTTTGACCATTCATCAATCGCAAAATTGTTCCCTAGTTTATTCAAATTCCGAGGACTTCTCTTGTGCACAGCCTTCTTCAACTCATACCAAAGATTCTCGATCGGATTTAGATCGGGACTTTGAGTAGGCCATTCCAGAACCTTGATTTTATTCTTCTTTAACCATTCTGAAGTAGATTTTGATGTGTGCTTTGGATCGTTGTAGTGTTGGAATGTCCAGTTGCGCTTTAACGTTTTGTAGCGGGGGGTTTCAATTGGCCAATATCTTTTGATATGCTATGGAATCCATTTTACCATGTATTGGAACTAAATTTCCTGTGCCATTAGAGGAAAAACAGCCCCATAGAAGGACATTACCACCTCCATGCTTGACAGTAGGTATGGTGTTCTTTGTACACCTCACCAGACTTTCTCCAAACGTAACGACTATCAGCGTGACTAAATACCTTGATTTTTGTTTCATCACTCCACAAAACCTTTGACCAGAACTCATATCCATCATTCAAACGCTGTTTTGCAAACTTTAAGCGATTGTCCTTGTGACATTTTCCTAAGAGTGTCTTTTTCCTTGCCCTGCGACCATTGAGACCTTCACCATGCAATACTCGACTTATGGTTAAAATGGAATCCCCAGTCCCACTTGCAGATAATTCACTTTGAATATCTTTGGCAGTCAATCTCACAATTCTTCTACTTGTTCTTGGTGAAAGAAACTTCTTTCTTCCAGACTGAGGGAGCGTTGTGACGGTACCATGAGTCTTGTACTTCTTGATAATAGAAACAATAGTTGAAATTAGGATGCTCAAATGCTTGGAAATCTTCTTGTATCCTTCGCCAGCTTTATGACAATAAATAATTTTCTGCTTAAGGTCTTCAGATAGCTCTTTACTTTTTCCCATATTGACTTATTGGTAATGACAGCAATCATCCTTTGCCTAACCCTTTTATACTCTCTAAGAATGTTCACCTACAATAACAGAATTTTCTAGAATTCTAGAATTAGGTTCTGCATTATCATATTGAAATTTCTAGCACCTTGTAGACAATACTATCAAGCATCAAAGGGTATGACTACTTCTGAATTAGCATTTTTGGAGTTTTGCTGAACAACTGCTGAAATAAATAACTGTAGACATTTTGCTACAAAAGATTTTACCTTTGTTTTTCGAGAAATTTCTAGAAATGGGGTATGTAAACTTTTGACTACAACTGTGTGTGTGAGTTACATTGGAATTACAGACACTTCTTTTAAAATGTTACCTACACAACGACTGAACAGGTATTATAGTATGAATTTATGGTTAAGAACATAAAATAGAATAAATCAGGGATATTTTAACCTGTTATTTCAAAACCCCGGTAGGCCACATGCGGCTCTTGGGGGCTGAAGCGTGCCAAACCCCTGCTGTCTCCAGGTAACTTGCTTTAACTTTGCAAAACCCCACCAGTCTCCCAGAGCAGCAATAAACCAAACTATAAATCTGAAACTTTGTGATCTACACGACTGGTGAAGGAGCTCAAAGAAATTTACACTCAATCACATTGAATATTCCAAGTGCATATTCATAAACAGGACGTATCAGAGTTTCAGGACTGTTTGTGCTCTTTACTGATGAGTCGGTATAGTGCCCATGATACAGTACTGTAGGTGTTGGGGCTCCCTGAACAGCACAGCACAGCACAGAGCACAGAGCACAGAGCACAGAGCACAGCACAGCTCACAGCACAGCACAGCAACCGTGCCAAGAAGATCATCATTGAGACAGTGAGGCAGATTAACACAAAGGAAATTAAACTAATAGCCACCACTAGTCAGGGATGTCTAAAAATAAAACAAGACACCCTCTAGTTCAGTAACAACAGATCTAAACATGTAAACCATCATGCCCTCTTTACAGCATGTGGCAGCTGAAGAAAGCTAACTCCATGCCCTGCCAGCATCTTTTATTTACTTTATTTCTTTCTCTCTTAGACGACATGGTCAACATCTATCCAACCCCCGAAGCATCAGGGAAAATTAACCGAGGTAAATATTACAACAGCCTTGGGACACTTCCACCTACATTTTGTGATTACATTTAAGTTCTCCCTGTCACAGATATCATACACTGAATAAAGAATTTCATGCCTGACCCCCACTGACTATGCTAAGTGAAAAAGAGAGAGGAGTGGAGGGTTCTGTAGAGAAAGAGAGCGAGCGAGAGAGAGAAGGACTACTAATAATAACTACCCATTTGTGACAGCTGCCCAGGGGCAATGCAATGCAGCTTCCACACTCAACAATGACTCTCGCTCTCCAAGCTGAGCTTGCTATCCGCTAACTGAGAAGGCTGAATATTGATTTGTCTTATGAGTGTTGTCAAACACAGAGCCCCAATTCAGAAAAAGATCCGGAGTGGCAGTGTGTCACTGGCTGCATTACCAGATGTCAGGTCAGGAATCAAAGGGCTAGCTGCTGCTTCCATCTCTGCTTCAGCCACTGCTGCTACTGGACTCTTTCTGGGAAAGAGATTTATCGACTTCAGAAAACATGAAACGGATCAAGAAGTGCTTGTGCTGATGGAAGCCGGGGTGGCAGAATGAGGCTGAGCTGCTCAAGGGAGTCCCGAGAGGCCGCCTCACACTCAGCCAGCGACCAGCGCTGGAACCAAACTGGAAAGAAACTCGCAAGCAGAGACACCGAGGGAGTGTGAAGCCCAGGGTCGAGGACAAG
This sequence comes from Acipenser oxyrinchus oxyrinchus, assembly GCA_030684275.1. Taxonomy (NCBI): domain Eukaryota; kingdom Metazoa; phylum Chordata; class Actinopteri; order Acipenseriformes; family Acipenseridae; genus Acipenser; species Acipenser oxyrinchus. Next base: position 1,803,697 of record CM060251.1, on the reverse strand, counting down.
AGCCACTCAAGGGGAAAAATAAGAAGAAAGAAGAATCCTTGTAGGGACATATCACTACCCTCTCCATGCCTGACTCCCTGCACTACTGGGAAGCAATGATGATGACAGACACATAATAAATAGTTTGAAGGTTTGGCGGGGAGTTGAGGATTAATCCTTTGGGTCTCATGAATTTTAATAATTGATTTTCCTTTTCATAAAATGATATGTCTGTCCAACAGTAAGTGTCTGTTCACGCCTATTCTATTCTGTCAACAAAATAAGGATACAGTATAGAGAAATAACTCTGATCTTCCAATGACTGGGAAATTGTTTTTCACAGTATTAAGTAAAACTACTAATTGATTTGATTGAATACAATACGAGCAGGCTTGACTGACTTATCAATTAGCAAGTCAGAAAGTTGTGGCATAAAATTTTATTTCATCATGTACTGTAGCGTATCACAGCTTAGGATCAGCGGACTGCAGCTTCAGTGATATCATGCTGTATTGTAATTCAGAAATAATAAATAAAAGCCTTATTATCCGGACTGGGCTTCTTATAAGAAACATTTACATTTTTTTAATTTAGTATTTTCATAATTTGTTTAATTTCTGTAAGTCGCTTTGGATAAAAGCATCTGCTAAACATCACAGGGTGTGTAACTGTGGCAACTTAGATGTGCAGGATTGCGATGAATTCCTTTTTTTCAATTCCAATTCCTTTTTAAAATCAATTCCCGATTCCAATTCCAATTCCTTCAAATAATTCCTGGAATTGGAATTGGGAATTGATTTTAAAACGGAATTGACCCCAACCCTGCAGGCGTGTGTATGTACGTGTTCTCTGCAGTAGATGTGATTCACACACACACTCTCACACACATTGTAACCAGGGCAAGCAATTCAAGCTGCTTTGTGAATGGGCCATCTGAATGGGCCAGCAACAATTGAATATGGGACACCTTTGATAGGTGTGCAAAGGAAAAGTTGAACTGTTTTAATAACATGCCGTGTTATGGAAGCCTTTGTTACACATGATATTGTAAAGTGATCAAGCTATACAGTGCACATATTTATCTGTGATACAATCAAGATCCGTACAGATTAATTGACCTTCCTCTGCATTTTCTTTAGTTTTCAGTAAGCCTTTTATCTTGCAATATCTTTATTATTACTGGAGGGCAAAGGTACATGAAAAGTGTGTCTTTACGACCCCTCGTCTCTCTTCCCATCCTGGTTTGCAAACTCTAAAAAAAACTATTGTTCTGGAATTCTTGTCAACATTCTACCAACCTGATGTAGTATTCAGAATTATGACAAATAACCTTAGTGTCGTGGACTTGTATCGGAAACACCACACATTGACGGTTTTGCAGGAGATAAAAGCAGGAATGAGACAGAAAAACAGATCTAAATGTTTTTGCTTTCTTTCATCATTTCATCCTGCATTATTTTTAGGTATGCATAGTGAACCCGTCTCTTATGGTGTAGCAACTTTCGTACTTTCCTATCAAAACGGATTATCCTTGCAAGCTGCAAGCTGCAAACAAGCCTGCGCACACACGCACACACACACACACACACACACATACACACGCACACGCACACACACACACACACACACACACACACACACACAAGCGCGCACTCTCACACACACATACACACACACACACACACACAAGTGTGCACTCCCTCACACACACACACACACTCACACGAAAAATCGCTTTTAACAGCTATGCCCTTTATAGGAGGAATCACGCTCTCTAACTCCCAGATAATCCGCTGGAGTAAAACAGAAAACGTGCAGCAGTGGGGATGACAACATCATCCCCATATCCATTAGCAGGGTGTCAGGCAGATACATGCTCGCTGGCACTTGAAGCGTTTGAAGTGGCTGGCATGCTGCAAGCAGACCACATCGGAAGAATGCCTGCACTTTTATCTCATTGCTGTGGTGTTTCTTCTTCTGTTCACACTCTTTTAAATCCCTGCCTTGCCCTGCCTTGCCTTGTCTTGCCTTGGGGTTTGCTGCCTTTAGTGATTGCACAATACCGGTTAAACAGCACGCCAGGGAGTATGAAACCATTATGACAGGCTATTCAAACACTAGAATATTTAATTGTGGTGGTTTTTCTGTGTGTGTTTTTTTAACATTTATTTCTTCCAAATTATGTTTCTATGTTAACAGTAACAAAGTGTATTAGGTTCCATAGCATTCAAATAAATTAAAAAAAAACGGAAATGTGTATACCTACAGTATATTGTTAGCAATTATCTGCTTGTTTTTCAAGAGAGGGAGAAGAACTAATGCCGGCCCTGTTCACGAAACACAGCAACTGTTTTGCTAAGGTCTGTTTTTGTAATTGAGGATTTGTTTTATTGTACAGTATTTTAAAAGGGGACCAACAATATTTCACCGAATCTCTTTCCACCTTCCACAATCAATGGTGTAAATCAATTTAAAAATCCTGGCACTTTATCAATGTAGACACTTATCAAATCAAGCCGTTCGCCTCCGAATTCTGATTTTAACACCTTCTGAAAATGTGCTGTGTAGGTCTGTTCCCAAGTGAAGTAAATGAAAGATATTTCTGATGCTTATTGTTCAATAAAAAGGTGGAGGTACAGTTGGCTACTGTTCAAACAGAGTATTATACAAGTAGTCTCATTTCACTAGACACCGGGCTCCACTTTATTGTAGCCACGTTCATCCTACCCACTGTTTTATATGCTCCATGGCCTATTAGCTTTTGCCAGTGTAATTTAGTGAATGTTTTTTTATTATTCTGTCTCTCCTCACCATACCTGTCAAAGGGTCTTGACTGAACAGCTTAGCCTGGATTGTGCCCACACCCTGGTGTTGTATACCTCACCAAGTGGAGTAATACTTTACGGAGGGATTTGTGATTTCTACACCTGTTCCTTCAATAGCTCTCTTGGAGAAGGGTAAGCGCTAGATAATGGCTTACTGCAGGAGAGGCTGCAGCCACGTTAACCACATGCTGAGCTCCCTAATGTCTCCGTGGCCACCAGTGGGCTGACAAACAACACCCTGCTAAGACAGGGCCTGGGGGTGGGGTGGGGTGGGGTGGGAAGAGCGACTTTCACGCAAAATAAACCTAATTAAAATAAATACTATTGATTGCTTACACACTGCTTTCTAGAAAATCGATCTAGTACAGGTTATGCGAAACAGGTTTTGAGAAACAAAACATACACCCCATCGATATGTAGAATAATCTGAGAATAAGCAATTCTTGCTTTGGCTTATTAATGTTATCATATTCATGAAATCCATGAAAGACATTTAAACATTATTTCAAGCTATTATGCATTCCTTTATGTGTCTAATTAACTGTTAACATTGCCATTGGATTAGTCTGCATCCCATGGCCTAATTTAGAGGACACTTGTCAATTGGACACAATTACTGCAATTAAAGGCCACTTACACTGAACAGCTGTAGCTGAGGGTCTCCTTTATATACTGCATATGATATTAAATGCCACATCTCCTTAAGGCTAAGGTTGTACCTTTAGCTGTATCTGCATTCATCCTGTTTCACTTGCAGCGATGCAGTCTCGAAACCCATTATACCACAGTAAATAAGAGCTGTGTTACCACTGCAATAGGCTGTAATGGGTATGCATGCATGCCTGTGTGCATGTGTCCATGTGTATATGTATATAATTATGTATGTTAGGGTTGCCCTCCCCCGTCCCTGTTTTCCCTGGATCATCCTGGTTTTGAGAAAAGTGTCCCAGGATTTCAAGATGCCTTCCCAGGACACTAAGGCCTCGCACACACACAGCCTAAATGCGGTTCCGAGTTCACCTGTTGCTCAATATGGTTTAAGTGCACACACAGTTTTGTTGCAAAAGGCAGCGACAATAGCACTAGTTAATCCTGTTCTGAACAAGTAGCAAACAATGTTTCGATCTACTGTCATGGTACTGCAGACCGTTACCACTGTATTTAGCAGTGCAGAAAAAGCAAAACGGCGTCTGCGCTGGTTTTGCACAAAAGATCATATCTGTGCTTGACGAGCTCCCGATTGATTACGTACTTTCTTCCAAAAGCATAAACAAAAACACAGCCGCCACGCTGCCGCCACACAAACCTAACGAATGTCGTGTAATGCTGGTCCGAGTTCAGCTGTTAGTTTAAACAGGGAGTGCCTCACTTCAGTAATGAAAGGCGTGTGTGTGCAACAAACAAGCGCAGCGAGTGCAGTCTGTTAATACGCTCTCAAGCTAACCGCAGTTTTTAACATTAGCCTGTTTTTAATCTTATGCTTCCATAGTCATGTTGATTACTACAGCAACACTGGAATGCCAGCACCATACAGTGAGTACAAGTTAGATGCATGCATGTATATCTCTATATCAACACATCTAGATCTCTAGACAACGGTCAGACAACTATTTCTCAGTTAACGCTCTGAGAGCTTTTTATTGCTGTTATAATAACACAAGATCCCTATGGGCTGAGACCACATCAACAATAACAAACCCACCTCTAAGCTATTTCCCCATGCACTGTCCTGCCCTTCTTTCTGACTATGCTCTACTCTCCACCACCCTGCGTCCTGCAATCCGGGACTATTAGACTATCCCTGTTATAATTACACACCCCATACTCCGTCGTCCCCAGTGCTCCTAACGTTAGACTCCCCAACCGTCACGTGAACCCCCTTTATATGCCCCCTCACCCCCTCCTTTATATGCCATCTCTCTACCCCAATCAGCTGTCCGCTGTCTTTCCCACTGTGCCCCTGTCACTGGTGGCAACTGACCCACTTCTATTCCGGAGGGGCAAACACAGGCAAAACTATGTACATGTATCTCCCCCCCCAGAACTCCCGTGGTGTGGTGCCCTTCCCTTACAACACATGCACCTATAAACTGACCAACTAGGACAGACAACACATACAGTCTCGATGGCAATGGTGCCCCAAAACAGGCCCCAGGGTGCTACTATATATATATATATATATATATATATATATATATATATATATATATATATATATATACACACACACACATACATACATACAGTCAACCTTGGTTAACTCAACACCCCACAGGGATGCTATTTAGTGTTGACTTATCCAAGGTGTTGAGTTAACCACAGGTGCACATGAGCCATGGCATTAACATGCATATAGGTAACAGAACTCAACGTTTACAGTATTACAGTACTTACAAGTTTATTTTTAGTTAAATGTCCTCATGAAAATGGTTGAAAGAACTGCAGTGAATGAATCAATTACAGTATACAGTACTGCACAAACTCGGTATAACTCGTATAGTTCGATTGAAATAAGAATTAATAAAATAACTACAGCGTTATTTTTACGAAAACAATCCAACCACAAACGGCTGACTATACTTTTAGTTACTGGCTTGTACTGTGCAATTTGAAGGTTTAAATTGCAAAAGTTAACAAATGTACATCCAATGTTAATTATATTATTATTATTATTATTATTATTATTATTGCACAGAAGTGCATATTGATCCCATTAAAACCATTACTGAAATACATATTGTACATCCTGAATTACAGTATTGGCAGTCATTTGAATGGAAGTATAACTGTCCCTACACGTGAATTGAACCCCCACTTATAACAATCTAAACACAATCCCCACTCCTACCAAACA
>CM060251.1:1170539-1193039 GCA_030684275.1 Acipenser oxyrinchus oxyrinchus | reverse complement strand
GCATTATTTTATGTTAGTTGGCAAGGATGGGGTTAACTGAACAATTGTGGAATGTGACAGGTAGCTGGGTCTTAATTGATTGCTAATTGTGTAATGAACTCATAGCCACCTGCTATATAAGGACCAAGCTTCACCTGAGTAGTTGGTGAGTGTTTGGAGCTGAGCGCAGAGTCACAGAGAGAGAGAGAGAGAGAGAGAGAGAGAGAGAGAGAGAGAGAGAGAGAGAGAGAGAGAGAGAGAGAGAGAGAGAGAATCACACAGTAAAACGATTGCTACTCGTTTATGATAACCCTACAGGTACTCGTTTGTTTGTTTTGTTGCTTTGGCCCTCGTACTGATTTATTTAGCTGTCTTGTTTTATTTTTCTGTTTGATTAATAAATACACTGCTACGGCATTCAGTCTGCTGTGAACTGCTTCCTGGTCTGTGACATCACCACACATGCCACTCAAGGCACCCTTGTGACATGCGGTGTTAGAGTGGGATTGAACAGCGCCTTGTCACACTATGCATAATAACATTGTAGTTATGTGTAAGTACAGATGTATTTACTATGTAACTACTTTTTAAATGCACAGTGATTAGAGACACTTCATGTAAAGAGTTAAACATCACAAACGTCAATAACTATATAAATTCAATATTTTCACATGGCTCGATTATTTACAGGGAGCAGTGAGAGCCTGGGCACCATCGTCGTGGTAACCACACTGTGGGTTGTGCTCTGACATCATTAAGGTTCACATCTCCTCAAGTGAGCAAAGCCCCAGCCAAGCTGACCTGACCTAGATAGAAGTCAGTGATTACAGCAGCAATCAGCAAATCACATCTCCATAATATTCACTCAAGAAGTTCCCTTTTCTCTATTACAGAAGCACTAGATTGATCTTATTTTCTACTGTCTTCTTTCCACACATCTGATCTCTGTTTAGGATAGAGTTTGAACCATGACCTATAAAAAAAGTAAAGAAAAGAAAATGGGTAACATAAGAACATAAGAACGGTTACAAACGAGAGCAGGCCATTCGGCCCATCTTGCTTTTTTGGTTGTTAGTAGCTTATTGATCCCAGAATCTCATCAAGCAGCTTCTTGAAGGTTCCCAGGGTGACAGCTTCAACAACATAACTGGGGAGTTGGTTCCAGACCCTCACAATTCTCTGTGTAAAAAAGTGTCTCCTATTTTCTGTTCTGAATGCCCTTTAGCTAATCTCCATTTGTGACCCCTGGTGCTTGCTTCTTTTTTCAGGTCGAAAAAGTCCCCTGGGTTGACATTGTCTATACCTTTTAGAATTTGGAATGCTTGAATCAGATCACCGCATAATCTTCTTTGTTCAAGACTGAATAGATTCAATTCTTTTAGCTTGTCAGCATATGGCATGCCTTTTAAACCCAGAATAATTCTGGTCGCTCTTCTTTGCACTCTTTCTAGAACAGCAACATTTTTTTTGTAGTGCAGTGACCAGAACTGAACACAATATTTTAGATGAGGTCTTACTAATGCATTGTAAAGTTTTAACATTACTTCCCTTGATTTAAATTCAACACTTTTCATAATATATCCCACATTTTTATTGCGTGCGTGCAGTACCTGACACTTTTTTCAATTAAATGTCATTTGCCATGTGTCTGCCCAGTTCTGAATGCTGTCCAGATCATTTTGAATGACCGTGGCTGCTGCAACAGTGTTTGCCACTCCTTTTTGTGTCGTCTGCAAATTTAACAAGTTTGCTTACTATACCAGAATCTAAGTCATTAATGTAGATAAGGAAGAGCAGAGGACCTAATACTGATCCCTGTGGTACTCCACTGGTTACCTCACTCCATTTTGAGGTTTCTCCTCTAATCAGTACTTTCTGTTTTCTACATGTTAACCACTCCCTAATCCATGTGTATGCATTTCCTTGAATCTACTGTGTTCAGTTTGAGAATTAATCTTTTATGTGGGACTTTGTCAAAAGCTTTCTGGAAATCTAAATAGACCATATCGTATGCTTTTCAATTATCCACTGTCGATGTTGTATCCTCGAAAAAATCAAGCAGGTTAGTTAGACACGATCTCCCTTTCCTAAAACCATGCTGACTGTCTCCCATGATACTGTTGCCATATAGGTAATTTTCCATTTTGGATCTTATTATAGTTTCCATAAGTTTACATATAATAGAAATCAGGCTTATTGGTCTGTAGTTACCTGGTTCGGTTTTGTTTCCCTTTTTGTGGATCGGTATTACGTTTGCAATTCTCCAGTCTGTTGGTACAACCCCTTTGTCAAGAGACTGTTGCATGATCTTGGTTAGCGGTTTGTAAATAACTTCTTTCATTTCTTTGAGTACTACTGGGAGGATCTCATCTGACCCAGGGGATTTGTTTATTTTAAGAGCTCCTAGTCCTTTTAACACTTCTGCCTCTGTTATGCTAAAGTTATTTAAAACTGGATAGGAACAGGTCGACATGTGGGGCATGTTGTACGTATCCTCCTTTGTAAAAATCTGTGAAAAGTAATCATTCAATATATTTGCTATTTTTTTTTCTCTTCATCTATATTTTTGCCATTTGTATCTTTTAGACATTTTACCTCCTCTTTATATGTTCTCTTGCTGTTATAATATTGGAAAAACGTTTTGGAATTGGTTTTAGCCCCCTTAGTAATGCTCATTTCTATCTCTCTCTTGGCCTTTCTAACTTCCTTTTTGACTTGCATTTGCAGTTCCAAGTACTCTTTCTGTGTACTTTGTTCTTGGTCCCTTTTAAACGCTCTGTGAAATGCCTTTTTAATTTTTTTTAATTGCTCTATTAAACCATTTTGGCCGTTTTGTTTTAGATTTTGATTTGTCTACTTTTAGGATGTAATTGTTTTGCGCCATCCTTTGTCTGTGGATGTTTTCTTTATTTTACTCCAGTCTACTTCTGTTAGTCTCTGTTTCATTCCTTCATCGTTTGCCTTTTTACAATTGTAAACCTTAGCTTTAGTCATTACTTTGTGGGTTTTAAAAAGCACTTCAAATGAGACCATGTTGTGGTCTGAGTTTGCCAATGGTTCTCTGACGTTTGTTGTAGTTATTCTGTCTTCGTTATTTGAAAAGACTAAATCAAGGCATGCCCTCCTCTAGTCAGTGCCTTGACAAAGTGTGTTAGGAAGCAGTCATTTGTCATTTCCTCCATTTCAATTTCGTCTGTCATGCTCCCCACTGGGTTTTCCCATTTTATATGGAGGAAGTTGAAATCTCCCATTAATATGGTTTCTCCTTTGCTGCACACATTTCTAATGTCATTGTATAGCAGATGTATTGCATTCCCAGTGTAACTCGCGTGTGTAATTTCAGAATATTGTATTCCCAGTGTAACTCGCACGTTCAAATACAAAATGCTTTTTACAGGAACCTGCCAAAGTGTTTTTAAAACCAGCCAAAAGAAAATCATCCATTTATGACTTCCAGAAAGCAGTTAACACGTCATAACAATGTCAGGAATAAAGCAGCGAGATACAGTCGTGTGCAAATGTATCCGAACACCTCAAGATGTGTCATTTATATCCTTTATATACCTGCCTGCATGAAAAATTTCCGCTCAGTAATCAGTGATATAGAAACAATAGGCACTCGTGTGATAATGTTAAACCACTTTGCGCTTTAATTAAGCATCTAAACTTCTAAAAGGTCTCATGCTTTTTACCATTTGTGGCTCTGTGTTCCTTTTCTATTACTACTCTACATTGCATGTGTGGCATGTTAAAGTAATCAATTAAATTAAACAATTACTAATTTGCCTATTATGACAATTTTCCAAGATTTTTAGTTCCAGTGGTTTGACTGCATATGCACAACAAATCAAAACAACAGAAGCAATGGGGTGTTCTAATAAATCTCCACAGTACAGTAATATCTAATGGTAGGGGAATAGACTGGCGGATAGAAGGAAATGGAGGTTCAGCTGTCAGGATGTAGCAACTGTCTCCCACAGGTCCTTATCAAAGCAGAAGTCCCTTTTTATTACAGGGCGGCCTGTTTTCCTGCACATTTTCTCTTAAGAGTTACACGCCAACCATGGCAACAGGGCAGTTTGTTGTTGGATGTCCTGGGTAACCGTGGGCATGCTGCTGGGGTGCCAGGCCGGGGGAGGCTTGGACAAAAAGACGGGTTAGAGGTCAAAGCGAAAAGGTGGCTGGAAGGGTATGAAGTGCTGTGCAGGATTTGGGGGTCAGCAGGATGTTTTCTGTTCAGCTGCAGATGGCCTGGAGACAGTTATTGCTGAGTGCTGAAATATATTTTAGGATGGGCGCTTCCTAAAAAAGAGGACAAATACAGTTCAGAATTCCTTTAACCCTCTCTGTACTGCTCCGAATATATGCCTGCAAACCCCCTGATATTTGTACTTTTGAGAATTTTCCTGGTAGAACATCAGTAACCACCTGTCAATCAAGTTCAAACTACTGTATCAGCCCCCTATTAAAATCTTGTTGGAAGTAATGTTTTGTTAATTAGGGTGTGCTTATTAGGTCCCCCTAGAGTATGAGCTGGTGCTGAGCAATGAGCTGGTGCAGAGCAATGAGCTGGTGCAGTGCAATGAGCTGGTGCAGAGCAATGAGCTGGTGCAGTGCAATGAGCTGGTGCAGAGCAATGAGCTGGTGCAGTGCAATGAGCTGGTGCAGTGCAATGAGGTGGTGCAGAGCAATGAGCTGGTGCAGTGCAATGAGCTGGTGCAGTGCAATGAGCTGGTGCAGTGCAATGAGCTTGTGCAGTGCAATGAGCTGGTGCAGAGCAATGAGTTGGTGCAGAGCAATGAGCTGGTGCAGTACAATGGTAAACAAGGCTATTTTGTGGTTGTCTGGAACTAAGCTCTCTGACAGGCAGCAGCAGCATTCAGTCTCTGAGTGATTGATTAATAAGGGTGCAAATAACATATGAAGGAAACACAGTGTCCCACTAGCAAATCCACACAATCAGTCTTCCACAGCCCCTGACTAGCACCCCGCCTGCTAGGCAAACATTTGGCAGGGACATGGCTTTATAGTACCTGCATGTCTGCCCGAGTCACACAAAAGACTCGTTTGTGTCCCAGAGCAGCACATAGTCACCTGCCCAACAACAGAAATCCCCTTGTCAGATAGCAGCAAAAAAAACATCAGATAGGCAGCACACCTTGACATATATTGATGCAGTGAAGAGTGCTGCTAATGAGATATAACCATGCGTCCCATAAGACCAATCAGACACTGTCCATCCATGCTGCATGTATTTTTCCAGCTGACAGCACTGAGGCAAAGCTTCTGCAAACCCTCTGCTCCACTGCAGGGCTGGACAATCCAGTGATCTGTGAGATCAGAGGCAATGCTTCTGCAAACCCACTGCTCCACTGCAGGGCTGGACAATCCAGTGATCGGTGAGATCCGAGGCAATGCTTCTGCAAACCCACTGCTCCACTGTGGGGCTGCAAACCCACTGCTCCACTGCAGGGCTGGACAATCCAGTGATCTGTGAGATCAGAGGCAATGCTTCTGCAAACCCACTGCTCCACTGCGGGGCTGGACAATCCAGTGAACTGTGAGATCACACCGGCTGGTCATATTGCATTTAGTACAGGTAACTTAGAACAGGATCGGGTGAGCTGGAGGAACACTATTTAAGTTTATAATGGTAATTTTGCACACTCATATTTCCAATGATTTTACATGACTCGCCACAGTTCTCTGTACTTTGCAGTGCTTTGCACAAAGCTTAATGACACTAGACTCTAGACCATGCTTCTCAAACTACTTAATCTTCTTTTATTATTTTTTATTATTACATAATTCATGTACTGTAGGTAACCACTTACTTTATAAATATCACTAAAGTGTTATTACCTCCAATTACTGCTGTTAAAATACATTTAATGGAAAACAAATATTTTTTAAATAATAAACCTTGGCTTGACACACAACATCCCAGCTGTAAAAAACGATAACTAAAAGCTATAGATACGGTGTAGTCCAAAAATATTGACACATTACATCACAAACACAGCTTCACACCACATTCTGCAAGTGCCCAGTATTGTTAAATAATCAATAAATGTTTGTTTTAAATTAAACTTACTTTAACAGCACTGTGACATTCAGACCATATAGATTTGGAGGTAATAACACTTTAGTTTAGTGATCCATTATAAAGGTTATAAACATGAATTATTTAATATTGTATATTATACAACTCAAACTAATATACAAAAATCTACATACAGTAATCCGTCGCATATCCAACTGTGGTGGAACAGAGTAAGGGCAGATATGCAAAAAGTCGGATGAATGAATCCTGTTTTAAATACCATTATACACAGCTGTAACAATTACTATATTAACACAATTATTATTTTGAGATTCAGCTTTTATTAGGGAGCTCTTGTCAATCACTTGTTTGGAAAGACACAGAGCATTAATGCTTGTGAAGGAGTAGCTGTCTGCCATGTGGATGTGTGCATTCGCTGCTGAGTGACAGGCAGGAGATTGAGACAGAGGCTGAAGTTGATATGCTGGGGCGAACAGGATTTATTTACATATCAACACACTGAACAGCTCACGTGACACTACCAGCAATGGCAGCGCACGGAGCACATACAACACAGTGTACGAAAACTTTGGTAGGATCTGCAACTAATCTTCACTATTCAATAATAAACTAACATTGCTGAAGAGGTTGTTCATGGCAGATAAACAATTAGGGCAGATATGTGAAAGGTTGATATGTGACGGATTACTGTATTATGTTTTGTATAAACACTCTGAGAAATAACCTGTAGAGACAAAGGGCTAGATTCTCACAGCTATTAACCAGTGCTGTCCCTGTTCCTGTATAGACACAGGGCTAGATTCTCATAGCTATTAACCAGTGCTGTCCCTGTTCCTGTAGAGACACAGGGCTAGATTCTCATAGCTATTAACCAGTGCTGTCCCTGTTCCTGTAGAGACACAGGGCTAGATTCTCATTAACTCCAAATTGTCACATTTTTTCAGAAAAGAAAAGCTTTTAACTTAGGAAATTGTAAGTAGTCTTAAGTTGTTTCTGATTAGTTTTAGACGTTCAATTTATTCTGAAAAAAAAGTAGTGTTCATAATGTTCATAATGACCTGATATTTTCAGTGTTATGGAAAATGTAATGATACGCTTCACATTGACCTCTGACCCTTGTATGGCTCCCATATTGTAGCCATGTGACCTTTTTGTTTTCTGGATGATAAAGACCCACCCAGCTGGGTAATTACTACTTGAAATATCACACTGAACATGAATAAAACCAGCCGGGTTCTGCCTGGAGTCAAGTTAGTGTTCTCAAGACAATGACATTGAAGAATTGTTAAGCTGACTACATACTTTTTCTTTGTTAACTTCATTTACATGAAGGGAAAACAAAAACAACGCTCTGCAGCTCTCTTACGCTTCCTGAAGCAGCCACAAACTAAAAGGTATGAGAGAAGAAGCTTGCATCTTCATAATCAATGTGAGCATCACAATGTTCCCTCTCAGCTCTCGCTCCGATAAGCAGTAGCCACATTAAAGCAGAAGCGTGCTGGGGAGCTGCGGCAGTGCAGAGAGAGGCTCAGGTGGCTTTGCTCGAGCAGGAAGAGGAGCAGACTTCAGAGGCTGTGAGGTTAGCGGAGGCCGCTGGGTGACGCACAGCCTGCGCGGGGCGGGTACCTCCGCGGCTTAGCTATGCTGTGATGTTTCCATCCATTGGCAAAATTGGGCCATGTGAAGACGCCCCCACCCCCACCTCCCCACCTCTCCACCACTGTTCCACTCCGCTCCTCAGAGTACTGAGTGCAAGGGTGTTATTTATACCCAGTCTCTTTGCTTTTAACACCTTTGCTTCTTCTGATCTAAGGTTTCCATGCCCGGTTCCTGTTGCTATGTGCCATGACAGCAACTGTGCAGATTAGCTGCAGCATAGTGTAGATGTGCTCTTTCAACTGCTCAACGGTGCATCTGAGCCAACATGCATCCATTACAGACAGTTCATAGTGATCTACACACCTTATTGCTTCCTGGGCTGTATGGTTTTTCTTGTTACTGGTGTTCAAGCTGCATACCAAACATCAAATACGGTACAACATTGAGCCAGATGTACTCAGCTTTACAACATTGTTCTTCTAATTTTGCACAGTAATATTTAAGTTTTCCCATGACCAGTTCTCATTGGAGCAGACAGCAAGTGATATAATCCAGGGCATTTCCACGCATCACACAGATCTAGTAAATTGCTGTTAGCCTTTTATCAAATTCCCTTTAATAAAGGGGAGAGATTGGCTATGAATACTCCAATTACTGGCTGAAACTCACTGAACATTCTTAGCTGCCCTTTGTCCTCTGTGCTTGTTTTTTTGTTCATGGCATTTCTCAATAACTCTTTCTTGTGTTTTTCATTTTACACATTTCTGCTGACTGACAGTAAGCTGACAAAAGCCAGCACAGTTGAATGCAGCAGCATAAAATTACCATTTTTTAGCAAACAGTAATTATATAACAATAAACAATTGCCTGCTATTACCAGCATTCTGCTTGAATCCCACATATTTTACATAGAATCTGTGGGGCACGTACAATAGCAGCCCACAGGAACTGGGAACTCTTACACAGTGTTACACTGTAGCTAACCACTGTGTGGGCAGGTAGGAAAGTGGGGGCCTAAAACCACTATTTCTGGTTGACCTACCCGCTGCCCCCAGTAAGGGTTATCATCTCTGCTCTCTGCAGCACAAGATTAAATCTCAACTGTGGCACTTGGACTGTGCAATCAGAGATGTAATCCACACTGGTGTCTACCATTCAAGAGCCCCTTGTCCATCTACACCGTTAAAAACCAATTGTTTTTTTTTTTAATTATTATTTTCCAGGACCCCCTTGTAAACGAGGCTTCTGTCTCAATGGATAAATCTCCTGGTTAAATAAATAGATAAAAAAAGTCAAAGATGCATGTATCATGTTTCTGTACAATTGCTATTTATATATGAATTCACTAGTCTGTCACTGTATAGTTACAGCCTTCAGAATCACACTACATATTCAATTCTCTGTCACTGTAACATATTTACAGCCTTCAGAATCACACTACATATTCAATTCTCTGTCACTGTAACATATTTACAGCCTTCAGAATCACACTACATATTTTATAATCTGCAGTCTGAAATTCTCTTCAGGTAACTTCCAGCAGTGAGAGGTCAGTGAGATCAAGTTCTGCCAGACAGCAATCCTAACTGGGTTGACAGAGTGGATTTTTAGATAAGATTTTTAGCTAATTAGTTTGCGAGAAAGTGGTATCATTAAATATATAAACTTTGAAACAGCTTTTCCGTCTATACGGAAACAATAATAAATTAATGAAGTGATATATTGTACAGTGCTGCACCATTCACAAACATTAAGGGTCAGATTCGGCTTTCTTTCCAGTATTTTATAAAAGTTTCCCATAGTAAAAGCATAGCAAAGTGTAATAAAGCACAGTAAAAGCACGGTAAAGCATAGGTGAGCAGTGTAAAGAATAGTGAGGCATGGTAAAGCATATTAATAAACATGGCAACCCAGCGTAGACTATGGTAAATGTATGGTATTCCCATGGGGAAAACTGCAAAAATACTGTGCAAAGATACCGTAGTAAACATTTATAAAGGAAACCATATCTCATTATGACCTGCCGAAGCAGCTAAACCTTTTGTAAACAAGATGCCAAAGAGCAAATATATGAAATCCATGCTGTGACATTCCTGAAGAGGTGTTACACCATACCCTGCGAGGACCAGCTGAATGAGGGGTTATCAGAAGCAGAGGCCTGCTTTAACTGCAGTTATGCTCCCTTGGGGAGTGGAGAAGGGGGGCTGAATATCACACCTATATGCTGAAACTGCCTTGCGTCAATAGGAGTTCTGTTGGGTGTAGCTTCTGTATGCGTGCCTCTCTCTCTCACACTCTCTTTGACAGACGCTCTCGCACACATGCTGTGTTTGAGCCTCCATTCGGCTGAAAGCTCTTCACATTCTTGGGCTCTTACGCTAGCGCTTCTGGTCAGGCAGATAAAACGAAAACTCACTCCAGAGGCAAGAAAGACATCAGTGGGAGTCTTATCTCCCTGCTCTCATGCTTCACAGCTGGCTGGTAAAGGGAGCCCTTGTGGGGTATTTCTCATGCCCACTGTTAAAGGGTCCTGCTCAGGAGGATGGAAGTCCCTCTTCTAAAAAGGCATACAGTCCACTGTTTAGAATTCACCTTTTAACTTTAGTTACAGAATAGGAACGGCTGCAGTGGTTTTATGAAAGCTAATTTGTGGACTTGAGATGGATCCTTCCTGCAGGTTGCTGTGTGTGTTCTGTGTGAGAAACTGCTCTGTGAACTGCATTGTGATGGCTTGCTACAGACTATACCTACATATACAGTTTTATTGTCTGCCTCGGATAAATAACAAGCACCCAGATTGCAATCAAGAAGAAACAGAAAAAGTGAATTAGATTAATCCAAATAAATAACTGCTCATTTGTCTGTCGGTGTATACCTAAGGAGTGCCAGCAACAAGTTCCATAAAGTGTCTCTAATTACTGTGTATTTACATAGTATGCAGTCACTTACTAAATCTATGTGTACTTATACACAATTACAATGTTATTATGCATAGTTACAATGCACTTAATGTGTAAATATTTGTGCACAATATATGTAAGTACACACAATTGTATCAGAAAAGGGTTAGGGTTAGAGTTATATTGTGCAAAAATATTTAGGGTGTTATTGTGCAAAAAGAGTTACACATTAAGTACATTTTAACAATGCAGAACAACATTGTAATGATGTGTAAGTACACATGTGTTTACTAAGTAACTGCTATGTAAATACACAGTAATTAGAGACACTTCATGTGAAGTGTTACTGCTGTGCCTTGTCTATAACACAGAAATTGCCAATGAGGCAAAGTGTAACAGGCAGTCCTATGTGATGAACTTTACGGATTCAGACCCTAATAGCATATAACTGCTCATGCAAACCAGTCTGGTTCTTAGGGTGAAATCAACAGGAGAATCAAGCTTTTTCAATGATCTATTGCTAATCGATCCATTAACAGGTTGTTGTTTTTGCTCAGAGACAAATAATACAAAACAGGGCAAGCTTAGAAAAACTAGCCAAGAAAGCGTATTTTGTTTGAGAGAGGAAGTGGGCCGTAAGAAAACAGGAAGTCTTCTAAAGCATGTGTATGAGCTCTGGGTATGGGCCTGTGCTTAGGGTGTGTGAGCTCTCAGATTTGAACAGAAACAACCCAGCTCCATGATTTTTTCAGCCAGTGGAAGAAAAACAAAAACAAAATCAACCAACATCAAGTATGAAACACAAGGGAGCATGTCTGAATACACACTGTACAGTGCAGGGTTAGGGTTAGGGTGGGTTAGGGTTAGTTAGAGTTAGGGTTAGGGTTAGGGTTAGGGTTAAGGTGGGTTACGGTTAGGGTTAAGGTTAGGCATGTAAAGGTATCTCTGTCATGGTAGCACAACTATTTTTGCTTATTTAATTTTTGGAGATTCAATAATCACATCAGGTGTTATGTGGAAGTACCGATTTGAACAGCTGCAAAAGTTTGCTAAGGAGCCAACAAGCCAACAATTATATTGGGTTGCACTGTATTTTAATTCTGTCTTCAGTATTTGGTATATTATACTTAAGCTGAGGGAACACAAAGCCACTTTTTCAGGTACGGTGGCTTGAAACCTGGTTCCAGGAGACCGGGAGACCTGCTTTGAAGGAACTCTGCTGTATCAAACCCCAAGTCTCCCCTGGTGTGCCTTGCAGTGGCCTGAAACCTAGTCTCCTGAAACCAAGTTCCAGTCCACAAAGTGGCTTCGTGTTCTCTCAGCTTTAGTGAAAAAAACATTTTAAAATAAAATACTGCAACTTGTTCACACAAACATTTACAAGACAAAGACTGACAGGGTGATTATTGCCTGAAATGAGAAATAAAGAATGTGCAACACTTTACATCCTATTATTCATAGTTGCACTGTAGTTCACCTGTAAATCTTTTTTGCACGCTATAACCCAAACCCTAATCCCAACCCATAACCCTTTTCTGATACGATTGTGTACTTACATATATGGTACAAAATATTTACACATAAAGTACATTGTAACTATGCACACAGTAATTAGAAAGAATTAATGTAAAGAGCTACCAGAGTATGATCGGAATATATTCAGTGGGTTTTTTATGCCTTTAACATTTGCACGTTTACCAGCACTCAGATTGCACAGCACTGTTTACTGGAACACGTTTTTGTTTAAAAATGGTAAAAAAAAATCGATGAAAACAGCAGCCTGTCATCCTCTGGGCCTCCAGCTATCCTTCTTGTCACTTTAGGTAGTTTTTGAAGGAGAAGGGAGTTTCTTGTGGCTCGTGTTTATAAATGTCAGAAAATAACAGTGACTTCGAGCCACAGACCGTTGAGAAAAGTCCCCTGAATTCCTCCCCAGAGTCTCTCGGCTCAAATTAACCCAGATGCTCTATAAATAAACTAGAAAATAACTTTCAATTTTTAAACACAGAAACCCCCAGATTTGAATACTGTGTTGATGTGCTGTACCTGCAGCCTGTGTCACTGTATATAGGTCTATGGTGTCATAGAATCGGGTAACTACAACTCCAGAGCTGTCCCTGAGCCCGGGTCAAAGCATATGCACATATATCAAACATTGAACCAAACGCAACATTCGAGGGATTGCAACACGGGCCTGTACTCAGAATGGCTGGAACCATTGAATGCATTACACAAGGGCTGAGCCTTGATTGGCCGAATGGCCCTTTCTCATTCACCAAACTTTTCTTATGTTCTTATGTTTTTATCATAAAAAATAAAATCAGATTTTTTATTTTTTTTTTTAGTTAACATGTTCCAAAACATTTTTTCCGCCTGTTAAATCATTAACTGAATCAGTCCTATTGTTTTTCTGTGTAATAGAATCCAAATACACAAATACAGATCACTAGGTGGGGATGCAGTGGGCTGGCGATTGTATTGCATGTTTACAGGCTTATAATCCAGCTTGCTTTCTTCTGCCATCTGTTAGTCTTTATAAACTGTACTACCCATTCCTCGAGCCCTGGAAGAAAAGGCAGGATGTTTTTCACTGTCCCCCTTGTTTTTCATTGTCCCCCTGCAAGGCTCTACCCTTTGTTTTTCACTGTCCCCCTGCACGGCTCTACCCCTTGTTTTCACTGTCCCCCTGCATGGCTCTACCCCTTGTTTTCACTGTCCCCCTTGTTTTTCACTGTCCCCCTGCACGGCTCTACCCCTTGTTTTTCACTGTCCCCCTGCATGGCTCTACCCCTTGTTTTCACTGTCCCCCTGCATGGCTCTACCCCTTGTTTTCACTGTCCCCTTGTTTTCACTGTCCCCTGCACGGCTCTACCCCTTGTTTTTCACTGTCCCCCTGCATGGCTCTACCCCTTGTTTTTCACTGTCCCCCTGCACGGCTCTACCCCTTGTTTTCACTGTCCCCCTGCATGGCTCTACCCCTTGTTTTCACTGTCCCCCAGCATGGCTCTACTCCTTGTTTTTCACTGTCCCCTGCATGGCTCTACCCCTTGTTTTCACTGTCCCCCTTGTTTTTCACTGTCCCCCTGCACGGCTCTACCCCTTGTTTTTCACTGTCCCCCTGCATGGCTCTACCCCTTGTTTTTCACTGTCCCCCTGCACGGCTCTACCCCTTGTTTTCACTGTCCCCCTGCATGGCTCTACCCCTTGTTTTCACTGTCCCCCTGCATGGCTCTACTCCTTGTTTTTCACTGTCCCCCTGCATGGCTCTACCCCTTGTTTTTCACTGTCCCACTTGTTTTTCACTGTCCCCCTGCATGGCTCTACTCCTTGTTTTTCACTGTCCCCCTGCATGGCTCTACTCCTTGTTTTTCACTGTCCCCCTGCATGGCTCTACTCCTTGTTTTTCACTGTCCCACTTGTTTTTCACTGTCCCCCTGCATGGCTCTACTCCTTGTTTTTCACTGTCCCCCTGCATGGCTCTACTCTTTGTTTTTCACTGTCCCCCTGCATGGCTCTACCCCTTGTTTTTCACTGTCCCCCTGCATGGCTCTACTCCTTGTTTTTCACTGTCCCCCTGCATGGCTCTACTCCTTGTTTTTCACTGTCCCCCTGCATGGCTCTACCCCTTGTTTTCACTGTCCCCCTGCATGGCTCTACCCCTTGTTTTCACTGTCCTCCTGCATGGCTCTACCCCTTGTTTTCACTGTCCCCCTTGTTTTTCACTGTCCCCCTGCATGGCTCTACTCCTTGTTTTTCACTGTCCCCCTTGTTTTTCATTGTCCCCCTGCAAGGCTCTACCCCTTGTTTTTCACTGTCCCTCTTGTTTTTCATTGTCCCCCTGCATGGCTCTACTCCTTGTTTTTCACTGTCCCCTTGTTTTTCATTGTCCCCTGCAAGGCTCTACCCTTGTTTTTCACTGTCCCCCTTGTTTTTCACTGTCCCCCTGCATGGCTCTACTCCTTGTTTTTCACTGTCCCCCTGCATGGCTCTACTCCTTGTTTTTCACTGTCCCCCTGCACAACACTTTTCTTTCAGTGTTTTATTGAGGCCAGGCTGTAATGTTTTACAGGCCCTGTCTGCTCGGGCCTGCAGTTCACAATGGCTGCTCACCAAGTGGCTGGGCAAGGGTTTCCTTTCCTGTGTGTGTCCACCATAGCCGAGTAGGGAGGGGGTTTCCTTTCCTGTGTGTGTCCCACAGCCGAGTGGGCAGGGCGTTCCTTTTCTGTGTGTGTCCACAGCAGCCAAGTGCACAGGGAGTTTCCTTTCCTGTGTGTGTCCACCACAGCTGAGTGGGCAGGGGGGTTCCTTTCCTGTGTGTGTCCACCACAGCTGAGTGGGCAGGGGGGTTCCTTTCCTGTGTGTGTCCCACAGCCGAGTGGGCAAGGGGTTTCCTTTCCTGTGTGTGTCCACAGCAGCCAAGTGCACAGGGGGTTTCCTTTCCTGTGTGTGTCCACCACAGCCGAGTGGGAAAGGGGTTTCCTTTCCTGTGTGTGTCCACCACAGCCAAGTGGGCAGCGGGTTTCCTTTCCTGTGTGTGTCCACCACAGCTGAGTGGGCAGGGCGTTCCTTTCCTGTGTGTGCCCACCACAGCCGAGTGGGCAGGGCGTTCCTTTCCTGTGTGTCCACCACAGCCGAGTGGGCAGGGCGTTCCTTTCCTGTGTGTCCACCACAGCCGAGTGGGCAGGGCGTTCCTTTCCTGTGTGTGTCCACCATAGCCAAGTGGGGAGTGGGTTTCCTTTCCTGTGTGTGTCCACCACAGCCAAGTGACCATGGTGATTATATCAATGTAATCACTCAACAATTATAACCACTGAGATTGTGCAGTCCTGTGCCTGATTCTAGTTAGCTCTGAGTTAGTTCTTATTTTTATTTTTTCTTATTGTTTATTTGAGTGTCTGAAACATAAAAAAATCTGTGATATACTAACAGTGATTTAGTAAAGGGAACTTACTTAGATTTCCGCAAGCCAGCTTCAAAGTATTCTTTATTTCTTATAATTCTTTAATTAAAGGTCACCGTTGATGACATGCATTAAAGAGTTCTGTGTGAAGTCTCACAGCACAGTAATTCTGCAGAACAACGCTAACTAATATGTGGTTTATTAACCAGCGTTTGACCCTTGTCCCGTTTAACCATACTGTGTGCACCCAGCGTGCCCAGAACATTTACTCGTTGCATTGCATGCTGTTGTACTCGTGGTTAAGACATTATGTACAGTTTTAAAAAAGCAATACAATAGTGCGTTTCCATTAATTGATTACTGAACTGTACATCCTAAACCTGGTGAAAGCTTTACAGTAATGCTTGTTTCATTCTGAATAAACCAGTAATATGTATAGTGTACTGTATATGCTATATATATATATATATATATATATATATATATATATATATATATATATATATATATATATATATATATATATATATATATTCTCAGTAGAACAGTTTGACCAAAAAGAGAGCACAGCATTACCAGCAATGCCAATACAATAGACTTTGCCTTGATATAGAATCACAGTGATACAGATATGGTAGGATGAATGCAATCCTCTGAACCCTGCAGGATCAGATACTCACGCCGTATTCAGAGAATCAAGACCATCTCAACACTTCATCCCCATGAGCCAGTATGTATTGGTTAATATCATTGTGACACCATTGGTATGGCAAACTATGAACACCTGACCATGATGTGCCATTCTACCGATGGCTTAAACGATTATAGATGCCCATGAGTTCCCATTGCTCCTACTATGGTTTTGCGTTGGAAGGGCAAAGGGGATTGTAACCCTGCATGGGTCCTGTACCTCTGGAGCTGAAGAGAAAGTCCCCCTGTTGATATTATAGGAAGCTAATTGCTGAGCCCACCTCCCTGCATTGAAAGAAAAAATGACATAATGTATTATTGGCTGTCTGTGTTACATCAAAGAGAGCTTGTTGAATTGAATACATTGTTTTTTTCAAGCAGTGCACCTACTGTACCACCTTCTTTCACAAGGAGATCGTTAAAAAGGGTTTCAGAGTTTATATACAGTTCCTTTTTGTCTATTGTTACAGCCAAGCCATACAAATCAATATCTGTGTAAAAGAACAATACACTTTATCGCTTCATTTGCTGACTGAGGGTGTTGCTAGACCTCATTTAGGATTATGGAGCTATTTATTTATTTATTTCGCTATATTTTGGAAAAAGACAAAGCAATGCATTGTTAGTTAATCAATACAGCTATACTTTGTTTTCAAATCTGTTTTTGTTTTACTTTTGGAAAACATTTAAAGGAAATGGTCTGCTTTTTGCTTTTAAGTTCAGTTCTTATTGTACACGTAAACGATGCATATAATTACATCCAGCAGGTGCTTTTTTCACCCGTTAGAGGTATCCTACAGTGAATACTGTCAAGTATTAAATATGACTTCACTATTGTTCAATCTGGTATTTCGCCTGTATAACGTACATGATCAACACTCTATGTTAGCCGTTGTAAAAGTGTAATAAATTATTATTTATTTCTTAGCAGACGCCCTTATCCAGGGCGACTTACAATTGTTACTAAATATCACATTATACAGCTATCACATTATTATTATTTTTTTTTACATACAATTACCCATTTATACAGTTGGGTTTGTACTGGAGCAATCTAGGTAAAGTACCTTGCTCAAGGGTACAGCAGCAGTGTCCCCCCACCTGAGATTGAACCCACAACCCTCCAGTCAAGAGTCCAGAGCCCTAACCATTACTCCACACTGTTGTTCCACACGCTAAATCCTACCACTCAGGTAATAAAACCCCCATTCATATGAATGGCAGCTTGTAGTTATGTGCTATGCAATGTGGTTTATTCTTGGACCAGGTATGATACAGTGTGGCAATTAATAAATCAATTCCAAACTGATCTAAATACAGATCTGCCAGTCTTCCTTGCTGGGTGATAGGTGTTTTTCCTGAGGTCCGATTGGCCAGGTGACATTGCTGTTGGCTCTTGGTACACGTGTTAATAAGTCAAACTGGAACAGTATTGCTCTTGAACTCTTGACTCTGTTTAGGGCTGATGCAGCAATGCCTAGTTTTTATTTTTAGTTTGTTCTTCCACAGCATCAGCAGCAGCTCTTAACAGACAGTCAGTACAAGCTGTACTCTACAGGCCCAGATAACAGAGAATCAATACAATCTGAACACTTCGTCCACACAACGAAACCAACTTTAGATTCTTGTCAGGCTATCATTGCTTGTTTCATTTGTTATTGTTCCAGGTACTACTCACTGACAGCACGTCACAGTGTAATGTTGCTGAGAGATAGGAGTTAATGCCCATACCCAGAGCTTGAACCCACAACCTTGTGTGCTAACCACAGGACTGCTGTGAACACACAGTTTTCTCTGTCAAACAAGGTGCCTGTTTTGTTTACAAAATAAGGCTTGCCAGACAAAGTAACCCTGTGCTAAAAAGCTTTTTTAAAGTTAGTTTAGTTTACTAGAATATTGGTCCAGACTTTCAAATCACAGGCATCAGACTGACGACCGGTCTGGATTTCTCTGTGTGCATCAATCCCTTTTTGTTTCCCAGGGTGTTCCTGCTTATTAATCTCCCAGGTCCACCTTAGACTGAATCAGGGTACAAACAAATGTAGTTTAGTTTGATAAGCTTGCTAGGCTTATTGCAACCAGAATATTGGAGACTAGTGTGCAAGTGCAGATGTATTGGTTTTTGCTGTCGCTGTTTACATTTGCAAACGCGTATTCGAAATGACAATTGCAATGCAGACTGTCATGCATATGAGTCCTGGCATATCATCAGAACGTAACCCCCAGTCAGTCTGGAGTACCTGGTGTAGAAACTGGGGAATGTGGCTGGTGGAGACACGCTGACCATGTCAAGTAATGCAAACAAACGAAAAAATAAAATGTTCTTAGCAAACAAATTCAATGCATGATTTTTAATTAAACAAATGCAGATATGCTGAGGCAATGAGATGTGCTTGAAGCCAGATCTCAAACTGTACTGAATGTGGGTGTATGAGCCATTCACCCTGACCTCTTTATATTGGGTGTAACACGGTCCATACCTCCATGGCTGATATATTTGTCACTGCTGATCTGCAATGAAGCACACTGCACTGACTACATACTGTCTGTGTGGTAGGGCAGAAGCCATGATGCTGTAAATAGTGTGTTTTTGAGAATGTAAGGTTGGCAGGGATGGGGTTAAATCTATCCCTGCTAGCAATCACAGATGTGGCCATTCCCCAATTAGGTAACTGGTGCTAACTGGGGAGTGGCCACATGTATAAAAGGAACCAGAAATCCTTTGTCTGGTGGAGGAGTTTGGGGTGAGTGTTTGTGTTGGTGAAGGTGAAGGTGAAGGTGAAGGTGAAGGTGAAGGTGAAGGTGAAGGTGAAGGTGAAGGCGAAGGCGCATGATGCGGGCGCAGGCGCAGGTGAAGCGAAAGTGAAGGAGAAGGCGCATGCGAGGCGCAGGTGAAGGCGCATGAAGAAGCGAAGCGCAGCGCGGCGCAGGTGAAGGCGCAGGCGCAGGTGAAGGCGAAGGCGAAGGTGAAGGCGCAGGTGAAGGTGAAGGCGGCGCGAGGTGAAGGCGAAGGCGCAGGTGAAGGCGAAGCGAAGAAGCGCAGGTGGCGAAGGTGAAGGTGAAGGCGCAGGTGAAGGCGCAGGTGAAGGCGCATGCGGCGCAGGCGGCGCAGGTGGCGCGGCGCAGGTGAAGGCAAGGCGGCGAAGGTGAAGGCGCAGGTGAAGGTGAAGGTGAAGGCGCAGGTGAAGGCGAAGGCTAAGGCGCAGGTGAAGGCGAAGGTGCAGGTGAAGGCGAAGGTGCAGGTGAAGCGGCGGCAGGTGAAGGCGACAGGTGAAGGCGAAGGCGGCGCAGGTGAAGGTGAAGGCGGCGCAGGTGAAGGTGGCGGCGAGGCGCGAGGTGAAGGCGAAGGCGCAGGTGAAGGCGAAGGCGCAGGTGAAGGCGAAGGTGAAGGTGAAGGCGCGGGTGAAGGCGAAGCGGCAGAAGGTGAAGCGTGAAGGTGAAGGTGAAGGTGAAGGTGAAGCGCAGGTGAAGGGCGAAGGCGGCGGTGAAGCGCGAAGGTGAAGCGAAGCGCAGGTGAAGGTGAAGGTGAAGGTGAAGGCGCAGGTGAAGGCGACGCAGGTGAAGGTGAAGGTGAAGGTGAGAAGGTGAAGCGGAAGAAGCGGGCGAGGTGAAGGTGAAGGTGAAGGTGAAGAGCGCAGGTGAAGGCGAAGCGGCGGCGCAGGTGAAGGCGGCGAAGGTGAAGAAGGCAGGTGAGAGCGCGCAGCGCTGAAGCCGCACTGAAGGTGAAAGGTGAAGGTGAAGGTGAAGGCGGTGAAAGCGGCGAAGGCGAAAGGCGGCAAGGCCCGCGCCCAGGTGAAGCGAAGGTGAAGGCGTCCGAGCGAAGGTGAAGGCGAGGTGAAAGCGAAGGCGAAGGCGAAGCGGCGCAAGCGGCGACAGGTGAAAGCGCGCAGCGCGCAATGGCGAAGGTGAAGGCGAAGGCAGGCGAAGGCAAGGTGAAGCAGCTGAAGTAAGAAAGGTGAAGCAAGCGACAGGTGAAGTGAAGGGAAGGCGCAGAGTGAGGCGCAGGCGCAAGTGGCGGCGCAGGTGAAAGCGCGGAGTGAAGGCAAAGCGCTGGCAAGGTAAAGGCGCGTGAAGAGCGGCAGGTGAAGGCGAAAGCGGCGCAGGTGAAGGCGCAGGTGAAGGCCGGCAGCGAAAGGCGAAGCGGCGAGGTGCAGGTGGCGCGGCGAAGCGCGCAGGTGAAGCGGCGAAGGCGCAGGTGAAGGGTGAAGAAGGCGCAGGTGAAAGCGAAGGCGCGAAGGTGAAGGAAGCGCAGGTGAAGGCGAAGGTGCAGGTGAAGGCGAAGTGAGCGCGAAGTGAAGAAGCGCAAGTGACAAAGCGTGGAGTGCGAAGGCGCAGAGTGAAACTGAAAGTGAAGCGCCGTGAAGAAGAAGCTGCAGGTGCTGAAAGGCATATGTGAAGCACCGCAGTGCGCCATAGTGAAGGCAGCGGCAGGTGAGGCAAAGTGAAAGCAAGGCGCGGAATGGCGCGAAGCGAAAAGCGCAGAAGAGCCCGGCACAGGCTGAAAGCTGGCAGGTGAAAGCGGTGGCCGAAAGCCGCTGAAGAGGCTGAAAGAAGGTCAGGTGAAAAGAGGCGAGCGCGGTGGCGAAGCTGCGAAGAGCTGGCCAGAGTGGCGCATGGTGGCCCAGTGAAAGAAGCGAAAGAAAGCCAGGTGAACAGAAAGCGAAGGCGGCGGCCAGTGAAGGTGAAAGCGGCGCGCAGGTGCAAGCAGACGCGGTGGCAAGCGTGAGCGGCGCCAGAGTGAAGGCGGCTGGCGGGTCACTGCTGAAGGTGCCAGCGGTGGTGAAGAGCGTTTCCAGGTGAAGAGGTGGCGAGCGAAGAGTGAAGGTGAAGCGCAGGTGCTGAAGGCGGCGAAGCGGAGGATGAAGCGAGTGAGAAGCGAGCGAAGGCGCAAGGCGCGAAGGCGGCTTAAGGTAGAAAGGTGAAGGTGAGATTGAAGGGTGTACGAGGCGGCACGAATGCCGAGCCGAATGCTGGAGCCCACGAGTGTCTTATTCAGCGTTTCCACCTTTTATTTTGGCCCTCGTGCCGTGTTTGTTTTGTTCCTGTTTATTTGTGGTTTTGTTTATTAAATGTGCACTCTAGTGCTTAAGCATGCCCAGCTTCTTTGTCTCTGAGTCTCTCTTCCTGCCGATAACAGCTTGGGCCGTAATGCTATCCTGTTACAGTTGTTGTCAGAATGGGGTATTGCCCCCTAGAGACTCAGAGCAGGACTGCAGCTGAAAAAAGGGACAAACTGACAGAGGAGTGGGAGCAGGGGCAGAGGCATCTGCAAGCTGAAGGAGCTTTCATTTGCATGTCTTGCTTGGAGTTTGGGCACCACCAAGAGCAGTGTCCATATGAGTCCCCGGAAGAGTGGCTCCACCTTAAAGCTCAAGACCAGCTGCCTCCCAAGCCATCTGGAGTGTTGGTTTAGACAGCGCACCACCCTAGGGCCAGGCGTCGTGCACCTGCTGGAGTGCCCCACGCCGTGGACAGCGTTTCCACAGCGAGAGTGCCCAGCGCCAGCGTCGCCACTGCTGGAGTGCCCCACGCCGTGGACAGCGTTTCCACAGCGAGAGTGCCCAGCGCCAGCGTCGCCACTGCTGGAGTGCCCCACGCCGTGGACAGCGTTTCCACAGCGAGAGTGCCCAGCGCCAGCGTCGCCACTGCTGGAGTGCCCCACGCCGTGGACAGCGTTTCCACAGCGAGAGTGCCCAGCACCAGTCGCCACTGCTGGAGTGCCCCACGCCGTGGACAGCGTTTCCACAGCGAGAGTGCCCAGCGCCAGCGTCGCCACTGCTGGAGTGCCCCACGCCGTGGACAGCGTTTCCACAGCGAGAGTGCCCAGCACCAGCGTCGCCACTGCTGGAGTGCCCCACGCCGTGGACAGCGTTTCCACAGCGAGAGTGCCCAGCACCAGCGTCGCCACTGCTGGAGTGCCCCACGCCGTGGACAGCGTTTCCACAGCGGAGTGCCCAGCACCAGCGTCGCCACTGCTGGAGTGCCCCACGCCGTGGACAGCGTTTCCACAGCGAGTGCCCAGCACCAGCGTCGCCACTGCTGGAGTGCCCCACGCCGTGGACAGCGTTTCCACAGCGGAGTGCCCAGCACCAGCGTCGCCACTGCTGGAGTGCCCCACGCCGTGGACAGCGCTTCCACAGCGAGAGTGCCCAGCACCAGCGTCGCCACTGCTGGAGTGCCCCACGCCGTGGACAGCGTTTCCACAGCGAGAGTGCCCAGCACAGCAGTCGCCACTGCTGGAGTGCCCCACGCCGTGGACAGCGTTTCCACAGCGAGTGCCCAGCACCAGTCGCCACTGCTGGAGTGCCCCACGCCGTGGACAGCGTTTCCACAGCGAGAGTGCCCAGCGCCAGCGTCGCCACTGCTGG
>CM060251.1:1096559-1170039 GCA_030684275.1 Acipenser oxyrinchus oxyrinchus | reverse complement strand
TTCTGCTCTTTAAAGTAGGCATACCCAGAAACAGCTGCTTAAAACATTTCCAATACCTCCAGATTAGATCCTGTAAGGGTTATCATTCTACTGCTCTCGGCATACAACATGCATATACAACTACACGGTTATACTTGCACTTCAGAGCTGTAAATACAGAGTAAACAAATGCCAACCAAATACAAGAGATTTTCATCCATTAAACCAACATGTTAAGTCAGGGCCAAGCAATTTCACATTCAAAGAGGGATACAATACTCAGGATGGTTTGCAGCTGTATATTAATGATTACTTTTAACTGCTTTTTCCTAGAAGCGGTGAAAGGCCCCACATGCGCTATATTACCAATTAAACTGCTTTGTATAGACAGGGTGGTTCTATACACTCTTCTGAACACACGATTTCGGTTCGAGAGATTCTCAAGGAGACATTGCTCTCCATTTAAACTAGTATCCATATAGACATGAGATGTTTCATTCGTTACTCTGCTTTTAAAGATATAAACTTCACTAATTGCTTGGACCATGCTTGGCCAACCTTCATTACCATTACACATAGAAGCCTATATCGTGTCTCATGGTCCTGCAGAACTGAACTCACTCCTTGACCGTCTGCTCAGCATGGCCCCTCAGTAATTATGATATAAACTAGGGCTAAATCAATGCTTCTACAGCAGTCTGGCAAACATGCTTTGACACTTTTTGAGGGTTAATATTTAGAAAAGGCATGCTTTAAGACTCAAAGCAGCATAATTCACTGCACAGTTTTAGCTGTGGGGGAGTCCTGAAGGTGCTGTGCACTTTCTTCCAAGTCTTGAACTGCTCAATAACAGGATTACTGATTTGACTCTTTACACCTCAACATGCTGACTGGACTGTGCAGCTAGAGAATCTGTCCAGTCACTGCTCTAATTACTGCACATTTCATTTCTGTTCTTAGCAAACAGTGTTAAACACACACTTACAAACCTCCTTGGTTAACAGCTCTATCTGGCAGTCAGCAATGATCTGGTCAATTCAAATCAGTACCTACAATGAAGGACAGGCTAAGGGTTACACTGCAATGATTTAACAGTTGTAACTATGGGTTCAACATGCGTGAAGAGTGTAAGAAGGGGCCATAAAAAGTATTTCTAGGACATGTAGTGAACTCAGAATTTAGTCATCATCTCTTTCTCTTATGAAGAAGATTGCATGTGGGAATTGCTTTGAGACTGTCTTTCCAATGCAATTTCCAGCACTCATGTTTGACAGACACTGTTTCTTATTTTTCAAGTTGTAAAATAAACCTGTACAAAAAGCTGACATTTGACATCTAAGCCTCAGAAACTCTGAAGTTATACCAGCATATTCTGTAACATCCTAGTTTTTAAGGAAATGTTGGCAAAGTAGCTTCTTCTTGAACATACATGTTAACAGCATGATCAGGGTTCCATTCAACAATCGAAGATTGTATCTTTCAGAGGATAGGCTTTGGTACAATTATAAATAATTTGGGGTTAAATAGGATAATATCTTGAGATTTAACATATACACTTTGCTAAGAACTTCTGTCAATACTGGCACAGTGTAATATTGGTATTGCTGTATACACACTTATAAAGATGGTGTCCTTAATCTGGAAAACAAGCTTCTTCCGCTAATCTGATGCCTGATGCAAGCTTTCTCATTCTAACACACACTTGACCAGAAACACTGGCTCAAAGGCTGCTGCAGATCATTGTGTCACTTTAATTCGCTGTTTAAAGCCTAACTCTTGGGCTCAGCTGAATCCCTTCATTCTTTGAGGCAGATCCTGCAAAGGGATTTTCTCCCTCGTGAGTAAAAAGCTTGAAGAGTTATCAGCAAATGACTGCATGCTAAACATCTCCCTGTAACTGCCCAGCTTGCTGGGGGTAATATCATGCTCAATTAGTGCTTCTGCCACAATAGTCTCCATCTACTGTAAATGCTTTCGGCTCTTTCAATTCAGACTTTTCACATTTTAGGGTTGATCAGCTGTATGCTTGTGGTCACTGAAACTTGTTTCTTCATCTGGTATTTCAGCTTTACTCTTGTGTTCTGTGTCCAAACTGCCCTGTAAAATCACAAAAGTCCCGCACTAAAGTTGTGTGTAGCACTCAGAAGATCTCTACAACTGACTGTGAAAGTTGTGCCCTTCTCAAGGAAATCACAAACAAAAATTGAAGTCACTTCCCCACTGTGTCTAAATATGAATCCTTACCATCTTCTTCATAGCCAATACATATTGTTTTACATCCTTACACAGCATTAACCTGCGCTTGCAACTGAACCCTCTTACGTGGTTCACTATGTAAACTGCAGTTGCTTTCCAAACTGGACATGTGCAGGGCAAGTGTAATAGAACAAACTGCTATTTAACTGCATGTAACTATGTCTAAGTAAACTTCATGTTCTACCATGAAACCCAGTTTGAGGTAAAAGAGACACAATGGTCCAAAGTTGTTATAAATCCAACTGAAACCCATCTATTTCTTTGTCATTGTCCTCTTAACAGATGTACAGTTGCCACTTCACTGCACTGTTACTGAGAATTATAAATAATTGACCAAATTAGCAAACTACAATCTATTTCAGGGTCAACATCATTCTTACATCAAGTTGTGAGCAGTAGGATGCTACTCAACTCACTTGTATGAAAAGCTCAGGGGCTAGCCATTTTCGTCAAACCGTTTTACAACACCATTTCAAATAGGGTAATTGCATGTAAAACACTGTTTTACTAGCTTATATTAAACCACCCAACTAATTAAGACACAATGTTAAAGCTTCTCACATTATACTACACTGAATATATCTTACCATTTTCTTATTATTATTTACCAGCATCACACATATAGTAGGAGTGTCCATTCTGTAGAGACTGAACCCTTGCTCTTAATTCTGTCAAAACTGCACGATACAGCTAGTTCTTGTACTAACAAATACTTTAAATACAACACTGTTCAGTATCTCTTCAACATATGTATCCTAATAATATCATTGCCTCATGATTGTTTTGAATCTGTAAAATAGACTGGAAACTAGTTTCCATACATGGCTAAATCCATATCATATCTCTCTTGAAGCCTTCTTTAAGCTGGCAAATACATTATCAATGTTCTAAAGCAGCATTTTATTATCTGTACATAATCAGTGCTGCATAGTGTCAAGTAGTCTTATCTGTGTACTGCATACCTTCCTCATCTGGAAACAAAGCTCTGGTGTTACTCATCTCCTTGTTTTCCGTATGCTTTATCATTATTACTGTACCTTCAGCCAAGTATTAGGGCTAAGTGTACTTCACAAGGGCTCTCCTACACCCTATTTATCTCCAACCTACTTCAATTACACGTACATAGGCATTCGCATTGTTGTTTATCAAGTAAAGAAAGTAAGCATTTACCAACTTGGTTGTTCAGCCTCATTAGTTGTTCATCATGGCTGCAGAGCACAGACTTTCAGCCTGCAATTTGACAACTCAACTAGAATGTGGGATTACCCAGCGTGGTGCACTCGAAATATCGATACTATGTTAATCAGCACCTGCAAAGCCAGTTTACTGTTGCAGGCCGTGTCTAGACACCATAAATTTCAAGATTTCTTACAACAAACTAACCAAGATGTGAGAAAACACCTACTGTTACTCCAGTTCCTTCTTCCCTACCACCTGTTTGCACAGTGTCCACTGCAACACTATAGTTTATTGAAACGTTTCACTCCTTTAACTGTCTGCCCCGCAAACAGTTACAAATACTGCCTTTGGTACCTATTACAGACAGTATGACAGCAATTTCAATCCACTTTATCAGGCCATTACTGTTCAGTGAAAATGCACCTCACTTCACCTTCCCACACTAAGTTTAACCTGAGAAACAGTTTTCAGTGCATTTTGTATGTGTTATAAATATGCACCCAGATCCAAGAGAGCCATAACATTACTGCATTACTGACATATTATTATAGACTATGCTTTATTATTTGTATTGCTGAATTAGTATTGTGTCATGTAGAAGTGTATAGTAAGTACCATATGCATTTTGCAACATTAACGGCCTGAAATTTAAATATATTAGATGATTTACATTTGACATTATTGTCAATATTAAATACCATAATAAAGCTGTACCTTATATGCAAAATACGATTATTTATACCTGAAAATGGGGTTTTACCACTGCATAAGTAATCCTTCACCAGTTTACTGTATTATATGACTATAGAACCTGCAACACTTGTGCCAAAACGATGGCTTTGAAGCCTATAGAACCTTACAGTGCCATTCTACTGATGGCTTTATATGACCATAGAACCTGATTCCACTGTGCCATTCTACTTATCTGTTAGAATCATGAACCAACCCAAAGTCATTCTACCATGGATGGTGTACTAAAGAACCTGAAACAGATTGCCATTCTACTGATGCCTTTTTATAGGATAGAACCTGACCACACAGTGCCATTCTACTGATGGCTTTTATGATTATAGAACCTGTTCATTTTGCCATTGCTACTGATGGCTTATATTTCATTAATGTAGTACCAAAGTGCCAGTTAACATGGCTTTATATGTGTTTAAAAACCACACGGTGCCATTATAACGCTATGATTGCGCATTTATAACCATTTTGACCAGCGTCAAAAAGTTTTCATTGCTTATTTTGATTTTGCAATGCCATGCGGATCGTTTGGTTGTTTTTTATTTTTGTCATTTACGTTCTGATCGTGCTTGGTTGTTTTAAATTTTCATGTAACGCATCCAGAAGTGATACTGTTATTATTGAATATACATTGGATCAATCGAGTTTTCAGATTTTATCTTGCATCCAATATATCAGACGATTTGGCACCATGGTTGTTTTGATTTTTGCCATTATAGATTTTGTTTTTGGATGAAATAATGGTCTGAGGGTTTTGCAGTTTTTGATAGGTGCACTTTCGATCGTGCTTGGTTGTTTTGACTTTACTGCCTCAGTTCGTGCTTGGTTGTTTTGATTTTTGCATTTGTTGATCATTGCGCTGGTTTTTTGATTTTGCATGAACGTTCGGATCGTGCTTGGTTGTTGCCGATTTTGCTTAACTGTTCGGATCGTGCCTTGGTTGTTTTGAATACATGTCATTTCTAGATCGTGATTTGGTTGTTTTGATTTTAACACAACGTTCGGATGCAGTTTTATTCATTAACGTTTCGTGCTTGGTTGTTGCTTGATTGTTTGATTATACAACCTGGATCGTGCTGGTTGTTTTTGATTTTTGCATAAACGTTCTGTGCTTGGTTGTTTTGATATTTTGCATACGCATTATCGTGCTGGCAGTGACAGTGCCATTAAGTGTATGTTTCGTGATTTGCACCTAACTTGATTTGCATTCGCCATGGCGTGCATATGACTTGCAGAATTGATTTTGCATTACGCTCATTTACAGATGCTGGTTGTATTGATTTGAATGGCGGTGCCTTCAGGATTCGATACGCCACCTGTGATTTTTGCATTCGTACGTGATGCTTCGGATTTTGCTTGGTTGTTTTGTTTTTTGCAGTTAACTTTGGATCGTGCTTGGTTGATTTTGATTTAACATTAATGCTTGGTTGTCTTTGATTGTGCATTATTTTGCATTAACGTGCTTGATTGTTTTGGATGTTGCATTAAATTATCGGTTCGTGCTTGGTTGTTTTGATTTTGCATTAACGTTCGGATCGTGCTTGGTTGATTTTTGATTTTGCATTCGTGCTTCGTGTTGGTTGTTTTGATTTTGCATTAACGCTCGGATCGTGCTTGGTTGTTTTGATTTTTGCATTAACGCTCGGATCGTGCTTGGTTGTTTTGATTTTGCATTAACGTTCGGATGGTGTTCTTTGGTTGTTTGTTGATTTTGCATAACGCTTCGTTGTTTGGTTGTTTTGATTTTTGCATTAACGCTCGGATCGTGCTTGGTTGTTTTGATATTGCATGAACGCTATGGGATCGTGCTTGGTTGTTTTGATTTTTGCATTAACGTTCGGATCGTGTGCTTGGTTGTTTTTTGATTTTGCAGCAACCTCGTGCTTGGTTGTTTTGTTTTGCATTACATCTCGGATCGTGCTTGGTTGTTTTACGTCTTTGCTAACGCTCGGATCGTGCTTGGTTGTTTTGATTTTTGCATTAACGTGATCGTGCTTGGTTTGCTTTTGATTTTGCATTAACGCTGGTCGTTTTGATTTTGCTTGGTTGTTTTCGTGCTTGGTTGTTTTGATTTTGCATTAACGTTGGTTCGTGCTTTGTTGCATTTGCGCAGGATCGTCGCTTGGTTGTTTTGATTTTGCATGAACGTTCGGATCGTGCTTGGTTGTTTTGGTTTTTGCATTTCGTTCGATCGTTGCATGGTTGTTTTGATTTTTGCATTAACGCGGATCGTGCTTGGTTGTTTTTGATTTTGCATTAACGTTCGGATCGTGCTTGGTTGTTTTGATTTTGCATTAACGTTCTCGGATCGTGCTTGGTTGTTTTGATTTTGCATTAACGTTCGGATCGTGCTTGGTTGTTTTGATTTTTGCATTAACGTTCGATCGTGCTTGGATTTTTGATTTTTGACGTTCGGATCGATCTTTGCGTGGTTGGTTGTTTTTGTTGTAACGTGCTTGGATCGTGCTTGGTTGTTTTGATTTTTGCATTAACGTTCGGATCGCGGTTTTGGTTGTTTTGATTTTTGCATTAACGCGGATCGTGCTTGGCTTTTTGATTTTGCGTTTCGTGCTGATCGTTTTTTGATTTTGCATGCATTAACGGTTGGATCGTGCTTGTTTTGATTTTGCATGCGTTCGGATCGTGCTTGGTTGGTTGATTTTTGCATTAACGCTCGGATCGTGCTTGGTTGTTTTGATTTTTGCATTAACGGATCGGATCGTGCTTGGTTGATTTTGATTTTTGCATTAACGCTCGGATCGTGTGCTTGTTGATTTTGATTGGATCGCAGTTGGTTTTGATTTTTGCATTAACGTTCGGATCGTGCTTGGTTGTTGATGCTTTGGATAACGCGTTTGACGGCGTTGTTTTCGATGCTTGCATTGTTTTGCCTCGGTTGCATTATTTTGCATTAACGTTCGGATCGTGGCATTTGTTTTGATTTTGCATTAACGGTCGGATCGTGCTTGGTTGTTTTGATTTTTGCATTAACGTTCGGTTTGTGATTTTGTTTTGATTTTTGCATTATCGTTCTTGGATCGTTTTGATTTTGTTTTAACGCGTTCGGATCATCGGCTTGGTTGTTTTGATTTTGCATTAACGCTTCGGATCGTGCTTGGTTGTTTTGATTTGCGCGCTCATTTGGATCGCTTGGTTGTTTTGATTTTGCATTAACGTTCGGATTGTGCTTGGTTGTTTTTGATTTTTGCATTAACGTTCGGATCATGCTTGGTTGTTTTTGATTTTTTTGCATTAATCGGTGCGGATTGTTTTTTTGTTTTGGATTAACGTTGTTTTTTTGCTATTAACTTTTGATTATGCATTAACGTTGGATTTTGTTGTTTTTTGATTTTTGCATTAACGTTCGGATCATGCTTGGTTGTTTTTGATTTTTGCATCAACGTTCGGATCATGCTTGGTTGTGATTTTTGCATTCGTTCGTGCTGGTTTGTTTGATTTTTGCATTAACGCAAACGTTGGTTGTGCTTGGTTGATTGATTTTTGCATGCGTCGGCGTGCTTGGTTGTGATTTCTGCATTAACGCTGGATCGTTGATTTGTTTTGCAAAAGATGTCACTTGCTTCCTGTAATCCTGCATTGCTGGATGCCCCCACCCTGTAGAGAAAGTCCCCTGTTGATATTAAGGTATGCTAATTGCTGAGCCCACGTCTATGCCTTGAAAATAAATAACATCATGTAATTTTGTCTGTCTGGTGTTACATCAAAGAGAGCTTGTTGAATTGAATACATTTTTTCAAGCAGTGAAGTCCTGAGAGTGCACCTACTTAACCACCTTCTTTCACAAGGAGATTGTTAAAAGGATTTCACAGTTTATAAAGATTTGCTCAAATTAGTTAATGCCCATACCCGAGCTTGCCAAACAAAGTGACAAGCACGGTAAAACGTTTTTCAAGTTAGTTTAGTTTCAGAATATGTCCAGACTTTAAAATCACGGGCATCAGACTGATGACCAGTCGATGGATCTCTCTGTGTGCATCGGATGGAGCCCTTTTGTTTCCCAGGGTGGTCCTGCATGTCAATCTTCCAGATCCAACTTAGACTGAATCAGAGTTCAAACAAATTAAAGCTTTTTCACTTTTCGATTTGCTCAGCCTGTAGAATTAGAAGCTTGCTAGGCGGAATATTAGAGACAAGCATGCAACTGCAGATGCACTAGTTGTTCACTGGGTGGAGTGCAAGGCCACCTGATGTAGTGTTTAAAGACAGTGGAGTTAGTAACTGAGGAGTAAAACATGTAGAAAGAGGGGTTCCACCTCTGAGGAGATCCGATAAACAGTAGGGTGGACTGTCTCTGAGGTAACCCGACATACAAAGAGTGGACACCGTCTCTGAGATGACCCGACATGGACATACTGAAGAGGCCTGCCAGAGAGAAAGAAAACATGGAGTTAGTAGTTATTAGAACATATAGAGCAGGGTGTTTCGCCTCTTCAAAAGCCCAACATGAAGCAAGGGGTTTCGTCACTGTAGGACCGTCCTGAGACAGAATCGAGATAGACATGCTGGATCAGGCATGCCGAAGGAGATGAAATTGACGATGACCTGGAGTGTTTGCAACAAGGTGCGCCCTGCCTCTAAGTGCCGCTCTGTGAAGCAATGCTTAGCAAATGGATGGAGAATGTGGAATCACTAACCCCCAAAGAATGGACACTGGCCCCCAGCTGAAGACACCTATTCGAAGAAAAGGAGAACCGCCAATGCATATAGACAAGGAGAAAAGGAGAAGAAACATTAATGCACAATGGAATGAGAACACGAAGACAGGACCAAGGAAGGTTAAGAAGCTGTACCCTACTGACATTGTGAAGACCCTCTGCACAGTGGAAAGTGAAAGAGAAAACTACTGTGGAGGAAAGGTGGAAAACCTTCTGTGGCGCTGGCGGAAAGGTCGAAAAATCCGCACATGACTAGGCATGGACTGATGGGCAGATGCTATTTTGGATGATGAAGAATAAATATAATCTTCGACTGCTGAGTGATGGTCCAGCACCTGGTGATTTGGATTCCATGCATGCCGTTGATATTCGATTTGGAGCTGATATAGCTGGCTCTATTCTGAATGAATGAGGAGAGTAGAAGGAGAGAGAATGGACCTGCGCTGAGACACCGCAGTGGTCAGAGATGTGTAGAATGACCAATGCCTGGATACAGTAGGACTGGAGCTTGAATTGATGAGGACACCACGGGTGGAGCAATGGAAGACCAATCGGAGGTGAAATGGACTGTCTGTGAATGGAGTATGGATGTAGGGGCACAGAGGATGGAGTGGATTTTTGAAAGCTGAATACATTGTCCTTGGCAGCTGATCTGTTTTGAAATGGAGGAACAGGATGAAATGGGAATCTGGAATGAGCTTGAGGTCACTGCAGCGGATTGGTAGAGTAGGAAAAGCTGGACATAGAAGGAACTATATATTCGAGCATCTCATAGAACCCCAAAATGCAGATGGGCATATGGTTTCCATGGTTAAATCATCGAAGCAGCCTTGGTGGAGAATTGAACTCAAGTTGCTGAGAATGTCTATAGAGATAGGCAGGCAAGCAGTGAGATGGAGCCGGTGAGCACTTGGAAATTCCTCGCAGGAGGAGATGGACAGCTGGGATTGATAGTATAGCTGGAGAAGAGATGGCCATCAAGCGAAATTGGTGTTGAATTCCTGACAAATAGCCCGACGCTGATGGATAGCTGGTGCCCAGAGTGTAGAGCACCTTCGCATGAACTGGAGTGCCAGCGATCCAGTCGTCCTGGTTAAATGCGAGTACGATCCGCACTGCTTGGGGAGCAGAAAGTTACATAACAAGCGCCGCCAGCTGAGGAAGCTGAAACCCACACCGGACAACATTTCCACAGCTAAGAGTGCACCGGCCAGCGCCCGCCACTGCTGGAGTGAGGACTCCGTGGACTAGCGTTGACCACAGCGATACTGGGCAGCTACAGACCAGTCGTCACTGCTGGAGTGCCCCATGCCGTGGGACAGCGCTTCCACAGCCGAGAGTGCCCAGCACCAGCGTCACCACTGCTGGAGTGCCCCACGCCGTGGACAGCGTTTCCACAGCAAGAGTGCCCAGCACCAGTGTCGCCACTGCTGGAGTGCCCCACGCGTGGACAGCGTTTCAACAGCAGAGTGCCCAGCACCAGTCGTCACTGCTGGAGTGCCCCACGCCGTGGACAGCGTTTCCACAGCGAGAGTGCCCAGCCAGCGCTGTAACTGCTGGAGTGCCCCATGCGTGGACAGCATTTCCAAGTCAGAGTGCCCAGCAGTAGCGCCACTGCTGGAGTGCCCCACGCGCGGGACAGCGCTTCCACATGCAGAGTACCCAGCACCAGTCGTCACTGCTGGAAGCCCCCGCTCGTGGACAGTCGCTTCCACAGCGAGGTGCCCAGCGCCAGCGTCGCCACTGCTGGAGTGACCCACACCGTGGACAGCGTTTCCACAGCGAGAGTGCCCAGCACCAGTCGTCACTGCTGGAGTGCCCCAAGCCGCGGGACAGCGTTTCCACAGCGAGAGTGCCCAGCGCCAGCGTCGCCACTGCTGGAGTGCCCAGCATTGCCACCGTTACGATGTGATAGGTGTTACAGTAACTTGGTTATCTGAGAGTGATGGGAGACAAAACTGAACCAGGTAACTACAGACCAATAAGCATGACTTCTATTATACTGTATGTAAACTTATGGAAACTATAATAAGATCCAAAATGTAAAATTACCTATATGGTAACAGTATCCTGGGAGAGAGTCAGCATGGTTTTAGGAAAGGGAGATTGTGTCTTACTATCCTGCTTGATTTTTTTGAGGATGCAACATTGACAATTGATAATTGCAAAGCATATGACATGGTTTATTTAGATTTCCAGAAAGCTTTTGACAGAGTCCCGCATAAAAGATTAATTCTCAAAACTGAATGCAGTAGGGATTGAAGGAAATGCATTCACATGGATTAGGGAGTGGTTAACATGTAGAAAACAGAAAGTACAGATTAGAGGAGAAACCTCAAAATGGAACGAGGTAACCAGTGGAGTACCACAGGGATCAGTATTAGGTCCTCTGCTATTCCTAATCTACATTAATAACTTAGATTCTGGTATAGTAAGCAAACTTGTTAAATTTGCAGACAACACAAAGAGGAGTGGCAAACATTGTTGCAGCAGCCACGGTCATTCAAAATGATCTGGACAGCATTCGGAACTGGGCAGACACATGGCAAATGACATTTAATAGAGAAAGGTGTAAGGTGCTGCACACAGGCAAAAAAAATGTGCATTATAAATATCATATGGGAGATACAGAAATTGAAGAAGGAATCTATGAAAAAGACCTAGGAGTTTATGTTGACTCAGAAATGTCTTCATCTAGGCAATGTGGGGAAGCTATAAAAAAGGCCAACACAATGCTATATAATGAAAAGTGTTGAATTTAAATCAAGGGAAGTAATGTCAAAACTTTACAATGCATTAGTAAGACCTCATCTAGAATATTGTGTTCAGTTCTGGTCAGCTCGCTACAAAAAGGATATTGCTGCTCTAGAAAGAGTGCAAAGAAGAGTGACCAGAATTATTCCAGGTTTAAAAGGCATGTCACATGCAGACAGGCTAAAAGAATTGAATCTTTTCAGTCTTGAACAAAGAAGATTATGCGGTGAGCTGATTCAGGCATTCAAAATTCTAAAAGGTATTGACAGTGTCAACTTGAAAAAGGAAACAAGGACCAAGGGTCACAAATGGAGATTAAATAAAGGGGCATACAGAACAAAAAATAGGAGGCACTTTTTTACACAGAGAATTGTGGCAATCTGGAACCAACTCCCCAGTAATGTTGTTGAAGCTGACACCCTGGGATCCTTCAAGAAGCTGTTTGATGAGATTCTGGGATCAATAAGCTACCAGCAACCAAACGAGCAAGATAGGCTGAATGGCCTCCTCTCATTTGTAAACTTTCTTATGTTCTCCTTATGTTCTTATGTTGACGCAAAAACAGAGCTAGGAGGAAGTGAGAGGGTCCAAGAGGCCTGAGACCGGTAAGTGCATGATGCAGCATTTCAACTTTAAAAATCTAGAACATTCACTGTAAGAACATGAGACATTTAGGAACAGGCCAAGACTGTTAGTCTGTGTGACATGGTATTGTGTGATAAAAACACAGACACATTGTAGCATAGTAAAAAATGCAAATCTTATTAAAGCGTTGAGTATAAAATGACTGTACATATTCAAAAGAAACTTTTATAAAGAAATGATTGTCACCGATTGTCTTTGTATAGTACACGTGCAGTACTATACTTTGGTGTTTTAAACACACTGATGCACCTGACATTGCTAATTTATAATACCTCAACATTAATAAAGCAATGTAAATATAACAACACCCTCTGAGAATGGATATTTTCACATATCCGAGGGTCCCCTGGAACCAATGAAATCAGATATTACAGGTTCTTGCGTATAAAATGAATGTGCATATTCATAACAAACTGTTATAAAGCATCCCCGTCTCTTTTTGCTTGATCTTGGTTGCCCTTATCCCCTCTCACTCTCTCCCATCCAGAACCCACACTTTTTCCTTCATTGTCTTTTCTTGGAAATCTGCTTCAAATTGTATATGTTTCCCTAGTGCAGTGTGTTATAATTCTGCCTTATTTTCTTTCCCTATGTCCTAAACGTTTTATGATAAGCGAGTACACTACACATGGAATCAAAGAGGTACAGTGGATTAAAGACCAAACAGAAGCAAGATTATTGAAGCCTCTGCAGCCAGACGAGAGTTCAACATAGCTGAAGAACTTAGCTTTTAGAAACCCCATTTTCCTACCTCTCGTCAGTTTCCAGTTCTATCATCACTGCTCCCATTATACTTGTGCTGCTGAACATTTCATCTTTGACACGCTGAACTTTGAAAAAACCCACATTTTCAGCATCAAGCCAGCTGAGCAGTCGGAACAGGTACAGAGTTCTCTGATTTTGTAACTACACTGAGAAAATGTAATAACCTGGACTTTGGCGTGTGCGCATCCTAAAAATCTTTAAAAAAACTTAAAAATCTGCATATAGGGAGCAGTGAGTATAGCACAAAGGGCATTGCTAGGTAGAAAATGCACTTTTTGAAAGTAGTAACTAGTCTTTGGACTTCGTTTACATTTGAATGCAAAGTCTTCCAGGCATTAGCTGTGTGGAGCTCAGTCTTTCTTCTTGCTCGCAGGTATATTACAGCGTGCTTAATCTGCAGTGCTATCTGGAGCACATCAGCAGATTCACTGATTATACCTGCTCTCTGGCAAAGAGTTACGTAGAATGTGGTTTCTGTGAGCTGCTTGCTAATGTGAAGATAAGAGTCTTTGGCTTGTCTTCGAAACGGTGGTTTCCTTCCAAACTGCAGCATCAACTTCCAGACACACGAAGTGCCAAACACTAGTGTTTTAACCACTTCTTTACTTTGAGCTTCCAGTGCTGAAAGTTTAGAGGCTGTAAAGGAGCAGCTGTGGTGTACCTGTGATCACCTGTCCTCTATTTAGCATGAACATATTTAAGCTAGCCTTTATAATGTTTTATCCTAAAGACAAAGTAACATTATCAATAATATATTATGTATTATAGTATGATTTCTCATAAATCATAAAAGTTTACAGTGGTAATTTAGCACGCTTCCCCATACATCAAACACGTTTACCATGTCAGCATGCTTTACTGTGTTTTGTCACGTTTTACCACACTCAAAATTCTTTCCCCATGATTTCCTATGCTTGCATGAGGCTTTTCTGTGCTGTACCATGCTGTTACCACATTACAACATGATTTAACATGCTCAACTATGATTGAGGCCTACCATGCATTTCCTAATAGTTGTATTAAATGCATTGTTTTTCCTTGTCGTTGTAAATCAGTGATTCATTGCAGGGCTATATGTGCAGTGTAGTGAGGAGCAGGGAGGGATGGAGTGGAGCGTTCCCCTGCCCCGGTCTTCAGAGTCGACCGTGTGATTCATTGCAGGGCTGTATGTGCAGTGTAGTGAGGAGCAGGGAGGGATGGAGTGGGGCGTTCCCCTGCCCCTGTCTTTAGAACTGACCGTGTGATTCATTGCAGGGCTGTATGTGCAGTGTAGTGAGGAGCAGAGAGGGATGGAGTGGGGCGTTCCCCTGCCCCTGTCTTTAGAACTGACCGTGTGATTCATTGCAGGGCTGTATGTGCAGTGTAGTGAGGAGCAGAGAGGGATGGAGTGGGGCGTTCCCCTGCCCCTGTCTTTAGAACTGACCGTGTGATTCATTGCAGGGCTGTATGTGCAGTGTAGTGAGGAGCAGGGAGGGATGGAGTGAGCTGCCTTCCTGCCCCGGCCTCAGAGTCGACCGTGTGATTCATTGCAGGGCTGTATGTGCAGTGTAGTGAGGAGCAGGGAGGGATGGAGTGAGCGTTCTCTGCCCCGGTCTCAGAGTCGACCGTGGTGATTCATTGCAGGGCTGTATGTGCAGTGTAGTGAGGAGCAGGGAGGGATGGAGGGAGCTGCCCTGCCCCAGTCTTCAGAGTCGACCGTGTGATTCATTGCAGGGCTGTATGTGCAGTGTAGTGAGGAGCAGGGAGGGATGGAGTGGAGCGTTCCCCTGCCCCGGTCTTCAGAGTCGACCGTGTGATTCATTGCAGGGCTGTATGTGCAGTGTAGTGAGGAGCAGGGAGGGATGGAGTGGAGCGTTCCCCTGCCCCGGTCTTCAGAGTCGACCGTGTGATTCATTGCAGGGCTGTATGTGCAGTGTAGTGAGGAGCAGGGAGGGATGGAGTGGAGCGTTCCCCTGCCCCGGTCTTCAGAGTCGACCGTGTGATTCATTG
The DNA here is from genome assembly GCA_030684275.1 of Acipenser oxyrinchus oxyrinchus. Taxonomy (NCBI): domain Eukaryota; kingdom Metazoa; phylum Chordata; class Actinopteri; order Acipenseriformes; family Acipenseridae; genus Acipenser; species Acipenser oxyrinchus. The sequence continues at coordinate 1,155,052 of CM060251.1, read as the reverse complement.
CAGGGCTGTATGTGCAGTGTAGTGAGGAGCAGGGAGGGATGGAGTGGAGCTGCTCCTGCCCCGGTCTTCAGAGTCGACCGTGTGATTCATTGCAGGGCTGTATGTGCAGTGTAGTGAGGAGCAGGGAGGGATGGAGTGGAGCTGCTTCCTGCCCCGGTCTTCAGAGTCGACCGTGGTGATTCATTGCAGGGCTGTATGTGCAGTGTAGTGAGGAGCAGGGAGGGATGGAGTGGAGCTGCCCTGCCCCGGTCTTCAGAGTCGCACCGTGTGATTCATTGCAGGGCTGTATGTGCAGTGTAGTGAGGAGCAGGGAGGGATGGAGTGGAGCGCTCCCCTGCCCCGATCTTCAGAGTCGACCGTGCCCTTTAATCCCATGAGGCGCTGGTCTTGCTTGACCTCTAGGAGCCATCAGTCAGTCTCCCCCGCAGTGCTGCTGCTGGTCCCTGGAAAGAGGCTTTGAATACATATTCTCTTAATCCTGCATGGCAGGACCCAGCATCTGGTAATACACACACTGACGGAAAACCAAAAGCAGGAGAGTGGGTGCTGATCTGCAGATCCCATCCAACTGGGTCTACAGCATGTCCAGCACCAGTGGGAGCTTTCTTAAACTGCACTTTTTCTAATTATTACTTTGCTTTTTTTATTTAATTGTGAGCAAATGTCGCAACAGCTGCTCATTTTATACCGACATGAATCCCTGGCACCTGCTGCTCTGGGAGACTTCAGTAAAGTATCTTAGCCTTTTGACTCCCACTTCATTTACATTATACAGACTTAGTCTGAGCGCCTTCCCTCTGAACTACCTACAGCAGTAGGGGGGTTATGATTGCTGCCTACTGTGTAAGCTCCACTGTTACACAGGATGCAAAACAGAAAAAAGAGGACTGAAAACTTGACTGAGGTTAATTATCAATCAAGACATATTTAGGCACAATTCCAGTGAATTAACATGGGAAATATATGTTGTGATTCCTCCAACTGGCCAGCATCTATCTATCTATCTATCTATCTATCTATCTATCTATCTATCTATCTATCTATCTATCTATCTATCTATCTATCTATCTATCTATATATATACAGGTGACCCTTGATCCTCCTATATCTCTGATGTTTATAGATTTGGAGGGGGAGTGTTGTTAGTTCAGCCAAGCTGAAATGCAGCTGAGAAAGTCTGCTCATGACCTGTAGACTGCCTGATCTCAGACCGAAGCCTTCCTGAAATTCGGGAGGCGTCCCAACATAAAAGGGTTAAGAAACGATGCCCCAAGGGGGGGTTCTGCAGCTGCAATCGTCTTCCAAACGAGCTATTCCCATCCACGCCGCCCTGTCAGGCCCTGATCGCCTCCCGCCCCCTCCTCGCTCTGCACACAGCACAGATCATGTTTTAAAGTTATGGGAGTCCACTAACTCATGACTCTTTTTAAATATCTGTTTTGATTAATTGCATGCAAACAACAGTCTGGAGCAGTGAATATCAGAATATAGCATCAAAGTACAATGTGTGCATACCAGTAGAGTCCCAAACGAGGAAACTAGATCTCATTATTTAATGATTGACTGAATTACAGCACAATTGGTAATAACAACAACAACAACATTTTCAAAATTGCATGTATTATCAGAACTGACAGACCAGTGGTTTCATTGGATCTGCAGGATTAACAATAGTGTGTATTGAATAGAGTGCAGAGTAAGAGGATCAAGGTCCAGTGTGGTCAGGTGAAGGCAGGGTATTCTTTTCCAGGTATTAAAGACCTAGCCAGTGTCTGTTTGCTTCTGCTAAAGCACTGATCATCAGAACATGTCAGATGTCAACTGACCAATGCTATCCTGTGTGCAGCTGTATTACAGTCTGTTTATTCTTATCATGAGAATTTAAAGAGCAGCTGGATGTGAGTGAGCTGTTATTTTTTATATTAAAATGGCAATACAAATGTTATTCTATTTTATTTATTTATTTATTTTTTTGTGCTAAGTACAAAGCTGACTGTAAAGGAAGATAACCGTTGATTGATTGATTGATTGATTGATTGATTGATAACCAGGGTATGAATGTGAAGGAAGCTGGCAGCGCAGTTCAATTTAGATTAAGAGCGCCCCAAAGTAGATTGCCAGGCTAATCCAGGTAATTTCCTTCCATTTCACTTCATTTCTGAGGCACTCAAGCATGAGAACAAATAATCTGCTCTTGTACTGGCTTTAATTTTTTATGCTTGTTGATAGATGAAGTGATAGTCGTATCAGTCCAGAGATGATAGACACAGAGAAGGAGATGTGACACCTTTTATTGGACTAACTAAACAACAATTAATCACAAGCTTTCAAGACCTCAAAGGTCTCTTCTTCAGATGAGAGTAGGGAAGAGAGATTTTTTATATTTAAATTCTTCTGCATGTTTTGTAACATCTCTGCAGCAGATGCTGTTTTCTGTGCCGCTATTGGGACAGGTTTTTGACGCTGAGCAGCCATGATGGTTTCCCAGAGCGCTCGTGGCTGTGGGAATGCTGGTTCCAGTTGGTGTTCTCTCTAAACCATTCTGCATGTCATCCCTTCACCTCAGGTGTGGTAGAACCCCTAACGCTGGCTTACAGAGAGTGCTGCATTTGACCCGGGTCTGCAAACTGATTTATCCACCCTGTCATCATCTGCTGAGCTTCTCCATGCTATAAACAGACAGGCAGCCGAAAGGCTGACAGCCAGGGAGTGTAGTGTATCATTGGAGGCAACAGTTCCTGGAATATCTGAAGGACAAGAAGAGCAAGCAAACAAACAAAGCCAAGGTGACATGAACAGCTCCTAAACACACAGGCTCACATGCTGTTTATGTGTTTTAAATGGAAATCAGAATGCAGAGGACTGGTGAACATTCCCAGGATTGTTGCGCTGGCCTCATGCAGTGCTGAAACTATGGGGTAGAAGTCGTGCTTTGTACTTCATAGTTTCTCAGGTTCAGTCCCCCACTGCTAGCTCTTCAAAAATATAAAAACTGCACTGTAGCTTATGCTGGCTTTAGTCTGAGACTAAATTGAACCTTTTTTGTCTTTACCCTGAAAACATTGCTTCCAAAATGTCACTGCGAACTTTGAGATTGGAGAGCAGCCACTGCTTGCTCCGGAAGAATGAGATTTATTTCAGCTGGACTCGGATGTGTACAAGCCAAGTCGTACGGGGAGCCAAGGCTGATGCAAACAGACACAGGCACCAAAGCTGACAGCAATGTCCTACTGCCCTTCAAGATGCTAGGCAGCTTTTCCATACACTGCTTCCTGACAATGGATGCTGTTTAAGATTTGTATGATTCTTCTGTAAAGTGTAATCTAAGTCAATGGACATTAGTTCTGGTCAACAAGGATGGGTGCAATTAGGCTTCACGTCACTATGGTTAATGAGACAAAGCTACTTCCCATCTATCAGCCATAGCTGAACCTAGCTGAAGGGAGCTGAGCTGAGCTGAACTAAGCTCAGCTGAGCTGGTGCTGCATGGGATCTCTGTGATGCTGTAATTAGTGGAGTTCAATAACAGTCAACCACGTGCAGGCACTGAGCTGTGAAGCAGGGCCTCTGTGTGTTCATTACCTGCGGATGTTACACTTTTGGTGCAAAATACACTATCCGGTAATACATGCCTCTGATATACAGATTTACAGGTTAAGCACATTGTACCTATGCATAACAACATTGTAATTATATATAAGTACACATGGAGTTACAATGTAACTACCATGTAAATACACAGTAATTAGGGACATAATGTAAAGTGTTGTCCCCATATACCTCTGCATACAGGTAACACTGTTGTGTAGAGATCCATTACAAGGGATTGTATACAGTCTATAAACATGTTATTAACAGTTAAAGGTTGTGATTAGAAATAATAACACTGAACTGCAATGCACTTGAAGTATTTACTTTGCTGCATGTTGTAAGAATAGAAGGTTACAATGTATATATATATATATATATATATATATATATATATATATATATATATATATATATATATATATATATATTGTGAAATGATTTCACCACTCACGGGTTCGTGCCCCTTTAAAAACTACCACCCAGCACACAGAAATGGATTTTCAAGCTGTTGCGCTAATATTTTAATAAAACACAAAAACAAAATAAACAAAACAAACACCTAGCTCTTCTTTGAGCAATAACTAAAACAAAACAGGAACCTAAATTAAATAACAGGACAGCTAAGCTGTTTACCTGTATCAAAATAAACAAACAAACAAAATCACACACACAAAAAAAAAAAAGGACTCGCTCTACCTTTTTTTTTTCTTTTAACTTACGGCTGTACCCACACACCAGCACAGTCGGGCTTCTACACACATCAGCAGCTGCCCCGAGCAGACTGACTGCTCTCCTTTTAAACCGGGCACCTGGCTCCAATTTTTAATAGTAGCCAGGTGCCGGTAATGATAAACAATAAAACAATAAAACAATTAAACACAAATTAAACAATTAACAAAACAAAAACCCAAAATGTGCCTTACGCACAAGTTTCCCTCTAGGGAGGAATTAACCCCCTCCCTGCTGTCTCACAATATATATATATATATATATATATATTACATAATTCACGTGTTTGTACAGTATATAACCACTTATAACAGATCCCTGAATTAAAGTCTGATGGCTTTTCATTTTCAGTTCCAGCAACCCTTCTACAAGTTTGCTGTGATTGACTGTAGTAAAACGATAAAAACATAGCGTGGTAAAGCAAACGCATAGTAAGGAACGGGGAAGCATGGTGCAAGCATTCTGCTACTTAGTAAAGGTTTTCTGCAGAAAACAACCCTGAAGATTTTACTTTAATGTGGTAATGAAACCATCTCAAGTGTTGTTCAGGCTTTTCAAACTATTCATGCTTTGATTGTTTTTTTCTGGGGAGGTGCAATGTGAATACGGCAGTCTGGTTCTGGGAATGTGCATATACACTATTGACTCTATTGTCAAGGCTGCTCCCTGATGGAATTTGCTCATCTTTTCAAAGGAAAGCGGGAACACTACAGACACCCCTTTATAGCCAGAGAGCCCCTTGAGCCCATTGAGAACGAGTCTCCTCTGATCGTTTATACCTGGAAGCTGAAGAGCTCTTTATGAACCTTTGAGACTATTCTTTGCCAGCCTGTCTAGCTGACCACCGTGGTCTACCATTGAGACCCTCCTTTCAAGCCTGCAGTGACTGAGAGGACGTCCCACTAATTGGAGAGGGAGGAATGAAGTAGAACTGTTAGTTAACGGATAACTGGGGGAAACTGGGGTGAGATGAATAGGTTTTATTTTAATGGTGTATTTTAATTTAGCACTCATGAAAAAGCTAAGGGACAAATAGCCCCCCCCCCCAAGCTGAAACTGCTTTATTTATTTCTTAGCAGACGTCCTTCCCAGGGCGACTTACAGTTGTATACAAAAAATACATATCAAGAATTACAGTACAATTTAAAAACATGCTGTACTCCACCACAAGCAAAAATAATGCAACCAGAAGCATCTCCCATGAAGAAGTAAAAAGTATCTGACAGAGCTCCCCCTGGTGCTTGCATGTGGAACTGTCTCAATGACAGCACCAATAGAAGCCCCCTGTTGCAGCCAGGCAGGTTGGATACCAGGGCTGGCAGACGCTGATCCCTGGGGAAAGTTTCCAAGCTCATTCCTAAGAAAGCAGCCAAGAGCTTTTCATTCCCTGCAGGCTCTTAGCAATGGGATGATTAACTCTTTATACCTTCTGTAACACTCAATCATGCAACATTTAAAAGAAACTTAATACATTCATGATAGACGTTTCCACTAGAAGTCTTTCTCAGCGCCTACCATCGTGAAAGACACTGATAAAGACTTCCAGTCGAAACGTTTGTCATTGAATTGATTACGTTTCTTTTGGTATTTCTAGCACTTTATACCTCTTATCGGTACCCACCCTCGTACCTCGTTAGAAACCACAATGACTTTGCACAGCCTGTTAGCCCCACGGGGTTCTTGGAAGCAGCTTATTGTTTTATTCAAAGTTTATTCTAGAGCACCTCTTTCGAGCCAGCAGCCTGCTGGGTGGTCGTGCTAACTCAGGAGATTGTAATGTAGGGAGAGTAATGCAAACACAACATGAAATACTGTATGTTAAATAAGAACTATAATTCTTTTAAACTAAAATACCTTACTCCTGTAACAGAGCAGAGGCAGGGCGCACACTGCGAGCAAACACCTTAACCGCTGTGCAAAAATGTGTGTGTTTAAACTAGACTGGTAGGTAACTAATAACCAGTAAATATGCAAGAAGCATTGCTGTGCTCCCCCTCTACAACCCCTTCAGGTTCAAGCAGGTTCGTTTGTCAAGTGTTATGGCATTTAACAGGGAGAGGGGTTGTGTATAGCATCTACAAGTCATGCAATTTATAATCTGTAGGGAATTGTGTCACATTTAAATCAGTTACATTGCAGTTCTTATGAGAAATAAGATCACACTTTCCAACTCTCCTTTTCAGGATGCCTTCTGCTTTATTAAGAGCTCAGTGCGAGGGCTAGTGAATAGATGAGCAAGATTACGAATCCATTAGGAAATCATGTGCACATAATTACACTAGCGTTGCGCACAATTGTAAAACATGCCTCTGCATTATGAATCTGAGTGGTGTTAACTTAACTAAACTAAATACAAGACAAATACAAAGAGTGCTGAGCAGGCTTACATTATTAAGATACAAACAGCGCTGTGTCTATTGTGTCTCATTGCGATTTATTAAGAAACATCTTATTGATCATCATATACATTCAACAAGTATTCTAAATAATGTTTTTCTTTTGCACAGCAAGTTTGGTGTTAAAATGTATTAAGAAGTATATTACTGTAATTGAATGCAGTGGTTCCTTCGTGCATCTCTGATGTTCCTGTTTTGTATTGCACTATTTTCATTTATCTCACGCACACAGCACGAAGCTAACCTGCCGTCACACTCTCTCAGTTTAAACCCCTGGCACTAACTGGTACATGTCGGTTACTCTTCTGAAGAAGAAGGAAACACTCACAGCTAAGAGACTGGATGTGCTTGCTCATTAGCCACAAACAATTATTTGATGAGTTTTGCAATTGAGAATGACCCCCCAACCTTTCTAATCCAATTTGGCCAGAGCGTTGCTGTTCCCCCTCCCGAGGCCCTGTGGCTTCATGGTTCATTCTCCCACAGAGCTGAAGTTTCTCTCCAGCCCAGCTGGAAGAAGTTATTAGATATAACAATATCTCAGGAGGACGGGGCTGCCGCCTCAATGGGCTCTATTGTCCGTGCCTCTATCAAGGCAGATTAATTATGCATTGCGGAGCACAGTTTTGTAAGCCTTGCATTATGGCCCTCCTTGTGATTAAAGGACAAACACAGGACCTGAAAGCTGAAAGAAGTCCCATTCCTCCCCTCCCCTCCTTCAGCAGACAGGATCCTTTAATGAGTAGAAAGCGGGGGGTTGAAATAAACTGTAATTAAAGAGCTTTATGTATTTACAAGTAGCGGCTCAGTCTGGCATTTACAAAAAGGATTCTTTAACATTTTTTCACATCAACTCCCTGTAGGTGGCTGTGCTTTAAGATAGAGTAGCATAATTGGGCTGCAGTGTGTTAACCTGCTCCCAGCCAGAGGCACTGAGGGAGCACGGTGAATGCTGGGCTGCAGTGTGTTAACCTGCTCTGAGGGATCACAGTGAATGCTGGGCTGCAGTGTGTTAACTTGTGTTAACCAACTCTGAGGGATCACAGTGAATGCTGGGCTGCAGTGTGTTAACTTGTGTTAACCAGCTCTGAGGGAGCACAGTGAATGCTGGGCTGCAGTGTGTTAACCTGCTCTGAGGGAGCACAGTGAATGCTGGGCTGCAGTGTGTTAACCTGCTCTGAGGGATCACAGTGAATGCTGGGCTGCAGTGTGTTAACCTGCTCTGAGGGATCACAGTGAATGCTGGGCTGCAGTGTGTTAACCTGCTCTGAGGGAGCACAGTGAATGCTGGGCTGCAGTGTTTTAACCTGCTCTGAGGGAGCACAGTGAATGCTGGGCTGCAGTGTGTTAACTTGTGTTAACCTGCTCTGAGGGAGCACAGTGAATGCTGGGCTGCAGTGTGTTAACCTGCTCTGAGGGATCACAGTGAATGCTGGGCTGCAGTGTGTTAACTTGTGTTAACCTGCTCTGAGGGATCACAGTGAATGCTGGGCTGCAGTGTGTTAACTTGTGTTAACCTGCTCTGAGGGAGCACAGTGAATGCTGGGCTGCAGTGTGTTAACCTGCTCTGAGGGAGCACAGTGAATGCTGGGCTGCAGTGTGTTAACCTGCTCTGAGGGATCACAGTGAATGCTGGGCTGCAGTGTGTTAACCTGCTCTGAGGGATCACAGTGAATGCTGGGCTGCAGTGTGTTAACTTGTGTTAACCAACTCTGAGGGATCACAGTGAATGCTGGGCTGCAGTGTGTTAACCTGCTCTGAGGGAGCACAGTGAATGCTGGGCTGCAGTGTGTTAACCTGCTCTGAGGGAGCACAGTGAATGCTGGGCTGCAGTGTGTTAACTTGTGTTAACCTGCTCTGAGGGATCACAGTGAATGCTGGGCTGCAGTGTGTTAACCTGCTCTGAGGGATCACAGTGAATGCTGGGCTGCAGTGTGTTAACCTGCTCTGAGGGAGCACAGTGAATGCTGGGCTGCAGTGTGTTAACCTGCTCTGAGGGATCACAGTGAATGCTGGGCTGCAGTGTGTTAACCTGCTCTGAGGGAGCACAGTGAATGCTGGGCTACAGTGTGTTAACCTGCTCTGAGGGAGCACAGTGAATGCTGGGCTGCAGTGTGTTAACCTGTTCTGATGGAGCACAGTGAATGCTGGGCTGCAGTGTGTTAACTTGTGTTAACCAGCTCTGAGGGAGCACAGTGAATGCTGGGCTGCAGTGTGTTAACCTGCTCTGAGGGATCACAGTGAATGCTGGGCTGCAGTGTGTTAACTTGTGTTAACCAGCTCTGAGGGATCACAGTGAATGCTGGGCTGCAGTGTGTTAACTTGCACTGAGGGAAAAGCCAACTGCAATAACTAGATGCCTTTCCTTGGGAAGAGGGGGCATGGAGAGTCGACAGTAGAAATCAAGTCAGGGGTTTGCTGGGCTTGTTATCTCTTTGCTGTTTCTAAAATGTATTCTGCTCTATATGATTGCACACAAGTAAACTAAGTGGACTATCAAACCAGTAATACCCCACGTGATACAATGGAGTAGAGCAATGTCGATGCATTAACTATATTTCAAGCTGCGCTGTCTTCTAATGGTATTCCCTGTTGTATTGCATTGTTGCTGTGGCACTGCACCGCTGATAAATCACAGGGTTTTAATTGCTATGGGAGCACTATGGCACTGCAACTCTTTTCATAGGCTGCACAATCCTTTTAGTGCAGAACCAATGGCACTACAATGAACCTTTTTGATGGGAGTCACCTGTAGTGCTAGTGGTAACCTCTGCAATCATACATCAATACAGCATCAAGTACCATACACTGGAGAATCTCAGAGCATAAACATAGCTGGATTATTTCAGTTTTCATTGTGATGTGGACCAGTATCCAATCAGAACCAGGCTGAGACCTCAATTCAGATTGTCCCTGTGACAGGGTGACTGGGTGGACAGAGACTAGGAGACAGTAAAACTGTAGTTTAAACAAAATAAGAAAACAAAACACAGCTCACAGAGCAAAATAAAGGTTGTAACAAAACAATCACATACCACAAAAATGAACAAACAAAAGAACCCTCACCCAAGCAGTGCTATCACAGTGAGGTTTTTAAACAGACATTTCAGGAGCATGTGTCTCTCTCGCAGGCTCTCTCTCTAAATTGAGTTCTGTAGCTCCCTTAAATACCATGTGGCCAGAGTTGATTGAGAACTAATAATTGAATCAACACCTAGTTACATTCTGCACATGTATTTGGCAGGGATAGGAATTAACCCTATCCCTGCCAACCACCACCAAAAACACACCTAAGACAACCAGGGCTGGAATCTTAATTTCCAGCCCTGCCATATCTAACACACACTTACATATTTACACTTTAGATTTACACATTATTTACACGTCCAGGGCTTCTGCCCTGCCACAGTCCCCCAAACCCAGTCCCAGGGAAGGACAGAAGAACATGATAACATTAGAACATTTCCCAAGGACAGAAGAACATGATAACATTAGAACATTTCTAAAGGACAGAAGAACATGATAACATTAGAACATTTCTAAAAGACAGAAGAACATGATAACATTAGAACATTTCTAAAGGACAGAAGAACATGATAACATTAGAACATTTCTAAAAGACAGGAGAACATGATAACATTAGAACATTTCTAAAAGACAGAAGAACATGATAACATTAGAACATTTCTAAAGGACAGAGGAACATGATAACATTAGAACATTTCTAAAAGACAGAAGAACATGATAACATTAGAACATTTCTAAAGGACAGAGGAACATGATAACATTAGAACATTTCTAAAGGATAGAAGAACATGATAACATAAGAACATTTCTAAAGGACAGAAGAACATGATAACATTAGAACATTTCTAAAGGACAGAAGAACATGATAACATTAGAACATTTCTAAAGGACAGAGGAACATGATAACATTAGAACATTTCTAAAGGACAGAAGAACATGATAACATTAGAACATTTCTAAAGGACAGAAGAACATGATAACATTAGAACATTTCCCCTGGACAGATGGCCTTTCAGCCCATCAGTGCTGATCCTGTTCCTAGCAGCTGATTGATCTCAAAGCTTTGTCAAGTCATGTCTCAAAGGATCCCATTGATTCAGCATCAGCAATATGGCTAAGTAGCCCGTTCCATACCCTCACCACTCTCTGTGTGAAGAAGTGTCTCCCACCTACCTAACCAGATGCTGGTGCATTTTGTGTGTAATCCTCATCGATTGGTCGATTTTGTCTTTGGTACTGTCAGTGCAATTGCCCTTGAGGTGGTGCTGCAGAGCAATGACTCCTACACAGGTGTTCTGGATCAGTTTCAAAGACAGCATCCTGGGGAAGTAGCCAGCCAGCTCTCCACAAGCAGGAAGATAACATTGTTTGGGATGAAGGGCATGTATTACACACAGTATAGAGCACAGGTCTTTCTTGGTCTTTCTTGGATACATCTTGAGTATCATTAAGGCTGGTTTATGCTTTAATCGCATGCCTGTCACGAAGAGAGATTTCTAGTCTCTCAAGTCGTGTGACTGTCTGGTGGTCGCAAAACCGAATTGTGAACCAGGCCCAAATTGTTATTGTTATCTTGAACTGAAACTGTGTTTAAGATATGGCAGAATCTGATTAGAATTCCAGTTGAAGAACCTTCAGGCAATAAGAAGAGGTTTCCAAAGGAACCAGAATTCTAATTTAAGAACATTCAGACAATTAGAACAAGCTTCCATGGGAACCATAATTCTAATTTAAGAGTATTCAGACAATAAGAACAGGCTTCCATCAATCGCTTAAGAAAAAACCCATGTGGAAATCCATAATTTGAACACTTGTGGGAAACAGTTCAACTCATTTTGTGGTGCTGTAGTATTTGACATGAAGCTGTAGTGTACGGCATGCATGTCTTGTTCAGAACGCCTTCCCTTATACAAGTTTACCACAGTAAAACCACAGCAAAATGTAATAAAGTGAAAGGATAGTAAAACATAGGTAAGCATAGTAAAGAATAGTGAGGTATGGAAAAGTGTACTAATAAACAAGGCAAATCAGGGTAAACTATGTTAAATGCATAGTATAACCATGTGAAAAGCATGGTAAAACTGCAAAAATACTGTGTAAAAATAGTGCAATAAACTTTTCTAAGGGTTGGTGGAACTTCACAAGTACTCACAGAGCTCTATGAAGTGTTGCAGCAGCCTCAGGGTAGGTGGGTGAGTGTTGCAGCAGCCTCAGGGTAGGTGGATGTGTTATAGCAGTCTCAGGGTAGGTGGATGAGTGTTGCACCAGCCTCAGGGTAGCTGGGTGAGTGTTACAGCAGACTCAGGTTAGGTGGATGAGTGTTACAGCAGTCTCAGGGTAGGTGGATGTGTTACAGCAGTCTCAGGGTAGGTGGATGTGTTATAGCAGCATCAGGGTAGGAGGGTGAGTGTTACAACAGCCTCAGGGTAGATGGATGTGTTATAGCAGTCTCAGGTTAGGTGGATGAGTGTTACAGCAGTCTCAGGGTAGGTGGATGTGTTATAGCAGCCTCAGGGTAGGAGGGTGAGTGTTACAACAGCCTCAGGGTAGGTGGATGTGTTATAGCAGTCTCAGGGTAGGTGGGTGAGTGTTACAGCAGCCTCAGGGTAGGTGGGTGAGTGTTGCAGAAGCCTCAGGGTAGGTGGATGAGTGTTGCACCAGCCTCAGGGTAGCTGGGTGAGTGTTACAGCAGACTCAGGTTAGGTGGATGAGTGTTACAGCAGGCTCAGGGTAGGTGGATGTGTTGCAGCAGCCTCAGGGTAGGTGGGTGAGTGTTGCAGCAGCCTCAGGGTAGGTGGGTGAGTGTTACAGCAGCCTCAGGGTAGGTGGATGTGTTACAGCAGTCTCAGGGTAGGTGGATGTGTTGCAGCAGCATCAGGGTAGGTGGGTGAGTGTTTGCGCAGCCTCGGGGTAAGTGGGTGAGTGTTACAGCAGCCTCAGGGTAGGTGGATGTGTTACAGCAGTCTCAGGGTAGGTGGATGTGTTACAGCAGCCTCAGGGTAGGTGGATGTGTTGCAGCAGTCTCAGGGTAGATGGATGTGTTGCAGCAGCCTCAGGGTAAGTGGATGTGTGGGTGGAAATGTCACGCTGGTGTAACAGCGTTATATATCTATGTATTAAGCCATAATAACGTGTTCGGTAGGAAGGCATTATGAAGCACGCAGGATCTGTGTATGGTACATGCTTCCTGTTTTAATAACAGTGTTACCTGTGCCTCCTTTATGAAAAAGTACTGCCACAAGCACCACAATTACAGAAGTGTACTGTAATGATGTATAAGCGGTAAATACATGATGTTGGTAATCCCCAGCCAATTGCTGGGTGCATTCAAGCACAGGGCTTTTATTACAAGGTAGGGCTTTATAGCCTGAATGGATGTCACTGATTTGTTTTTAAAATGCAAAATGAATAATGTGTTTTAATATGATTATCCAGCATTGTCTGAGGTTTCATAAAGCAAGGCATATGCAGGGGCGATGTTTCAGAGGGTGCTACCCTGTCCTCTGCAATGGATAGCAGGCTGTTAAGGGAATGCACTTAAGTGCTTTGGAATTCTAATTATAGCAAAACACAGCTGGACTAAATATGTGAAGAAAAAAAACAAAAAAGAAACCAGAGACAGCTCCACAGAGGTTTTGTTTACTGTGTGAGCTGGAGACAACAAATTCAGAGAGTCACACAGGAAGACGAGACAGGAAAGGACAATTCAGAAAGCGTCGTTCAGGGGCGAAACACTTCGCGGCCCTGTAGCGCACACAGTAAAACTAAGACATGCACTCAGTTCCTTTTCCTGCTTTTAGTACAGATTTACACATTTTTAGCACTGCGTAATAAAGGTCATAATGCAGACCAGCTATAATAATGGTAGCGTCATGCTTCCTATGTGAGAAATAAAATTCTGCAGTGTCACGCTCCAGGGAAGATATTTTACACATGAGCAGCAGGCATGGCTCCTCAGTCAAGGGAGCAGGCTCCTTCTAGGGTGAGTATGGTCTTTCCTGTGGAACGAATGGCAAAATCCTTCATATCATCCTGTGCGTGGATGAAGTTCAAACGAAATGCTATCCTTGTGAAGAGTTCAGAGTAGCTCTGACTTGACAATTTTAAGGGATTATGAAAATTTCACACATCTTTCTAGTTGAAACCATGATTATTTCTAGGAATTTTTCCACCAGAATACATACATAGACATACATACACACACACACATACATGCATAAATACACTCACATACATACACACTCATACAAACACACATACATACATACATACATACATACATACATACATACATACATACATACATACATACATACATACATACATATACATACACACATACACACATACATACATACATACATACATACATACATACATACATACATACATACATACACACATACACACATACACACATACATACATACATACATACATACATACATACATACATACATACATACATACATACATACATATTTACCTTTAGTGGGCAGTTCCCCATGGGATCAATGCTGCTCACAACATAAATACATGAATAAATAAATAGATAAAAGACTTGTGTTTCAATAGACCATTTAACATGAAGCCTTAAAGCCTTCATTTGATTTTGCTTAGGTTACTAAACGACTTGACAACTAATGTTGTTAATGTAAAGCAACACCTCAGGTGTTAATTCACCTGTGAACAATGGTGTTCATGAAAAAGGAGCCCTGGGCGGCCGAAAGGTTAAGGGGGATTGGAAGAAAGAGATGCCCAGCGAGAGGCCTGGGCCTGGGCCAGCGCTGCAGAGGATCCTCTGTTCTGCACTGCACCAAGATGAGGGAGACTGATGCCATCTGTGTTTATTACGCATGCCTATCAGAGAGAGAGAGATAAAGAGGGCAGCTGCTATGACAACAAAAAGTTTCATCTGTGCCTTTCAGGAGAGTGGAGACCATGAAAGGATGTGTTTGTGTTCAGGTTTAGGACTCTCTCTCTCTCTCTCTCTCTCTCTCTCTCTCTCTCTCTCTCTCTCTCTCTCTCTCTCTCTCTTTTACTTTGCCTTTTCTAACCCTTTATCATCTAATGTGTTTTTCATCATTTTCTGAACTTTGAAACATCTAAGAAATATTATCTTCCACAGAGTATTCCTGTATGGGGTTTCTTTCTTTCTTTCTTTCTTTCTTTCTTTCTTTCTTTCTTTCTTTCTTTCTTTCTTTCTTTTTTTAATGGTTTGGAATCTTGACAAGCTAAAGCTTAAAACACCCACCTAATGTGAGGCCAGAATGCTGTCTTGGGTGATGGGGATGGGAGACCATTTCTCAATTATTCAGTAATTGAGAAACAACCAGACAAGTCCTCCCCAAGACACACAGAGACTTGCTTCCATATATTTTATCACCCTTGTGTGGTAGAACATAACATGCCAGTTTTATCCCTCACCTGAGATCTGAATGCTTGGGTTTCGTGCAGCATGCCAGGTACGGGCAGCTAATGTTGTTGTTAATACAAGAAGCAGCTCTGAAATGCCATAAAACAGCAAATGGAACAGGGGTTTAAACAGTCAATTCTGGAAGAGAATTTTTCCACCCCAAGCCGTGCTTGTTATTTTAAATGAGAGCTTGTGCTGGGAATAAATGGAAACCCGTTTTTTATTAAAACACTACAGCCCCGACGACTGGAGCCGAAATACACTTTTTTGCTCAGAAAATGGTCATGTTTGCTTACTGTGGATAGAAGGTTTTTCTGATTCAGTCCAAGTTATTATTATTAATGTATTCACTTTTTGGTATAGTTAGTCACCATACTTAATATAATTTAGAGCAGTCCCCTCAGTCCCTTCTACACTATTCAAGGAGGACCTGAAGAATCTAAAAGAAAGTCAGCAAGGGTCAGGCCTAACCCATAACATGTGGTAATGCTGAGTGAGACTGCATGCACTGGAGCTGGAGATAATCGAGAATGCCTCAATTCAAACGCTCTCTCGACCCCGGAGCTGCAACAGATGGGAGAATTAAACGCCCTGCCTCTTGCTCGGATTCCTAATCTTCTCCAGAAAGCATTGTAATTGATGGAGAATATGGTTGTGAGAATGTACTGACTGCGAGTCGCTTGAGCAGGGCCTTTACGAGGAGACAGGCTCTGGGGAGGAGAGGCTGATGGGTTTGCCCTGGGGGGCTGGCGTTGGAACTGATTACATTAATGAAGGCAGGCTGGTATTCTTCTACCAGAGCAGGTTCCTTTAGCAAGGGTCCTGGTTCTGTATTTGCTATTGCTTAACTCAATGACTGCTAGGGAAGCAAGGAGGGGTGACTATTATCCAATATTACAACACCTTAAGAACCAGTGCTTGAGCCCAGGTATATCGTTCAGTTTTTGATGTTTTCTGTTAGTGAAAGAAGGAAGTGAAGAATATTGTAAAACTTCACTGAATAAAGAAATACAATCCGTTCCCTAATATAACAAAGTTATTATTTATTTATGACCCGCTTCCGACCTGAACCCGCTGCTACCTGCTGCAACACTGTCTTCTTACCCGCGACCCGACCTGACCCGCTTTAATAAGACCTGAAACCCGACCCAAACCCGCAAGTGTTTGTCCTTTACCTACTGCCTGTGTCAACTGACTCTCTCACGCTCTCACATTCACACACAGCTATCTCTACCATTCTCCACGGATTGAGTTTACACAAGGCTATACACTGGCTTTCTCTAGTGGTCTGCATATATTTTAACATTGTAACATATTATCTATCGCTACTTCACTATAAAATACCAGTTGAAAGGGAGCTACACCTGTGCTTTCGCAGAGATGATGTACCAGTTTTGTGGCTGTTGTTTACAAAAACATAATGACAGGTTTTACAAGCCCCATGGGTGCCCAACATGAATAAATTTTGCTTTCTCCTGCAGTAAATCATTGTTTTTTCATGCCACGTATCCCGTATTAAATAAAGAAAAAAACGAACAGTAACTGAGTCTGCTTGTCTCAGAAAACACCGGCCGCTGCTTTAGTGGGATCACCTGAAAAAGAGTAAAGAAAGGAACAGGGGGATGATATCAGGCTCAACATGCCCCAGCCCCCCCTTATAAAAGTGTCAGGCTCAACATGCCCCCAGCCTCCCCTTATAAAAGTGTCAGGCTCAACATGCCCCCAGCCCCCCCCTTATAAAAGTTTTCCACTGTAATTGTGCACAGTAATTTTGCAGTTTTCTCATGCTTGGCAATGTTTTTTAATATGCGTCTCTTTTGCATCGTGGTTAAGACACTTGTGTTGTGCGGGTTTGCCAGTTCATGCTCAGCCTCCACCCTGTTACAGCTCTGGACAAAAGCTTTGCATCACCTTGAATTTTAGGATTGAGACATAATTTTAAAAAAAAAAACGAAAAAATTCAATCAACCTTATGAAGCAAAGCGAGTTAATTCTATAGGGTGATGCAAAACTTTTGGCCACAGCAGTACACAGGCAGTAGAATGGCCTTTGAATTAAGTTGCTAATATTATGTTTTCTAGTAACAAGGAGATCAAGGACTTCTAATTTACAGCTGAGACAAAAATAGACGAGTAGGTCTGAAAGTAACAGCGAGCCTCAGTATGCGTGGAAGCAGGTTTATTTTGGAGAGAAACGTCCTTGTCATGGAACATGTCTCCAGGCTGTAATGAAGAGCGCCCATGTGGGGAGTAAATGTGATCTTCCTCTTCCAGGAGTAAACAGTGCAGCGATGCTGTCGGGGAGCACGTGTGATCTTCCTCTTCCAGGAGTAAACAGTGCAGCGATGCTGTCGGGGAGCACGTGTGATCTTCCTCTTCCAGGAGTAAACAGTGCAGCGATGCTGTCGGGGACTGACTGGAGCTGTAAAACTTTTAGAGAGGCTTCTATGAAATTCAACTGCCGTTTTTAATGTCGTTTCAGTGTTTTGGGTGTTTGAGCACAGATTTATATTGTCTTGTTTTTTTTGGGGGGTGAAATATGAAAGGGATTACTTTATTCCAAACTCATGCCCCACCCTCCTGCTTGAATGTCACCACAAGCTTTGCTCACAAATTTAACAATAAGGATCTGTTTATGTAAATCTCTTTTGGTGTTTACAGCGAGCAACAAAGCATTGGATCACAACAGCAATGTAAAGCAGCATAATTGACTGCAGTACAATGTAACCCCTTGCTAGTTTAAAATAAGTTCCTATACTCGCAGTCATATCTATTTGAATTCAGGGGGGCCCGTGCTTGGGTAAGGGGCTCAGTAAGGGCTCTCTGTCTGCTTTGTCCCATCATGGTTTAGGGGATGCTGTGCTTTTAGGACTGCCTCTAAGCTGAAACTAAATAAGTTATTGCATTGATGTGTTCATTGTATTACTTTTAAAAGCTCTTACGATTCTTAAACTAGAAAGTGAATGTTGCTGCAAAACAAACAAACTAACAAACTAACAAAAAAACAAACAAACAAAACCCACCTGGATCATTTGGTTAAAACTTGTATTAGATATTGAGAATTGACTAAAATATCATGTACATTACAATTTACAAAGGTTTAGTTTTTCGTACAAAGTTTTTTAACCATTTTTAAAACTAATTAAAAATCTAGTTCTGCAAAGAAGCAAACGGGGAATCTTTTCATCCAATCTCTGTCTCCAGCACTGGACAGCTTGCGACTCTTATCGTTTTCTTTAGCTTTGAAGAAAGTTCTTAAAAATATATATATATACAAATGACAAACTGTGTTGGGGAGTCTGATAATAATTTTAATCAAAACACAAAGATAGCATCATATTAAGCACAGGTATTGAAATTGGAACAGTGTCAACGGGTAATCTAACCGTCTGTTTTTTGTTTTTTTTGTTTTTTTGTTTCAGTGTTGAAAAATCTATGCAGGTTTGCCCAGCAGTGATGCTGACAAAAAGCATTCGACAGGGTTTCAAAATAAAATCGCAAATAAAATTTTTTTAACCCATAATACATGGGTCGCAAAGCTCTACGCGCCGCTAAGCCTTGTAAAAACACACATTTATGAAAGTCTTAACGCATCACACGTTTTCACTCTCTGCTGAAACACCACTCAGTCCTGAGCGTTTGTACCAGGGAAGTTTGAGGTAGCAGTAAAACACTGAAGAAAACAAAAACGTAGTTACAACTGGGGGCCAACTTGTGGTGTAGTCGAACTGGAACGCACATAATACAGGCAAGCAAAGTCACATGACTCACATCTCCTGTCCGATTCAGGCAGTAGTCCTCTTGATGCAACGAAAAGAGCATTAGGAACTTCTATTGCAAACTATAGATAGATAGATAGATAGATAGATAGATAGATAGATAGATAGATAGATAGAAAACTACAATATGTTTATTTTAGGGTGTATATAAAGCTGTTGACCTGTTTGGCTTGCTCAATGTTTGGCCATGGTGAAAATCTTAATTACATCCTCACTGACTAATGATGGTTTAAGTCAGTGTGGACTATTAAACTATGATTATCCTGATTCCAAGTGGTTGGGTTTGGTTGAGTATGATGAGACTGTTAGCTCAAAAATCAGGGTGTGGTGCCTGTGGGTGAATACTGCAAACTATTTAATAATATTCAACTTATAACAACAGTCCTATGGCAGATTAAGAGTTAATTCTTTGATTTACATGTTAAGTACACATAACTATGCATAATAACATCGCAATTATGTGTAAGCACACATGTATTTACTATGTAACTACTATGTAATTACACAGTAATTAGAGACACTTCATGGAAAGTGCTACCTCAGTGAGTAATCTGTATATATTGTAGTGTTGCTCACAAAGGTTTTGCAGGTTCTTGAATTCATGGTTTATTAAGCCGAGACTCTAGACTGGACAAGTAAAAGCGTGCTGCTTTACCAGCCAGTGGTACAACCACAGATGAGCAGTGTAGTGCTACTCAGACTGTGAAAAATAATCAAATAAAAACAAGTCCAAAGCACACTGGACCTGGTCTCTGGACCTTTTAGTCCTGCTTCTCTTTGGTCTCCTTGGCTGTTTCTTCTGCTCTCTTTCGTCTCACTCTAGTAGCAGCTTGTTCGTCTCAGCAGCAGCTCATTCGTCTCAGCAGCAGCTCGTTCGTCTCAGCAGCAGCTCATTCGTCTCAGCAGCAGCTCGTTCGTCTCAGCAGCAGCTCATTCGTCTCAGCAGCAGCTCGTTCGTCTCAGCAGCAGCTCGTTCGTCTCAGCAGCAGCTCGTTCGTCTCAGCAGCAGCTCGTTCGTCTCAGCAGCAGCTCGTTCGTCTCAGCAGCAGCTCGTTCGTCTCAGTAGCAGCTCATTCGTCCCAGCAGCAGCTTGTTCGTCTCAGCAGCAGCCCGCTACTTACCTCCTCGTCCAGGACACGCCCCCCAGTGCACCAGCCAGCAATCCCAAGAATGCATGGTTTCCTGCTCTCGAGCCCGGGTTGCAAAATCTCCTCCCCTGATCCATGACAACAATATTGCAACCAGGTACCACTCGCGCGGCAAGCTGAGCACCTGATTGGTGGCAATTCTCCTGTCTCTGACGTCCCTGAACACCCGCTGCCCATTAACTTTTGACTCTGGGTCACAGAACCTTCCCGAATTCAGTTACAGCAGACCCAGGGTAGATACTGAAGTTTTTATAACGGAAGAAAAAACATATGAGGATGTTGTTATATGTTGTTTATTTAAATACAAAAGTTTAGTTAACAGGGTTTTTTTCTGAATAAGATACTATTATGGAATTTTGAATAACTGAGGTGAGCAGGACCTGTGTGGTTTTGATGATCGCTTTACCCTCGCTGTTTGAAGGGTGTAGATACAATACTAACTGTTTCATAAAACAAAGACTTCACCCTAGCTAAACTCATCAAATACAATTAATAACGATTGCTATGATTAATTATGTGTTTGCATTATAGGCTTGCTACTTTTCAATTTTAATCGGTAAAGCTCGTTAAACGTCGAATTCCCCAAAAATATGAGTTTGACTGAAATAAATTTACATAGGATAAATGTCAGTAAAACCACTCTCTATTTTTTATTTTATTACCAGAAATAATAATTTAGAAATCATCTCTAGTTTGTGTAGTTTTAAACCCGTATCTGCTCTGTTCTCAATGGCTAGGGGTTGCTGTCAGTCATCTCAGTAGTTCCCTATTAGTAGGCTACTGTAGTTTCACTGTCAGTCATTTCATCCTGCGCTAGAATGCTCTCATTCATTTAAATGACTGTCAATCATCAAGATCTGCTCCGACTGTGCACTTTCATTTGCCAGCTACAGCGCCTGTCATTCAAAGCGCCTACTTTGAAATTAGCGGGTTAAGGTGTAGGTAAACCTTTGCAATAGGTATACGGTGACAGTTACTAGCTTGATTTGAAAATGGGTCACAGGAGGAAAACACTTAATGAGTATTGTGCACAATCCCCGGACTGATGGCTGAAGTCTCCACGGCAGGACGAAGCGGGCCTGTCTGCCTTACCTTCCAGTGACTCTGAGTCCAGCTCTGCTGAGCCTACTTAAAATGCAGCGCAATGCATTTTATTCTGCACGTTATTCGCTGAAGTCTTATTTAATCGGCGCGTTTAATTTTTTAATAAAAATAGAGTCAACATAAAACATATTTAAAGGCAGGTACGTTCGTCAGAAAAAAAAAAAAAAAAACCAGAAACTCTAGATATATTTTAAATAGCGATATTGAATTGAAATACAGACAGTAGCCTACTAAACAGCTTGAAACCGTCCAGATGACTAGAACAATTTGTCTGCCCCCTGCCTCCCCACCCTCTGCACCCCCCTCTCCCACTGTAAACATATCTGACAATGTAAATATAGAAAGATAGGCTGAGAGTCAGTTTGGCTATTAGCAGCCTCTGCTGTCCTCTGGATGACGTCTTTTCTCGTCTCTTTTCCTATGTCTGTGCTGCTATATTTACACAACCTTGTTCCCGCTTGAGCCCAACGTGCTCCAGACCGCATAGCGAGGATGCTGTAACTAATCCCGGATTCACGGAGGCAATTTACTCTTCCAATTCAGGGACCCTGGATAGCTCAGACACAACATTTCTTCAATTGAACTAATTCTTTTTTTTTAATGACCTACTGTATGTCTGGCTTAAAGGGGGTTGTTGTTTATTTACTATTGCAGCTCACAGTACAGTACTCTGACTCACTGGGGTTCATAAAGTAGTCACGTTGCTATATACTCAATATTCCACAAATGTCTTATACCCCACCTTTAAGTTGGTACAATCCGGAAATCGCCAATAATATAAGGGTATGAAGCTAATTTCGATTTTACTGAAGGTTAAAGCAGTAAGAAATAATTGCCACAAATTCAAATGAATTTTCACAGGACTTCATAGCAATAACATGTAAAATGCATTCTGTAATGATTCTAGTCCTGAAGACAACCCTTATAATATTGCAAAATAAATCCAGGTGGAACACCAGATGAATAATCTATTAGAATTCATATCATTTTTGCCGCCATTTGTTTTAAAATGCAACCATTAAGGGCTGCTTATCATGCACAGTGTGAATTCTAGGCTTGAAAACTGTATCACCACTGCAAGAGTTGAAACAAATACCTGGGCTAGAATGGGCCTTGCTGTGTACCACTGCTGTAAGTGACGTGACCACTCAGAGCTGCTGGTGTGAGATCCACCAGAACTCAACTCACGCTACAGTCCCCTGGCTGCAATGGGGCCCAGTCCTAGAGATGAAGGCCACCATTGGTCATAAGGACCTTCCTGGATTCACAGGGGGATGGCTAACACTCCCCACTGAACCAGGTTAATTGGAAACTGGATTCCATGGAGAAAGCGAAGAGCAGGGAGGCAGTGCTACTGGGCTGGGTTCAGTGTGGGAGTGGAGGGCCCTGCTTTGCATAGGAGGAAAGCCATGGAAACGCCTGTCACAGCACAGATAATCTCCTTCCCTCCAGTCCCTGAGCCCTTTCTCTGGACTTCCTTCCTCACATCCTTCTACAGTCACACAAAGAAAGACCACAGATTAAGAAGCATTAAACCACTGGAGAGTTTGACAAACAAGTCATACGCTATATTGTCCTGATGAAGGAGCTGCTTCCTTCACAGCGTTGACTTTTGAATGGGTGGATATAATGAAACCCTGAGAGCGACTGATTTAGGTGAGCATTGCTGTGTGCCTATCACCTTCAGCACTGCTTTCAAAAACAGTAATATAATGAAACCGTGAGAGCGACTGATTTAGGTGAGTGCGAGTGTTGCTGTGTGCCTATCACCTTCCAGCACCGCTTTCAAAAACAATGACGGGCCTGGCATGCTGCTCTCTTAATGGGCTCTATGTAAAATGTATTGTATTCCAGTTTAGATTTTCGAGTGATTAATCACTCATGCAGGTGTTATAATGTACTTAACGTGTACATATGTTTGCACAATATATGTAAGTACACAATTGTATTAGAAAAGGGTTAGGGATTTGGTTAGGTTTAGAGTAAGAGTTAGGGTTAGGCTTAGGTTAGGGTTATATCATGCAAAAAGATTTACACATTAAGTATGCATAATAACATTGTAATGATGTGTAAGTACACAAGTATTTACTAAGTAACTACTATGCAAATACATAATTAGAAACATTTACTGTAAAGGGTTACCATCTAAACTTGAGGTATCTGACCATTACTGTAAATAATGTACATCCCTGGGAAATCCATAAGAAAATCGTACAGGTTTTTTTTTTTTTTGGTAGAACAGCTGAAGAGGAGAAATAAGCAGGAGATCAGCTTGATCTCATTCATCTTCAGTCCTCATCGGTACGTGGATTACATCTGCAAAGCAACTTTCCAATTGGGCAAAGGGGTAAGCAAGTACATTTTAAGACTGATCTGCAAGTCACTTCTTAAGAAAGAAAACAAACAGTGAAGCTGGCAGCTGGAGACAAGGGCACGCTGGGTGTGTTCTAGAAGGCTGCTTCTTTTCATCGTCCAACTCAGATTTTCCACATTGCTTGAAAAAAAAAATGTATCCCTTCCTTTCAACACTGCAAGGATGTATCAGCTTATAAAAATACATCAGCTGCCTTCTGTTTGGCCCAATAGTCCCTGACACCCCCCTTCCCTCTCCATTGCCAGCTGATTTGATAGGTCCTTGTAGATTAGGAACTGAAGGACCGTGCGGAAGGGCAAACTAAACCGTTCCTCTATTTTTACCTGATTACAAAACCTGCAAAGAGGACTTTGGAAAAGTGCATCTCCTGAAGGGTGGTGATGAATCCTACTGTAGTTGGAACAAATCCAATGTGGATAACTTAACCACTCATGCCCATAGCTCTAGTGTTGGGAAGGGCTTTTTCCCCAGTATTTTATTTCAGAATTTAAAAAACAAAGAATTAAAAAAATCTGTTTATAATCCCAAATGCGGTCCTAAACAAACCGATTCGAGTTCAAAACTTCATTCCATTCATCTCTCCCTCGGCAGAATTAATCCCTCGTATTCATGGAGAGCATTTCCTGAGAGCTCTCCTCTCCTGTCCACGAGCCCAGTGGTGAGGAGCCCCTGTCACCCTCCCTCCCCTCCCTGACTCATTGAAGACCCCAGGCAGCACATGTAACAGGAGCAGCTGTTTGGAGCTGTGCTGAATGTGCAGCTTTGTACAAGTTTTCAAACTGCACATTAACTACTTTGGCTGACAGGGTATACAGTACACTGCATTGAGATTTCTAAAAGCTTGCTATTTGTATTTGGCCTCCAGTGATATTTGCCCCTTGACTTTTGTCTTTCTCTTAGGCGACTCTAGCTGTACTGTAGCTCTATTTCTGTATCTGGCTTAATTATTTCGATATATTATTGTAATGATAAGAACAGTACAGTTCTTTCAGATCTAGATGATTACATAATGTCTGCAGCATCTGAAGCATGTGGCCAGCATTTCAGAGTGATTTGTACTTATATCTAATGCTTTCAAATCCAGTGTGTTACCTTTAATTAGTGCGAGCAACATTGTCACTGGTACCCTTAACTCTATGCTGAAGATCTTTTTGTTCTTTTAGTTTTTAGTTTTTCTTTTATTGGGGATATTCATATCTCACAAGCCCCACACTCCAGAAGCCAACTGCAATGTGAACCAGGCCCATTTCAATGCTCTGGTAGACCATGCCTTGCGAGTGAGTCTAAAGCTGAGGCAACACAAAGCCACTTTGTGCCTTGGAACTTGGTTTCAGGAGACTAGGTTTCAGACCACTGCATGACACACCAGGGGAGATTTAGGGTTTGATACAGCAAGGTTGCCTCAAACTAGGTCTCCTGGAACCAGGTTTCAAGCCGCTGTTGTTGAAAAAGTGGCTTCATGTTCCTCATGTTCCTTCAGCTTTACACACAAATGTATATATGGTACAAAGTAGATAATGATAGGTTTTCTAAAGCTATAGATTGAAACTTAAAAACCTGTGCCTCTTAACCTGAGCCTGGCCCTTCTGCATTTATGCTTATTGAGTTTTTAACGACAGGGTTTAGAATCCACAGGGGCAGTGCAGCACACTAAACCAGATACACACTACACTCAGTGTTGTGTCCTTGTTCCACGTGTATTAGGCTGAGCACTATTTATTAAAGCCAAGTGTTGACTGGGAAGAGCTAAGAGCAGGTTCCCTCCAGCACAGAGCTCAGAGAGAAGGGGCTGCCAGTGGTTTAGAGGCAGCTGCTTATCATTACACTAGATCAAACCATGTGTCTCTGTCTTCTGCAGGATGCGTGTTTTGAGCAGCCAGGGAATGGCTAAGTAAAGAGAGACTCCAGAGAGTTCAGCACTATCAGATACTATGGGGGTTTCATTAACATGTATGAGCTTTCCATATCTCTGCTTGTTTAGCCGATTTCAATTCAATTTAATATATTTATTTTAACCAGGATAAGAACTCTTGAAGTCTCAATCAGATTTCAAGGGGGCCCTACCAAGATAGTAGCCGGCACAATTAGTTTCGTATGCAGTTAAATAAAAAAAAAAGCATACAGTCCTTAAGGAACGTCAGGAATGTACTAATGATTGTTAATGTGAAGCTCTGATTAGATGTTCAATCAGCAAACTTTCAGGGGTTGATATTGAAGATTCTGACCTGCAAGTGCAGGGAGAAAAAGAGTGGCGAGTTCCTTCCTGCTAATGCTTTGTGTCAAAGATCATATGATTATCATAGGATCCAAAACAGTGCTTCTTTTCTTGTGCATGAAAAGTAGGCCACTGGCATTATATTGCTGTCAGCGGTATTGAATTTTACAATCTCAGCAAGAATTATGCTTCATCTTAACCCATTAAGAAGTGCTTGGCTACTGTATAATTTTTAACTGGCATCTACCTGTTATTTTAATTTTTCTCTTTAACTATATTTAACTTACTTTAATTTTATTAACCACAAAAGTTAAGTCTAAATGTAATGTATCAAATTACATAAACACAGCTTGTGTTCTGATTTTTTTCAAAGAGAAATGTACTGTTTAGCATCACTCTATAGAACTAACTCATTTATTTTGCTTCATGAAGTCGAATGAAACCTGCAGAATAATGTTACGTTAAAATATTAAATTACATACCACTTTGTAGTTTTCCATCTACTTAACAAAACAACTGACAAAAACTGAAAAATATGACATTTCAAAATCTAACATGAAATACTGTACTATTGTTATGGCTTCAGGTAGACTTCTGCAATATCATTGTCTAGTTTCTTTGATTACATGATGTTAAATAAGAGATATAAATTATGTTCATATAGTTTTTTTTTAAAAATTATGTCTCAGTCCTAAAATTCTAAGTGATGCAAAACTTTTGGCCAGAGCTGTATATAGCTGGCATTGACAAGGAGGTAAGTGTATCAGAGATTTTCACTAGACCACTCGCAGAATCAGGACTGTAGGGGAACTTTCCCTTATAAAATATTTGTGCACTTTTACCATGCTTATACTATGCATTTACCACAGGTTACCCTGGTCTGCCATGCTTTTTTAATATGCTTTACCATACCTTGCTATTCTTTGCAATGCTTACCTATGCTTGACCATGCTTTCACTATGCTTTCATTATGGTAAACTTTTTTAAGGGGTTGACCCATTGACATTTTTAAATTGCTGCATGGAATGTTGAAAATCACATCCTTGCTGGACCTCAGGGCAGGGCCGGCTGGTTTTTGTAACTAGGAATTGCAGGGCGAAGGTTACGAAAACATCAAGGGAGACTCAACTCTGCTGTGCAGTGGTCGTGTGCAAAAGCTTTAAATGAAGGCAGATAAAAAGCAAGCTGCCTGCATTTGAAACGACATGTCATGGAGTGTATTTACACAGGAAGAATCTATTGAGATTCGACATGCTCTTTCCAGGCATGCATGTTCCCATCCAGTCACCTGGGGGAAATGAAGAGTGAATGTGGATTTTGCAAGAGCAATCTCTTTCTTCTTCATTCAATTGTAGACTGTAGACCCTATGATCATACAACGAGATGCACCTAAAACTGCTTTGCTTCACTCATGCATTCCTTCAGCAAGGGCCCCTGATGTTTCTCTTGGGAATCTACAGCGTTTATGTGCATGCAGAACCCACTGGTGACTCCAATACATTCATTAGGATTAGTCGCTGTAAATCAACAGCATTCCAGTACGAGCAGCGTGAAGCAGAGGGCAAGCTTTCCGAAGCCTAAAAAGGCTACAGAGCTCTCCAAGTTAATGAGATCCATACGTGTTCAGGAAAGGTCACCAGGTTTTACTGAGAGCTGACTGAACCAGGCCAGTGATGGGCCACTGAGTAGTGTAACTGGGAACTCAGATCAACAAACTCTATGGCAAGCCAGGCCTTTCTTGTTTTGTCAGCTGCAAAGGATGTTCCATCCTTAAGTCGGTTAAGGCAGCTTGATAGTAACTGCTGGCTCTTGCTTATCCTTCTCTAGCGGTAGCCCCCCCCGTTTCTAACTGAACTCTGCCATTGCCTCCTGTAGAGCTGTCCTCTTGAATCGATTATTCTGTCTCATGCCCTTTGACCCCCTGACTCTGCCACTGAAGGTTCAAAGGTCATACTGTTAACATGTCATGGTGCAGAGATCACTGTTAACATTCATTTTGTTAAATGATCATTTAAATAATCATCTGGGACAACTAAATAACAAAATAAAACCCTGATCCCTACATAGAGCCTGGCCCTTTGAGGAATATATAGCCCAGATGGCATACCTTTTAAAGCTAAATGGATCTCTTTCAGTAAACCTGGTAACTCTATACTCTGGTAATGAAGTTAAGCAGAGTTCTGTACCATATCCTAATCTGTGTATGTTTAGAAGAGATTTTTGCAGAGCTATTACATTTCTTTACATTTGTTCCCAGCCCGTATTACCTAAGACCACGGCTATGCTAATAAATTACATGAGACACCAATGCAAACCCTTAGTTATCAGCCTGCTTAGCCCAGTGAATCCACAGCTGCAGATTAATTCTGATTTCATCCAAACACTGAAAGTCGTAAAGTCGTAAAATCTTTAAAACGAACACAAACTCCTCATAGTCACTGCTCTGTTATTTCTAAAGCAGTACTTTCATTTGGTTTTCATTTGGAAACCCACCAGATACATTAGTTGAAATTTGCTGAAAACACTAAGTAAATATGTCATGTAATGAATCCTCCTGTGTTGCCAAGCTTGCTTTTGAAGAGAGGTCTCATTTTGCCTATTCTCAAATTCAAATTCAAATTCAAAAAATGCTTTATTGGCATGACAAAATGGAATTGAGTTTTGCCAAAGCAATTCAACAATGAACATTATCACAAAACAATCCAGACAATACAGTACAACAACAACCCTCCCATTTCCCTCCCTCCCTCCCTCTCTCTCTGTATTTACAGTGGACATGGGTGCGCATGAGTGCCTGGTCCCCGTGCTCCAGGGTGTCTACACCACGGACTGTCTGTCTGTCTCTCTGGCTGTGGCAGGCAGCTACATACTGGGCAGCTAGCTCTGCTGTCTGCTGCTCCTCTCCTAACAGAACTGGCAGTTTTTCTAAGTCAGAGAGCAGCTGGAATGTTGTGGCCTGATTGGCCAGTTTGGGGAAATCGTGTCCCTGATTTGCTTATACTGGGGACAATGTAACAGGAAGTGCATTTCTGTCTCTACCTATCCCAGATCACAGTGACAGCACAGCCTTTTTCTTTTGCAATCCAGGTTTTTGTGCCGGCCAGTTTAGATGGCCAGGCTGTGGTCATTGAGTCTGTACTTGGTCAGGATCTGTCTATGTTTTGTGTTTTGACCCTGATCAGATATTCTGCCAGGGTAAATTCTTTTTAGGGCCAGATAGCATTGTAATTTATTGTGTGATTCAATTTCGTTATTCCAATGTACTTTATAATTGTTTTCCAGATTTAGATTAATTTGTTTCATTTTTTGTGCTGGGAGTTTTTGTTGGTGGTGTTCTGAAGCTCACTGGTGTTAATTTGGCTCAATTGACTGAGCTTCACTACCATTCTACTGAGGGATTCTCTTGTGGGGGCTTTGTGCAGCTCCGCAGTGCAGTGTGGTGGTAGGACTGCGGATCAGCCTGCTGTAGATGGACCCAGTAGTTGGCTTCGTTTCTGTATGGAGTGGAGTAAGGGGAACCGGCCCAATTCAGCCCTGCAAGCGCTATTGGCTGCATTCCTGTGAACCTGCAGGAGGTGTTTACAAAATTCCAAATGGAAAATTTCTATGGGACTTTGATCCCATTTTTTATAATCAGGGTTCATAAGGGGACCCCATACTTCACTACCATACAGAAGTATTGGCTTTATTATGCTGTCGAAAATTTTTAGCCGAATTTTTATTGGTGGTTTAATTTTGTATAGCCGATTCTTTATTGCACAAAAAGCCCTGCGCGCTTTATCTCTTAATGCATTTATAGCCAGGTTGAAGTTCCCAGACGCACTGATTTTTAGACCCAGGTAATTGTAGCTGGTGCTGTGCTCCAGGATGTTGTTTCCCAGGGTGAAGTGGTATCTGTTTCCCTGAGATCTGGCTTTCTTCTGGAATACCATAACTCTGGTCTTGTCCAGGTTTAATGTCAGTGCCCATTTCTGACAGTACTGCTCTAGCAGTGACAGGCTCTGCTGCAGCCCCTGCTCTGTGGGTGACAGCAGGACCAGGTCATCTGCATAGAGCAGGAATTTGATTTCTTTGTCGTGTAGAGTGAGGCCAGGGGCTGCCGACTGCTCCAACACTGTGGCCAGCTCGTTGATATAGATGTTGAACAGTGTTGGGCTCAGACTGCAGCCCTGTCTCACCCCACGCCTGTGTGAAGAATTCTGTTGTTTTGTTGCCAATTTTCACACCACACTTATTTTCTGAATACATTGACTTTATGATGTCGTATACTTTACCCCCTACACCACTTTGAAGAAGTTTAAGAAATAGTCCTTTATGCCAAATTGAGTCAAATGCCTTTTTAAAGTCTATAAAGCAGGCAAATATTTTTCCTTTATTAGTTTGATGGACGTGTTTATTTATTAGGGTGTGTAGGGTGTAAACATGATCAGAGGTGCGGTGTTTTGGTAGAAATCCAATCTGACTCTTACTCAAGACACTGTGTTTCGTAAGGAAGGCCAGTATCCAGGCGTTAATGATACTACAGAACACCTTACCCAGATTACTGCTCACACAGATGCCTCTGTAGTTAATGGGGTTGAATTTGTCTCCACTTTTATATATGGATGTTATAAGCCCTTGGTTTCCAGGTCTCAGGGAAATATCTCAGTACTAGATTGAGGAGTTTGAGCAGGGCCTCCTGCAGCTCAGGGGTTCCGGTGTTCAGTTTTTGTTGAATTTAGGTTGTTCCAGGTTTCCCAAAAATGATTTTGGTTTATTGACTCCTCAATTTCGCTGAGTTGTTTATTAATATGGATGGTCTATTTTTTTTTATTTCTTAGAGTGTGTTTGTATTGTTTAAGTGTCTCCCAGTATCTGAGGTAGATCTTTATGTTTTTGATTGGATAGCTGTCTTAGTTTTTTCCTTCTAGTTTTACAGTCTTCATCAAACCACTTTTCTTTAATTTATTCTTTTGGTTGCTTTTCCGATTTACTATTTTTAATTTAGATTTTTCTGCTGCTTTTCTAAATATGTGCTGGGGAGCAGGGGGTAGTGTGTGCAGTGGGGGGGAGTGTCTCGGTGTCGGGGTGTGCTGGGGGAGTGGGGTGTGTGTTTGGATCAATGTGTGTGTGGGATGATGTGGTGTGTGCATCGGAGTCAGTGTCAGTCAGACAGGCCCTGCTTACTGGAGCTCCCGTGTTCTTAGGCTGGATGTGGCGTTGCTGTTCCGGGCTGGGGGGCGGGGAGGTGTGACTCTGAGTAGCTGCTCTCTCAGGCTCTGTATGCTCCTCTCTTTGCGCTGCAGCTCCTCTCTCAGCTTGGCCAGCTCTGGCAAGCCCTGGCCTCGTTCCTCACCTGCCTCACCTCGTCTCTTATCTGCTGCACGAGGTCGTTCTCTGTCAGCTTGGTCAGGGTGAGCTCCTTGAATTCTGCAAACTCCACCTCCAGCAGCGAGAGGCATTCCTTCAAGTGCTTCACTGTGCTGGGCAGTCTGGGGGTGAGAGAGGGGTGCAGGGGCTGTGTCTGCAGTGGGGGGCTGCAGGGGGCTGTGTCTGCAGTGTGGGGCTGCAGGGAGCTGTGTCTGCAGTGAGGGGGCTGCAGGGGCTGTGTCTGCAGTGGGGGGCTGCAGGGGCTGTGTCTGCAGTGGTGGGGCTGCAGGGGCTGTGTCTGCAGTGGGGGGCTGCAGGGGCTGTGTCTGCAGTGGGGGGCTGCAGGAGGCTGTGTCTGCAGTGGGGGCTGCAAGGGGCTGTGTCTGCAGTGGGGGCTGCAGGGGCTGTGTCTGCAGTGGGGGGCAGCAGGGGACTGTGTCTGCAGTGTGGGGGCTGCAGAGGCGGTGTCTACAGTGGGGGGCTGCAGGGGCTGTGTCTGCAGTGTGGGGGCTGCAGAGGGCTGTGTCTGCAGTGTGGGGGCTGCAGGGGCTGTGTCTGCAGTGTGGGGCTGCAGGGGCTGTGTCTGCAGTGTGGGGGCTGCAGGGGCTGTGTCTGCAGTGTGGGGGCTGCAGGGGGCTGTGTCTGCAGTGGGGGGCTGCAGGGGGATGTCTGCAGTGTGGGAGCTGCAGGGGCTGTGTCTGCAGTGGGGGGCTGCAGGGGCTGTGTCTGCAGTGGGGGGCAGCAGGGGACTGTGTCTGCAGTGTGGGGGCTGCAGGGGCTGTGTCTACAGTGGGGGGCTGCAGGGGCTGTGTCTGCAGTGTAGGGGCTGTAGAGGGCTGTGTCTGCAGTGTGGGGGCTGCAGGGGCTGTGTCTGCAGTGTGGGGGCTGCAGAGGGCTGTGTCTGCAGTGTGGGGGCTGCAGGGGCTGTGTCTGCAGTGTGGGGGCTGCAGGGGGCTGTGTCTGCAGTGGGGGCTGCAGGGGATGTCTGCAGTGTGGGAGCTGCAGGGGGCTGTGTCTGCAGTGTGGGGAGCTGCAGGGGGCTGTGTCTGCAGTGTGGGGGCTGCAGGGGATGTCTGCAGTGTGGGAGCTGCAGGGGCTGTGTCTGCAGTGTGGGGGGCTGCAGGGGGCTGTGTCTGCAGTGTGGGGGCTGCAGGGGGCTGTGTCTGCAGTGTGGGGGCTGCAGGGGGGCTGTGTCTGCAGTGTGGGGGCTGCAGGGGGATGTCTGCAGTGTGGGAGCTGCAGGGGGCTGTGTCTGCAGTGTGGGAGCTGCAGGGGGCTGTGTCTGCAGTGTGGGGGCTGCAGGGGGCTGTGTCTGCAGTGGGGGGCTGCAGGGGATGTCTGCAGTGTGGGAGCTGCAGGGGCTGTGTCTGCAGTGTGGGGGCTGCAGGGGCCTGTGTCTGCAGTGTGGGGGCTGCAGGGGATGTCTGCAGTGTGGGAGCTGCAGGGGCTGTGTCTGTAGTGTGGGGGCTGCAGGGGGATGTCTGCAGTGTGGGAGCTGCAGGGGGCTGTGTCTGCAGTGTGGGGAGCTGGCTGCTGTTCTGGGTCTAGTACCTGCAGGGTTTTTTTCTCCTTCTCTGGCAGTTCTTTTAGAGCCTGGAAATCTTTCTCAAAAGGTGCTTTCACACAGAGGTTCAGAACCGCCACTGAAGCGGCTCATAGGTCTGTGTGAATTGCTTATACCGCCACAGAACCGTCATATTTTATGCCGTCTCTGAACGTCCTCGCGAGGTGGTTCAGAGACGGCACTGAACCGTCATAACTCCTTGTGTGAAAGGCTATACCGCCACTGAAGCGCTGTAGTGGGTGTGGTTTCAAAGGCAACATGCCACGTCAGTATAGCGTCGTGCTTAATTTGTGCCTGAGCTTGAGTCATAGTGCCGGTACCTATAGTTAAAAATCTCATAAAATGTTTTCTTTTTAAATTCTCAACACAGTTGCATTAAGTCTGCAAGTTCTTGCGTGCGCGCTAATGAGAGACAGTCCGCTGCCACGTTTGTAGCCTACTTTAAATTACTTTACAATTTCAGCTTGAGTGCCTTTAAGTAAGATGACACTGGCTGCAACTCTGTTGTCGTTTTTTATAGACAAATAAGCTTGCTTGATTTGAAAAACGTAATGAACGATACAAGCAACTTCTTACACTACTTGGTTTGATTAAATGAGTAGCATACAACAAAATATGAAACCTCAACATTAATTTCAACAAAGAACAACGGCAACTTTTTAATGAAAAAAAAATGGTAGCCTACTTCAATAGGAACATTACCTGCTATATTATATTACACCAAAATAATAAAAATGATAACAATCTGGTTCTCTTGCCTTTTTCAATGAATATAATTAAATTAATATAGAATAAAACATACTAAGTTAACAACTACCTAGCCTAAGTTTAATTAATCGTTTTTGTAATCTACCAGCAGCTTCTGTTGCTTACACATCGCTGATAAAAGTGCAAACCGTGGGTCAAACCAATGTTCGTGTTGGGGTGCGTTTTTTCGTCAATATCGTCCTTCTGGATTTTATTATATTTAATGTAGAATACGTGATTGTAAACATCTAACACAAGTACGTACGGTCCGTGTACATTCCGGCCAATCGTTTTTGCATACTAAATCGGAAATCGGAAAACCAGAAAACGACTTGTTTTTCTGTTTCGGTTTTTCATAAAAACACAAATCGACCCGTTTTCCATTTTCCAATTTCTGAGTTTAAAACACAAAAACTGATTCAGGCTTGTTTTCCCATTTTTCATATTGCTTTTTGCAAGGAAGTATTCGAAATGGAATAATCTGTGATACAAAAACAAATAATAGACCATTAAAAAAAAAAAAAAAGTACTGAGGCGTGCTCTACTCGTATCGAATGTGTCTCGGTGTTATGACGTTTTCTGCATCAATACATCTATATCTATAGCTGCACCCCCAAGTGAAAAAAATTGTGTGTGAAGGCTTATTATTATTATTAGTATTATTATAATGCACTGTACCTGAGTGATACAAGGATGATTATTATATTAACTTAACGTAGACCTGCGGCTGTATTGTAATACAGTACTTTGTAACAACTGCTAAATTAATTAATACATAAATAATGTTGGTAAACAGACAGAACAATAAGCATAGGCGTGGAATTATTGCATCGTCACAGCGGGACACAGAGAGCTGGCCGCGTCTGACCTTTTTTTTTTAAAGGTCTTGAAGGAGCTAAATAATTGTCGTGCTGCAGTGGGGGGTTCTTTTGTAACAGAATATGGTGAAGGGTGGGGGTGAATTCTGTTTACAGTTTCGCGCTGTATCCCAGTTCCTTCTTTTGTAAGCGCTGCAAACCGCAGGGAGAGAGGAAATGTTTGCATCTTACAGAGCTTGCCATAGGATCATTAAAGGGGGCTAGCACGCTTGGTTGAATAGGTCTGTACCTCTTCCGACACGTTAGTATATCTATCATTGTTTAAGTGTGTACCTGTTAAAGAAGCATTAACAGATTTCTTGTGATGTGATGTCTCTGTCTGAATAAAGACTATTATTATTAGTTATAAGCAGCCGTCCTTATCCAGGGCAACTTACAATTGTTACAAGATATCACATTATCTTTACATACAATTACATTATTTTTTACTGGCGCAATCTAGGTAAAGTACCTTGCTCAAAGGTACAGCAGCTGGGATTGAACCCACGACCCCTCCGGTCAAGAGTCCAGAGCCCTAACCACTATTCCACACTGCTGCCCTACACTACCTCACTCAACACACTCTTTATCACCGACTCTCGGAGATTAATTTCATTTTCCGTCCCTACAGTCTATTATTAATTTTTGTATTACAGATTGTTCAATTTCGAATATTTTGTTGCAAAAACCAATATGAAAAAATGTGAAACAAGTGAATCCGTTTTTGTATTTTAAACTCAGAAATTGGAAAATGAAAAACGGGTCGATTTTTGTTTTTATGAAAAACCGAAATAGAAAAAACAAATATTTTTCTGGTTTTCCGATTTCCGATTCTAAATGCAAAAACGATTGGCCGGAATGTACACGGACCACATACAATACTCTTTCAAATAAACGTGTTATGATTTTGAATGTGCTCTTCTTAGGGTCGGTATTATCGTCATTGCTTGCGCCCTGGCACCTCTTTACAAATTAAGCACTGCGTGCATGTCTTAGGTCTTGTCAGTGAACAATGTTGATTGACAGGTTTGAAAGTTGTACTCGCGCGATCTCTTTGGCTGTGTGAAAGGGTTATGACGGTATTACACCGGCATAGATTGCGCAATTTCATGCTGTGTGAAAGGGTATTTTACACACTCGTTAAAACGTTTCAGACGGCACAGTAGCTGCATTTCTGTGTGAAAAAAATGGTTCTAGACTGGCTTCAGTTCCCTGAATCATAATAGTGCCATTAAAATATACCTTGATGCTGAGCCTTGTGATGTCAGGGTCAGTTTCATCTCCTATACGCAGTTGCCTTCCTTTGCAAATCCCTCCCAACCTGACATTACTATTTTCTGTGCAAAGGGCTGTGTGCCAGGCAGTGGGGTGCTCTGTATAGAACACCAGGTTGGTTTTGGTCCTGTTGCCTCCAGCCAGGTTGCAGTCTGCTATCAGTGTCTCTGGGGACTCCTTCATTAGCTTGTTCTTATGCAGTTTCTTTGCCTTTGCACTGGTGACCTCATCAGGGTATCTGATTACACCTCTAGTCTGGCCCCTCCCATTCTGCAGGGCTAAATTGATACATTTATCCATTCCGACCAACTGTCAAATACCAACTGCCAAATATCAAAATGCTTTCAGTGATTGACAGTTTTTAGCTATTAGTTTTTAGTTCATTTGTTGTATTAAAAAGGCTTGCCTTTTATTTTCCTCTTCAGTTATTTTCTTTCTTTCTTTCTTTCTTTCTTTCTTTCTTTCTTTCTTTCTTTCTTTCTTTCTTTCTTTCTTTCTTTCTTGTTTATTTTTTTCCTGGAGGTCTTAATTCTGTATTAAAGATTTTCAGTTTGTTTTGTTCTTACTCTCCCCTGTTTCTCTCTCTCCCCCTCTCTCAAATTCAAATTCAAAAAATGCTTTATTGGCATGACAAAATGGAATTGAGTTTTGCCAAAGCAATTCAACAATGAACCTCTCTCTCTCTCTCTCTCTCTCTCTCTCTCTCTCTCTCTCTCTCTCTCTCTCTCTCTCTCTCTCTCTCCCTCCCCCTCTCTCTCTCTTCTCTCTACAAGTCCAGCTGTGCTGGTCTTTCAGACAACTCTCCTGATACAGCTTATAGGATCACACACAGGAAAGAAGGCTCACACTGGATGGAAGTCGGTGGAGTGGAGTGGGGTGAAGTGAATTCCCCCAGTCCTGAGAGTTCTGAGAGGGACGGTGTTCTGATCTAAGCAAGCATAGCAGGCTGTCAGGTCAGGTGTCAAAGGATAGAGAGTCTCCACTATGCAGATGTATTACCTCCATTCACCTCTGTCTCCCTAGGCCTGCACTATAGTCCCGAGTTCATACATGCCTTCTAAATGACAAATATGCATGAAACTCCTTGCCTGTTAAGCGCTGGGATTTATCAGCAGGCTTCCTGGGCCTGACCTCTCCCTGTTACCTAAACTGGAAACCAGACTGAATTACACAACAGAAAAAAATAAGTAACATTTTACATTAAGTGTCTCTAATTACTGTGTATTTACATACAGTTAGGGTTAGTGTTATATTAAAGTACATTGCAACTATGCATAATAATTTACCGTTTTATTTTCAATCTTTATTTTAAAATTCAAGCAGAAAAAAAAGACTTTTTATGCCATTGAGAAATGTCACATTTAGCGAAGCCCCTTTATCATATTCAACATGCAACAAAACCATGGTTACCAACATCCTAATTGAAATAACGTTTGGTCACAGCAGAGGTATACCTTGTATAGATAAAGATCCTCCACACATTTAAAAATGATCTAAAACAAACCATAGGAAACGCAACATATAATAGTGTATTACAACAGAACTAACTTGCACTTATTATTCGGAGTCTGAGCTCCGCCCCTCGCCTGCTTCAGCACAGCTGGACTCACTGGAATTGAAGGCAGACGGGCCCACTTCATCCTGCCGCGGAGACTTCAAGCTTTACCGATTAAAATTGAAAAGTAGCAAGCCTAGTTATAACATTGTAATTATGTGTAAGTCACATGTATTATTTACTACATTTATTATGTAAATACACAGTACTGTAAAGTGTTACCTCTTATTTATAACTTATTTCTGGTCTATTGATTGTTATATTATTATCACTGTATAGAGTAACCACTGCTTTATCTTCCAATATATTTATAAAAAGAAATTTTAAAAGATACGATTGGCTATGATTTTGTAGTTTTGCCCATATTTTATCATTGAGCCTTAAATGTTATAGATAAATTATATACTTTATAATTGTCCTTCTCTTGGATTAGTCTAATGGACTAAGCGTCATCATTCTTTTAAACCTGTCAGCAGCCGGGTCCTCGAAGCTTCATCTTTCTTTTAAACCTTTCAGCCAGGGCCCTCGAAGTGTCATCTTTCTTTTAAAACTGTCAGCAGCTGGGCCCTCGAAGCTTCATCTTTCTTTTAAACCTGTCAGCCAGGCCCTCGAAGCTTCATCTTTCTTTTAAACCTGTCAGCCAGGCCCTCGAAGCTTCATCTTTCTTTTAAAACTGTCAGCAGCTGGGCCCTCGAAGCTTCATCTTTCTTTTAAACCTGTCAACCAGGCCCTCGAAGCTTCATCTTTCTTTTAAATCTGTCAGCCAGGCCCTCGAAGCTTCATCTTTCTTTTAAAACTGTCAGCAGCTGGGCCCTCGAAGCTTCATCTTTCTTTTAAACCTGTCAGCCAGGCCCTCGAAGCTTCATCTTTCTTTTAAACCTGTCAGCCAGGCCCTCGAAGCTTCATCTTTCTTTTAAAACTGTCAGCAGCTGGGCCCTCGAAGCTTCATCTTTCTTTTAAACCTGTCAACCAGGCCCTCGAAGCTTCATCTTTCTTTTAAATCTGTCAGCCAGGCCCTCGAAGCTTCATCTTTCTTTTAAAACTGTCAGCAGCTGGGCCCTCGAAGCTTCATCTTTCTTTTAAACCTGTCAGCCAGGGCCCTCGAAGTGTCATCTTTCTTTTAAAACTGTCAGCAGCTGGGCCCTCGAAGCTTCATCTTTCTTTTAAACCTGTCAGTCAGGCCCTCGAAGCTTCATCTTTCTTTTAAATCTGTCAGCCAGGCCCTCGAAGCTTCATCTTTCTTTTCAACCTGTCAGCCAGGGCCCTTGAAGTGTCATCTTTTTTTTAAACCTGTCAGCCAGGGCCTCAAAGCTTCATCTTTCTTTTAAACCTTTCAGCCAGGCCCTCGAAGCTTCATCTTTCTTTTAAACCTGTCAGCCAGGCCCTCAAAGCTTCATCTTTCTTTTAAACCTGTCAGCCAGGGCCCTCGAAGTGTCATCTTTCTTTTAAAACTGTCAGCAGCTGGGCCCTCGAAGCTTCATCTTTCTTTTAAACCTGTCAGCCAGGCCCTCGAAGCTTCATCTTTCTTTTCAACCTGTCAGCCAGGGCCCTTGAAGTGTCATCTTTTTTTTAAACCTGTCAGCCAGGGCCTCGAAGCTTCATCTTTCTTTTAAACCTTTCAGCCAGGCCCTCGAAGCTTCATCTTTCTTTTAAACCTGTCAGCCAGGGCCCTTGAAGTGTCATCTTTTTTTTAAACCTGTCAGCCAGGGCCTCGAAGCTTCATCTTTCTTTTAAACCTTTCAGCCAGGCCCTCGAAGCTTCATCTTTCTTTTAAACCTGTCAGCCAGGCCCTCGAAGCTTAATCTTTCTTTTAAACCTTTCAGCCAGGGCCCTTGAAGCTTCATCTTTCTTTTAAACCTGTCAGCCAGGCCCTCGAAGCTTCATCTTTCTTTTAATTCACAAGAGGGCCTCTGTTGTCGACTCAGACTTGCCTCTGCCCTTCTTTATTTACTGAGGCCGTTCTGTATGTAAAAATACCCGGATCCCTCGATGAGTAAATAATTCTCTTTGTTCCGCATAGCCATCGTCCCAACGATGCGCCACCATCCATCCTCTCTCTCTCTGTCTAATCCAGCTAATTAAACCCTGTGAGTGCACGGGAGGACAGGGCCAGCCCCCTTAGCCTTCACCCACCACTTTCTCACACACAGAGAATAAAGGGGGCTCAGTGATGGAGAGGCCAACAACAGCTTTCAGACAGGGTTCAGAGAACAGTGACTGCAATTCATCCAGCCTCTTATCAGCCCTGCCTGCCTGTCTGCCTGTCTGCCTGTTGCTCTCAAAGGGTCAGTTCAGAGCGGGAGCGCAGTGCAGATACTGGATACACAGGACTTTCATGGGATGGAGTGCTGCCATGGGGAGCGGGCTGGAGCCCAGCACTGGAGGAGAGGGCTGATTTAAGATGGGATACCCCCAGCATGATGTCTCTTATTTGTTTGGAGTGAGGGCTGCTTTGTGTGCATAAAAACAACTTTAAGATTCTTATAGTAGTAAGTTTTAATTTCGTATTAAGGCTGACATGGTCATAATGGTCCCTTATAAAAGGTTACAATAGCAAAAATAAAGCAAAGCAAAAATTAAGCCCTGTGAAAAACAGACAGGTAAAGGTTAAAAAACTTGGCAGGACACAGTAAGCTATGGGAAATGCATAGCATAGTACTGTATAACCATGGGAAAAACATGTGAAAACAGCAAAATCACTGCAATCATTCTTTACAACGGTAAAAGTCTGAAAGACTGTAAAGTTGTAAAAGATCTTCATACAGTTTATACCCAACTTTCTTTACTGTTTTTTTTCAAGCGCCAACCAAGAAAAAAAAGAAAAAAAACACAAAAAACTATTTGTTGATTTTTGTTGATCTGTGTGGTTTTTATTTTTACCAGTTTGAACTACCCTGTCTAAAACCAAAACCAAGCAGCAGTGAATGTGCAAAGCTTCTGTACACCCAGTCGGGAGTGTGCAGTGTGCATTATTGGAAACGAATGACAGCTGATGCAGCAGTGAATGTGCAAAGCTTCTGTACACCCAGTCGGGAGTGTGCAGTGAGCATTATTGGAAACGAATGACAGCTGATGCAGCAGTGAATGTGCAAAGCTTCTGTACACCCAGTCGGGAGTGTGCAGTGAGCATTATTGGAAATGAATGACAGCTGATGCAGCAGTGAATGTGCAAAGCTTCTGTACACCCAGTCGGGAGTGTGCAGTGTGCATTATTGGAAACGAATGATAGCTGATGCAGCAGTGAATGTGCAAAGCTTCTGTACACCCAGTCAGGAGTGTGCAGTGTGCATTATAGGAAATGATAGCTGATGTCTGCACAGACTGGGTTAAAGCAAGGCTCCTCACACCAGCTAGCTATTCATATCACCCTCCTGTGCATTGCAAGTGCAAAACTGCAGATTGAGTTACCGAGCCAGGCTGGTTTAATTCAGAGAGGCTTTCTTTTCTGAGAAGTGATCAGAGACATTTATTTACAACCCTAAAGCTTATTAGTCTGAATATCTCCCAGCTGTAATGGGTAATGTAATGTTATTGCCTGATATCACGCTTCGTATCACTTACTCAAAACTGCTTTGTAATGAGTGACCGCAAGCATTAAACCCATCGGTGTGGACACAATGGGAGTGTTCTAATAAATACCACCTATGGTAATTACTATTATTCAACTTCCTGACTGTTCTAGAAATGCAAATGACCGCATACTGAATGATAAAGTTAATATGAACTCATTATCCGTACTGTGATTATTTAAGGAATAATGGAGCATCTGTATACCACGCAGTGTCAGTCATTAAAAAGATAAATGACTGCTTTGCAAGAACAGTATATTTTTTTATCATAAATAATTTGCAGATATCCAAATTGGCCAGTAGAAGATTTAAGGTTCATTAATGTGCTTCTGAGTGAAATTACAAGAAGACGACCAGCACTCACTTCATATCTTTTAAAAAAAAAGATGATTTGATTTATTTCTTCGTTCTAGAATTATTGCGACGAGATGCCTTCCGCAGTGTGTATTCAAACAAAGTTATTTACATGTTTATATAATGAATTGGTGATTATTACAATTAGTTAATTAGTTCCTTTGTCTAAAAATGATCTCATTAAATGGGAGTGAAAATTCATTAGGTTTGCTAAATGGGAAAATAATAATATATACTAGTATTGTAAATAATAGTGCATTTGTAGATGTAACAGGTCAGAGGCTGGGCACAAGCGAGCGTCTTAACCACAATGCAACAGAGCTGGGCTTGTCTGCATTCATGGTTCCAGAGCTTTTAACCTCACCTCATCTCATCTCACTGACAGGGGACAGAATCTGTAACGGCCGTTCATCTCACAACACTGCCCGCTACACTGATCTGTACTGCAGTGTCTGACCTAATTGGGATGGGCTGTCTGGTACATCAGTACTGGAATCCTTGCCTCAGTAACTGTATCCCAGCACTGCAAGCACTGAGCTGCACCGCAGCATGGGAGGGCTGGAAATAAAA
Source organism: Acipenser oxyrinchus oxyrinchus (assembly GCA_030684275.1). NCBI lineage: Eukaryota > Metazoa > Chordata > Actinopteri > Acipenseriformes > Acipenseridae > Acipenser > Acipenser oxyrinchus. Next base: position 1,113,434 of record CM060251.1, on the reverse strand, counting down.
AAGGGGTCAAACAGTCATTCCGTCTCTTCAGGAAGGTGGCCAAATCCTCTGAAACCCACTTCACAGGCTCAAATTCAGCCGAGCACACAACATCCGATACTGTACAAATACCACAAAGTACTCGGAGTTGCTTGCCAGGCGATTTAGCCTCCAATTCAACATGCTCTGAAATAAAAAACAAAACACAAGCCGAATAGCTAAAGAATGTCACGGCTCTGAAAAAGAAAGAGCAAGCATTGTGATCAGCAGATACTGTACAGCGTGGCAGTACGTACTGTAGGCATTAAAGCATTAAACAATCTGGAAAGGGAAAAAAGGCTTTGTCTTGGGACCCAACTGACGTGATGCCGCTATTTTGAAACCAGTTTTGCTTTTTACAAAGGCCAAGCCGCAAGCATAGCATTAATATTTATATCAGCTAATGCAACCCATATGGCTCATTATTAAGGCTAATGGCGTAACTGTCTTGGCTTGAGTGTCAGACTACAATCTCTTCATTGAGGTGAGCTCACGTTTCCTCCGCATCCTGCAGAAATACTCCCTGCTCAGCACATTTTGGGTTAGGGTGACAACGTCCTACTGAAAAGTAGCTTCGTGGCTTGCCCTGCACAAGCTTCCCTCTTCTTGCCCTGCACAAGCTTCCCTCTTCTTGCCCTGCTCTAGCTTCCCTCTTCTTGCCCTGCACTAGCTTCCCTCTTCTTGCCCTGCTCTAGCTTCCCTCTTCTTGCCCTGCAATAGCTTCCCTCTTCTTGCCCTGCACTAGCTTCCCTCTTCTTGCCCTGCACTAGCTTCCCTCTTCTTGTCCTGCTCTAGCTTCCCTCTTCTTGCCCTGCTTTAGCTTCCCTCTTCTTGCCCTACACTAGTTTCCCTCTTCTTGCCCTGCTCTAGCTTCCCTCTTGCCATGCACTAGCTTCCCTCTTGCCCTGCACTAGCTTCCCTCTTGCCCTGTTCTAGCTTCCCTCTTCTTGCCCTGCACTAGCTCCCCTCTCTTTGCCCTGCACTAGCTCCCCTCTCTTTGCCCTGCACTAGCTTCCATCTTTTTGCCCTGCTCTAGCTTCCCTCTTCTTGCCCTGTTCTAGCTTCCCTCTTCTTGCCCTGCACTAGCTCCCCTCTCTTTGCCCTGCACTAGCTTCCATCTTCTTGGCCTGCTCTAGCTTCCCTCTTCTTGCCCTGCACTAGCTTCCCTCTTGCCCTGCACTAGCTCCCCTCTTCTTGCCCTGCACTAGCTTCCCTCTTCCTCAGTCTGCGAGCGGAGAAATCGGCTCTGCTTTGGCTGGTTTGTATCCCCTTTTGTGCACCTTTATATATCAGGTTTTAGATTAAAAAATGTAACAAAAAATGGCTTCAAGAACAACTGCTTTGAGATAATTTAACAGACATTCTTGTCTACAATAAAAATATAGCATCCAAATCCAAGAATACAACTTCCCTGAAGGCTACCCTTGGGTTAGCTGCAGTTGCTCACCCCTGCAGTAATCTGTTTAGATAATATCAGGTTTATTAGTTTTTAGTGCTAGTACAAGAACCAAGCAGCATGCCTTCCTCATGATGACCCTTATAAAAGTTCCCCACAGTAAAAGCACTGCAAAGTGCAATAAAGCACAGTGCAAGCATGGTAAAGCATAGGTATGCAAAGTAAAGACTATGATAGAAATGCCAAAATACTGTGAAAAGCTTTTATAAGGGGAATGGCAGTGGGCTTGTGTGTAAGCTTGGATCATTCATTCCAAAACACACCTGATGGATTCTAAAGCATACCTGGAGAAGGTAAATCACATGAAATCCTACCCTAAGCCCCAATGCTCCCTCCACTGCACATGAATAGGCATTTCTTGTGAAGTGTCACCACCTAATGAAGTGGAATTAGGCCCGTAGTTTAGGTTTAAATCCCTGATACAATGGACCCTGCAATGCCTCCACAGAGAGCAACAAAGAAAAAGGGAACGTGAGCCAGCGATAATGTGCATCTTGAATGGAAACTGGCATGGCATGTAGCCTGTTCCATTCCTCAGTGCTTGCAATTTTTAGTTGCTGCTGTTTTGTTTTTCCAAGCAAAAAAAAAGCTAACTGAATTGTGCCCTTAATCAGTAAGCTTTTATTTTTTTTTCAAATTTCAAATGTAGTTATAGAACCCTACATCTCATTCCAAAGGGTTCCTGGCAGGAGAATACGTCAAGAAATAACATCATAAAATCAACGGCCAAAAGGAGACAAACGACTCAGACGGGACAAAAACACTTAAACCAATCATAAAAACAGTAATACAAAATAAAGAACAAAGTGCTTTAGTTTTAAATTCATGACTGGTCTCAAAACATAAAGGGGTACCCACCTACTAATAATGCATGACTTCCTATTAAACAAACTTATAGTGATCTGCCATAATATGCTTTAAATTTTGTATGGACAGTTACAGAATGCATTTAAATTTGAACTCCATGTGATTCACATTGCAGTTCTTTCCATAACAGATAGTTATAACTTTAATCACAGGATCGTGGATTAATGTTTGATGAAATGCAGATTTTCATAGTTTAGCTCAATTTTCTCTGACACAGGGCATTTAATTACCAATTACTCCTGACGTCTGAAAACTGGAAAAGGATATTAATTTCGGAGCCAATACATGGAAAGAATAATTCAATAACTCAGTGATGTAATTTCATTTTGTTATTTCATTATGGAAATATTGTGTTTCCGCTTCTATCATTATAACGTGGTTGGAATGGCATGGAAAGTTAATGAAATAGGTTTAAAGCAATCACTTAGTAAGCACTGTAAGAATCACTTGTTTTAAAGTGAGATGCACAAAGATGAGTCTCCTGCACAATCAGATAAACTGCTAATGCAAATTCCCTCTGAATGTCTTCTGCACTTCCTCTGAGTTCTGACGTGATTCCTTTTGAAGTCAGCCCTGATTATTCATGTGGGTTTAATTGCTCGTGTTCATTCCATGTTCCTTTGTAACAAATGTTGTTGGTCACACGTATAACGTATGTTGCTTATCTACCATGGGATTGTGAGCAGTGTTAATAATGCATGCCTTACACATGTGATCCGAATAATTTGTTATAAATAAACATAACATGGTAATTAAATATGCATGAATTAACAGGGCTGGATTCAAAATGAATGCAGAGGATATTCAGGTGTTATTGCTGTGGGATTCAGTTGGCATTCATTAGGAATCTGTGGCCATCATTTTAAAGTGTTACCAAAATAAATACAAAAAGGTCAATAAAAAGGCTCAGGGCACAAGTGAAAGGAGTTTGGTGATTTACACCTTGTTCCCATTGGCACATCATCTGCACCTTACAATTCATTCCACTTCACTGCCTCTGCTTGAGAGAGGCCAAAGGGACGGAGGTACTTACATTGTATCAAGTAATAAACACATACTATATACAAATGAAACCCTGTATTGTGTGCCTGGTGCACTCCTGACTCCATTGGATTAGCATGCACCCTTTCCCCAGGACAGGGGTTCAGTAGGGTACTCTGGCAGCTCCTGTATTGTGTGCCTGGTGCACTCCTGACTCCATTGGATTAGCATGCACCCTTTCCCCAGGACAGGGGTTCAGTAGGGTACTCTGGCAGCTCCTGTATTGTGTGCCTGGTGCACTCCTGACTCCATTGGATTAGCATGCACCCTTTCCCCAGGACAGGGGTTCAGTAGGGTACTCTGGCAGCTCCTGTATTGTGTGCCTGGTGCACTCCTGACTCTATTGGATTAGCAGTTCCTTTTCTGACCTACAGTATTACTCTCCATTAGGCATCGTTATCCTAAGATGGAAGATGAAGGTTTGGATGTAGAGAACTATAATTTGTGCACTAGAATTGGAAGGGGTGTTTAATTCATTATTAGTCAGTAATGAACCCGTTCCACAATCCTATAATGACTAGAAGCATTCATTTCACCCTTGTCTCGGCAGCCTGCTTTCTTATCAGGGTATGTGGGGTTAGAAGTTCAACATTTCAAGCACAGAAAAGGGTGAGAGCGTAATATTTATTATTTACAGGATTTAAAAGAAACACGTTTACTGCAAAACTCCTAATCTCGTTTTGTCTTTCTTCGTGAAATGGAATTAATATCCATGACACATTAAGTAAATGGCTTAGAAGGGAATACAAATAAAAACAGAAACTCAGAAGACATTTTAATAAGTAACAAATAAACAAACTTGGATAATCGAATCGTAGCCGTTAAATGTGTAAAATGTGGTGTCCTGTTCAAGGTTTTATTCATGACACTTATTCATATCAAAGCCTTAAAGAAATCCAAGAGTAAAACCTCCAAATTAAAAGCAATTTTAATAAAGAGAATTCAAAGGAAGAATGTGGGAGGTGAGTCCAGCCATTCAAAAATGTTTAAAGGACACACAAAATATATTAAAGACTGCAAACCTAGCAAATTAAGTAAAGCATAGCAAAAGTAAAATGGAGCATAAAATATATGCTTAATATTTTAGTCATCTAAGCTGAAAGTTAGCATGCTGAGGGGAGCCCATTCTGAACCTGCTTCCACTCACAGTGTGTGTGTGTGTGTGTGCTTGTGTGTGTGTGTGCTTGTGTGTGTGTGCATCTGTGTGTGTGTGCTTGTGTGTGTGTGCATCTGTGTGTGTGTATGTGCTTGTGTGTGTGCGCGTATGTGTGTGCGTGTGTGTGTGTGTGTGTGTGTGTCTGCTTTTGTGTGTGTGTGCGTGTGTGCGTGTGTGTGTGTGTGTCTGCTTTTGTGTGTGTGTGCGTGTGTGTGTGCTTGTGTGTGTGTGCTTCTGTGTGTGTGTGTGTGCGTCTGTGTGTGTGCCTCTGTGTGTGTGTGTGTGCTTGTGTGTGTGTGTGTGTGTGTGCGTCTGTGTGTGTGTGTGTGCTTGTGTGTGTGTGTATGTGTGCTTGTGTGTGTGCTTGTGTGTGTGTGTGTATCAGTGTAAAAGGACTCAGTCACACATCTGACTCTTAATCTGCGGCCCTGGGAGTTGGTTCCCATAGGCTCCCTGGTCCTGGAGGGGGCAGTGAAAGGGAAAGGCCAGGTCAAGCTACGGCCCGGAGGTTTGTTTCCAGAGTTCCTGCAGTTTTGTGGCTTTCTCTACTTTTTCTTCTTGTTCTTGCCTGGTCGGGGGGCACTGGGGGGGAGGGGGTGGCTGTGTTCAATCATCCTGAAAAGCAATTGAAAATCCTCCCCTCTTCATAAGCATGAAGGCCTAAAATGAGTTAATTAATCTGAAGGCCATTAAGGGTGGTTAACATATGAATGAGTGAGTGGGCTGCTTAGCGATGCTGAGCAGGGGAAGCGGTGAAGGAATCGGGAACAATAAGAGGCATTTTGGATGTGATTTGAGGAGTCTTCTCTTTCAAACAAAGCTGCAGAGGCTGGGATGAAATGAGCATAGGAGAATATTAGAGATTAACCACAGGGGGTTGAAAAAAGAATAGACTTGCCAACTTTTCATTATACAGTATACACTATAGTGTCAGAAATTGCCTGGTCCAAATATATATATAGCCTAACAAACTAGAGGGGCTGGGCTATTAAAAAAAACATAACTTTTCAGAATTTACTAATATTGTGCTCAGTTAAAAGATGTGTTGTACAATAATAACATCATAAACATATTAAATGAAAGCCTACCTTATTTGTAGAGGAACTGGCCTCTTCGGTTTTTTTGAGAAGCAAACACTGCTATGACCTGATGGTTAAAGTCAGGAATACTGAGGATAAGCTCCTTTTCAATCGATAGTACACCAAGGCCCCTGTTAGCAAATATGTGCGCAGCCGTTTCGCTAGGGCACAAATGACAGTGTTAGCCAACTGCCGCAATAGCGCACAAAAATGTGATTTAGAAGTCGATTCTCATGCGTGGGCTAACGCATATCGAATAGCGAATCCTGTGCCCAGCCAATCAAAGCACAGTAGGGTGAGTAAGGTTACAACCAATAAGGATTCAACATTCCCTTTAAGAGGACCTGTGCATCTGTGATAGCGAACACATGCCATTTTGAAACACTAAAAAAGAAGAAAGGCACAAAAAAACATTACAAATGTCCAAGTGAGGATGATGACCAAGCCCCTCAAGCAAGGCCACAACATTTTTTTTAGCAGCCTGGAGGTGTAGAGTGAATACTTTATACAAAATAAAAAAGTAACCTATAAAGGCTTTGTCTTAGCTGTCTGGCACTTGCAGCATCGGCAACCTCCACCACTGGGGCTTCAAGTTCAGCATCTGCTTCCCTCAACCCTGTACTCTTTCCTCTGTAATTCAACGGAGAGTTACGGAGAGCTACGTTATGTAAAATACAACTAGCCAGGTTGAAATTGCTAACCTTCTGAGTAGTGTACTGTAGTGTTTCCCCAGAGACATCCGAACATCAGAATTGCATTTTGAGGATTCCAAATGTGCGCTCAATTACAGTACGAGCGCATTTAAATGTACGGTTATACCTCTGTTCAGCAGGGTTTGTGGGGTTGAGCAGCAGTGTCAGTAGCCATCGCTTCAGTGGATACCCGTTGTCCCCTATCAACCAGCCTCTCAGACTGTCATCCCACTGAAACGCAGCTGCCACCTGTGAATTAGCGAGGACAGACGAGTCATGAGCGGAGCCAGGATGGTTTGCATACCCATCTGTGGTGCAGTTGGCCTCACACACTTCTTGCACGTTGACAGAATATGTCCCCTTACGATTTATGTAAAGGTGCCAATTCTGTGTTGGTGCGCGTAGCTGCACATGTGTGCAATCAATGGCTCCCAGGACATCAGGAAACACATACCTCCCAAGAAAACCCTGCTCTATATTTTGTTGCAGCTCATGAGAGACAGGGAAATGGATGAATTCTCCTGCCTGCTTTACTAAAGCTACAGGTACATCTCGCAATGCACAGCCGACTGGCTCATGTCTACAGTTCACTGTAAAGCCATAAATATTTGCTTGCCTTTTATTATACGTTTTTCGTAAACATTTTTGGCACAAAATCAAATTCCACTAACAATACGTACTTCATATATTGCAACAGGTTACCAACATTTCTGGAGCAAAATAGGTTTTATTGGTGTGATTCGCCAAATATTTTGGTCAGAAATATTTATGGCTTTACAGTAACCCACAGTACGTTGGAACGAGCCAGTGGCATACAATGTTAGTGCAGTGGATACCCTTAGTGCTACAGGCAAACAGTGTGCTCTCTGCATGTCTCCTTCCAGGTCAGCCTGAAGCAGCTGGCAGATGTCAGTGATTGTTTGTCTGCTGATGTGAAATTGCTGCATACTGTACATTGTGTGTCAGACACTCAGAAAAGATAGATGACTTCTAAATATTTGGGGACGCCCTCCTCCTCCTCTCTGTCTGGCCATGTAGAAATCCAGTGCGCACTCCATATTTCTTTTATTTCTCTTTTTTCTCTCTCTCTTTTCTTTACCTGCTTCCCTGGTAGTTTCAGCAGTATTTATAGTCGACCATATAATTTGTGCACAGTTTAGACCTGGTTTTCACATGTCAACTGAAACGCAAACGCTAACACTGTTGATGGTTTGCTAAATCGTCACATTTGTATGTAAATGAGGACACTCCCCTAAAGTTCAGCCTATGTCCAGTGCTAACGCTGACTTGCAGAGTGGGCACTAAAACACGGTTGCTAAATCACATATGTGGGAAAAGTTTGTGTACTGAAACATCTCTCTGATTCCGCTGTTGTTACTGGGGATGTAAGGGCGATCTCCGTCAGTTGAAAGGTTTCTGAAAAAGTGCCCTGAAGGTCGTTCTCCTCCAGCACTTGAAGCAATGTCAAAACCGTTAGTTCACTTTGAAGTTTTTCTTTGCATATCATTGGGTAACATTTCACTGCCATGTGCAGGTTATGATTTCCATTACATGAGAGTAGATGTTAAAACTTCATGCTGATTTGAACTTGGCTCTCGCCAAGATAAGCACCAACTAAGACGTAGCTTCACAGTAAACTAATGTGATCCATATGTGTCTCCATCCATTTGCGCTTCCTTCCATATGATGATGTAGATATCCTTCTGTCTGGTGTTGATGGCTGAAGTGTAATGCTGGCTCCAGGGATCAGCTTATTTTGCCTCCCTAAGCGCATCAGCACACACAACGGCTGCGATGCTGGCTCCGGGATCAACCATAGTGCGGTCTCCCCAGCGCATCAGCATGACAACCGTCTGGATTGAGCTAAGTAGGGTACATCTCTGGGGTCTTCAAGTGGGCACCTTCCATCCTCGGTGTTTCGTCGACTAGCCCACGACACCTCAAGAGGGCTCGACGGTGATTCTGGCGTCCCAGCATCACCCCCTCCGTCCCCACTCAACTCAGCCCAGCTTACTTACCTGTATATCAGCCTTTCTTTCTTTCTATTGTGCTTGAGATCCCCAGCCAGAATCTTTCCGTCTCAACCACAGCCAGTTGCTGCTCCTCTCTGCTGCTTCAGATAAGTTCTTCACTGTGCGACGCAACTCTTGGCCATTGAATCCGACATCTCTGAGAAACCGGGTTGTAGAGTGTGCCACAAATCCTCGACATCCCACTTCCACTGGGTAAACCCAGACTCTCCATCCTCGCTGTTCCGCTTCAGTGGCTAGTTGAGCATACCGCAGTTTCTTCCTCTCATACGCCTCATCTACAGCATCCTCCCATGGCACTGTTAACTCCACCAGGTGAACAAGGCGTGCTGATCCAGACCACAAGACAATATCTGGTCGAAGGTTTGTGGTGGCAATCTCAGGTGGAAAAATAAGCCGTTGACCAACATCCGCCAGCATTTTCCAGTCTCTAGCAGCTTCCAGTTGTCCTGGGCGAGGATTGGTTTTAACACCTTTTCTTGGTGGTTGCTCTCCTGGGCGGAGGAATGTTGTCTTTTGTGTGTAATGTTTTGATGGAACAGGTGGCAACTTATTGGTCATGTTACGCTTGTCTTCCAATGCTAAGGCCAAACATCGCAGCACCTGGTCATGGCCCAAGTAAACCGTCCTTGGCTAAGAGCCACCTTACATCCTGTCAAAATGTGCCTTAATGTTGCAGGTGATGAACACAAAGGACATGAGGGATCCTCTCCTACCCAGAGGTTTAGGTTCTGTGGTGATGGGAGAACATCATATGTTGACCTTATAAGGAAACTGATCCTGCTCTGTTCCATTGACCATAGGTCTTGCCAGCCAATCTTGCGTTGTTCCACACTCTCCCATCTCATCCATTCTCCCTGCTTGCCCTGGGAAATGGCCTTTATACACCTCATCCTCTCCTCCTGCTTTTGCACCTCGTTGACTACAAGCTTCCTCCGTTCGCTGGGGCTGCCTTGTGCCATGTAGGAGGAGCTGAACTGAGACCAAGACCCCCTCTTCCATGCTGAACTTGCCCCATGATATCACCAATTGAAGGGCAGCCTTTGCATCCTCCACAGCTTTCTTTGCCACCCACTTTCTTCCAGTTTTCAACACAGGTGCTGCCTCCCTTACGCATTTGTCGCGTGACTCTACTAATGTCATTTCCAGTGGGACCTTGGCACTTAAACTCCTCGGTTAGAGCGGAGACAGGTAGCTGCAGTATTCCTTTACCATAAAGTCCCACTCTGCTGAGGCAGCGTGGAACTCCCAACCATTTCCTGATGTGTGAACTGATTAAAGCTTCCAGCTTCTCTACTGTTGTCAAAGAAACCTCGTACACAGTCAGTGGCCACAGCAGCCGTGGCAGTAGGCCAAACTGAAAGCACCAGAGTTTTAGTTTGCCTGGTAAAGCGCTGCTGTCTATGCTCTTCAACCCTTCCACAGCTTGTTGTCTAACTTCTCCCACACGAACTGTGTCCTTTAGATCCCCGTCGTACCATCTCCCAAGGCTCTTCACTGGCTTCTCAGACACTGTTGGTATTGCCTCACCATTAATGAAGAACGTTTTATCTACTACTTTACCTTTAATTATAGAGATGCTCCTTGATTTAGTGGGCTTGAATTGCATTCATTGTTCATTGGGAAAATCCACATGAAACTGATGGAAGTGTTCTGAATCGATAAGAACAAATGATATCCAGTGATTTACTTTGTCGAAGTGTTCTTTTGCCTGGAGATTCATAATGTTACACGCTTCCTTCGCTACATCAACATTCTTTGATCGAATTCTTTTCTTTGGTGGTTCAGTTTCGCTTGGGTTTTCAGCTTCTTCTGCAAGAAGGTTTTAGTTCAATGCTGTCACAGATTTAGCAAATTTGTCCAGAATCTGACTTTTGCACAAGTTGTCAAGAATAGCTGTTCGTTTCAGAGATATTGAGAAAAATGTTGAAAAGCCTGAAAGATTTGCAAAGAAAACTCTGCTTGGTTTGACTGAGCAGACTCGTCGCGTAATAATATTTAGCTGGTGAGTATAACAATGGACAAACTGCACATATGGATCAGCTAACTGATTGTCTTGTTGAGAAAACGCATCAACCAAATCTAGAAACACTACCCGATTTAAAGAAGACTCTCTTTCATCATGACCTCTCTCTCAGTGGCAGAACCTGATGCAGTCAATTATCCAGGAAAGAACACACATGTTCTTCTGTACAAGCTTATTATGCCTTTGCATGGAAATACAGTAACCTTCATCAATCTGAGTAGCAATATTAACGTTTCCAGTCATTTTCAGTTTAACACAGTTCCCGATATGAGAAGCACTGCACTTTCTTAACTTTCTTTGACAGGTGTTTTAAATCATTGATTCCAGTTTTGGTCCAAGCTGTATCCCCTCCAAACAAGATGCATGGAAAACAAAACCATATTTCTTTTTCTTCACTCACCGGCAGCCAATCCTTCCTGTCAAACGATGACACACAAAAGCGTCGGTTTTGTGTCTTGTCATTTTGTGTAATTTGAATATCACGAGGCTGAAGTACACCTAGCCTTTTAACCTCCAACTTTTCTTCTATTGACACAGGAAAAAAAAGTCTTCTGAAGCAAATTGTGGACATAATTCATTGTACTCTACCAGCCATTTACCCTCGTCACTCACTGAATAACTGGGAAGCTGGAGGGCTGAAGAAGGGTTACATCGGTAGTTTCCGTAAATACTTGGGCTCCTGGAGATTAGCCCCATTTTGTTCCCGGTGTGCTTCCCCTCACCTGTAGGGAGTCCCTGTGAGCCCCGACAGATGAAGTGATGAACACTTAGCAACTCGAATAAAGCCGAGGGTTAACGAAATGTAGCCTTCTCCGGACAGATAATGACGCAAGTCAAGGAATGTCAACAACGTCCTGACGCAAGAGGGCGCACCTTCGCTGTAAATTTAAACAAGGGACTGAATTCAATTAATTGATGATAAGAGAAACTAACCATGAATATTACCGCTGTATGTTAACGAGTTGGAGTAATATGTCCCTGGAGGTGCTTAGCCCTGTCAGCCCTTAATGACCAGCCGTCACTGATGCATTGTGCTCTGCAACATTGGTAACTTGAGCAAAATATGTTTAACGATGGGGATGGCAAAAATACTACTGGGAAGGTCGAGGTCATTCAGTGGGGTCCCAGTATGGCCAAACGTTCCATGGTTCGAGCTTTCATGCTCTGTTTCTGTCTGATTGCCAGGAGAGACATCGTTTGTGGGTAACACTTTACATTGGGTCTCTAATTACTGTGTATTTACGTAGTAGTTGCATAGTAAATATGTGTGTACTTTCACACAATTACAATGTTATTATGCATAGTTACAGTGTACTTAATGTACAAATATTTAAGTATACAATGGTAGCAGAAATGGGTTAAGGTTAGAGTCAGGGGGTTAGGGTTAGGTTTAGAGTTAGAGTTAAGTTTATAGTTTGGGGTTAGGGTTAGGCTTATATCATGCAAAACAATGTACACATTAAGTACATTGTAACTATGCATAATAACATTGTAATGATGTGTAAGTACACCTGTACTTACTAAGTAACTACAATGTAAATGCACAGTTATGAGAGACACTTAATGTTAAGTGTTACCCGTTTGTGTTTCTTAAGGCACAAGGGTAAAATCAGCTTCCATAATTGAAAAACAAAAATGCATGTAGGTTTTTTTTTCGGGGTGTCTGTCTTCACATCAGGGACCTGGTTCAAATCTAGCAAGGGGGCTTACTGGAGAACTGTGTTGGTCTTCTTGCAGGCATCCTGAAAAACAGCATTACCATTAAGCATGCACTGGAATGGAAAATAAAACAGGACAAAGCCCAAATCAAAAAGCTGCTATTTAATACATCTCTGTGATGCGAACACCATGTTTTATTTTTTGCTGACGTACTTACAAAAAAAAAAAGATATTTAACTAGACAGCCGTAACTGTGTCAAAAAAAGACCTAGCTGTCACTCAGAGATGCTTTGTGAGTCAAGTCTTAATAAGGGGATGTGAGAATAACTGTGCTAAGTGGTGTCGGGCTGTCCCAGCAGTAACGCTGCACTGCGCTCATCTAACCAGGACTTACATAACATTTTCGTGTTTCCCCTCAACTCCCTCTGAGAATAACTGTGCTGAGTGGTGTCGGGCTGTCCCAGCAGTAACGCTGCACTGCGCTCGTCTAACCAGGACTTACATAACATTTTCGTGTTTCCCCTCAGCTCCTTCTGAAGTTACATAACAAGGGTGGCAGGTTAACTGCTGCAGAATCGCGGGCTTTGTGTTCTACATCCCCGGCTCAGTGTGGGTCACGGGTGCAGGCAGGTTCAGATGGATGTGATGTCAACGTCCCAGCTGTTCTGCAGATGCTAAGGAGGGGCAATTGCCTGTAATGACACGACTAGTATCCCTGGGTCTCTTGTATCGCCCTTTTTCTTCTTCGGCCCGGTGGCGTGATCAAAAGTACGTGGTAAACGCAATTAAAAGTGAATGGAATGTATAGGCAACAAAAACAGTGTTCTGGACATGTAACTTCCTTTATTGATCACCACCAATCACATGGAAAGTTATAATTTTATACATTTTGATTATTCTTTGTTTGGAGGGGTAATTCTTGGTACAAGCAGGTTTATGTTTATGGTTAGCCATAAGTTGAAAACCACAATTATGTACAAAACAGAATTTAATTCAATTTTTACAGTTTTAGATTTTGGAGTACGATTTGGAGTACGATTTGTTTTACATATAAAAATCATGTGTGGATTTTTGACATGCGAGGAACGTGTTGTTATTTCACTATTGTGATTCAGACCTGACAGGCGTTTTCTAAAGGCATCATTTAGGATTGTTTTTCCTGAGACCAGGGTGGCGAAGAGCCGCCCTTAGAAAACACTACATTCTCCAAAAACAATACTGAAATGAACTGGAAGTTTTCAAAACATCTGCGGAGTGGAGATCTGATTTCCAAGCGCAGCGATGCGGGGGATTGGGGGATCCAAGCATTTTGGAAACAATGGCATGGATTTTCCATACCGGCATTTATGTTTTGAGGGGGGAAAAAAGTCACACGTCAAAAAGGAAACAACATATGACTTTGTATGAACCCCCAACCAACACATGCATTTTTGTAAACCAGGTGGGTATGTAACTGGTAACAAAAACAAAACAAAAAACAAACTGAAGTTCCACAAGCGAGTTCAAAGGTAACTGGGAAAGACAGCCTTATCCTTATATCATGGGGGAGATTCAATCAACTTATCTCATGGGGGGGAGATTCAATTAGGCAACGATTTGCCTGTGTCCCTGACATTCAATGAAACGTTCTACATGTGTGTATTTAATTAGGGGCTAACAGAATCATTACAAATCATTGCAAATTACACAGAGTGTCTCTAACTATATCACAACTACAATGTAGTAACACAGTAATTACAAATCCGGTTGTGCACAGTAGTTACAATGCAACAATATGTTTTATAAATGTTGTCAGTTGTAATAACACTTTATAGCCATGCAGTCATGTATGTGTAATGTAATAACTATGTTACCACACATGTGGTTTGAAACACTTCATGCAAAGTGTTATCCAGAACTTAGCACTACATATATCATGCAAAAAGATATACCTGTTAAGTACATTGTAACTATGCATAATAACATTCTAATGATGTGACAGTACTAGGCTTGCCAACTGTTTGGCTTTAGACCTGACAGTCGGGTTTTTAAACTTGTTGTCTGGTTTTCTAGTACACTAAGAATCGGACACGCATTGCCCGCTAACAAAAGGCGACCATCGGCTCTGTGCCAGTGGTGCAAATTTGTGACAGACTAGAGATGTGTGAAACCGGTTCCTGCTTTGGAACCGACGAGCCAGATACAAATATCAGGGATCCGGTTCCAGTGAGTACTATGAAGTTTTTAATAAAAGTGATTATTAAAAACAGGAATTTCTATTATATTTATTTCCCTGGAGAATAATTCAGTCTCACTTGTATATGAAGGGATGATCGGATCTCCTTCAGATTGGCTTCTCTCTAAATAAAGAGGGAAGAACATGACCACGCCTAGCTCCGCTCTCTCAGATAACCTCTCTCTAAATAAAGGGAAGAGGGAGAGTTTATAGATTGCTGCAGGAAACTTTAGCGGTGGCTCCCAGTGTGACCTTCATTTCCAGAAACAGAAACGCACAAGCACACGTCCTTGTTTCCTGTTTCCTGTTTCCTGTTTCCTTTACCGTGCCCACTGACCTGCCACTGCCATGCTGTTGATGAGAAGTGTGAGTAGCGTTACACATTTCCACTTCATACAGGTCAGTATGTAGATACATGTAACGTTTACCATAGTAAAAACACAGCACGTGTATTAAAGCACAGTGAAAGCATGGTAAAGCATAGGGAAGCATTGTAAAGCACCGAGAGGCATGGGAAATCAAATAACAATACCTAATGCTAAATGTATTGTATAGCTTGGGAAAGGCATGAGAAAACAGCAAAATGGCTGTGCAAATTTACTGTGGAAAACTTTGATAAGTAGATTACACAAAGTATATAAAGTAAAACTTTAAGGAACTAAGTCAAGTACACAAAAGTTTCAGCTAGTGACTTTTTTCGGTGTTCCCAAATGCTTGTTTACTTCGCTTTGTTTTATGTTTGAAATCTGAAGTTATGAATTGTATACTCTACAGTACATATAATATACAGTATACGTCAGAAACCCCTGGCTTTGAAGCCATGCCTATACCCTGGTAGCCCTGGTGGGGATGCCCTCGTTTTCCCATGGTGTGGTCCTGTGTATTAGTCACATTAATTGCTGGTCCAATATCCTAACTTGGCAGAAATAACTGCCATAACCCTGCATTACAAATACACCCCAGAACCTTGCTTATAAAAAGCTTTAGAAATTATTTAATTGATACTAATTGGTTTAATTAGTGCAGTTTACCCTTTAGCAGGTGTTTAGGTAGGTCTGTCAAAACTGTCAGAATAATCTTTACTTATTTATTTATTTATTTATTTAGGAATTCAACTGGGTAGAGATTTACTGGGAATGTTTTTTTTTGTTTTGTTTTTTTTGTTTTTTTTACATAATTGACCCTTACTAAAAGAAATAAAACTGATATGATATGGAAAATTGTGCTAACTTCTTTCTGAATACTTTTCATGCCAAGTAATAATATGTGATCCGGTGGCACAGCATTCAATATCTGCTATTATTACAGTTATTACAAAATATCACAATACAAAGTATCACCTTATAAAATATCACATGACGGAATATCACATGACAGTTAAGAGCAGTTATAAAGCACAATAACATCAGTAGAAAATAAGAGCAAATTGAAGTGATCAAGTATAGTAAATAATTACATTTAAGCGCGAGTTCGACAAAGAGCAGTTAATGTATAGTAAAAATGTTTGCTTATACG
This sequence comes from Acipenser oxyrinchus oxyrinchus, assembly GCA_030684275.1. Taxonomy (NCBI): domain Eukaryota; kingdom Metazoa; phylum Chordata; class Actinopteri; order Acipenseriformes; family Acipenseridae; genus Acipenser; species Acipenser oxyrinchus. The sequence continues at coordinate 1,097,680 of CM060251.1, read as the reverse complement.
AGTAAAGTCCATTAAGAGCACATAGTAAGTACGATAAATGGATGAGAACAATTTCAAATAAAAGTATTTACAAAAACGTGAATATGGATATCCAAGGGTAAAATCAAGTGCAAGATACAGTGAATAATTAAGAGCAGTAGTAGAATACAGCAAGGTATGGAGCAGTTCAGTGCAGGTACATGCTGCTGCAAGTACTGGTACAATTGGTTGCCATATAGTCCAGTATAGTGGAGAGTTGTAAGGTTTACAGATGCTGTCTGAACAGGTGTGTCTTGAGGAGGCGACGGAAGGTTGTCAGGGACTGAGCAGTCCTGATATCTGTGGGTAGGTTGTTCCACCACTGAGGGGCAAGGGTGGAGAAGGAGCCGGCTCTGCAAGCGGGGGAGCAGAGAGGGTACAGCTAATCTGCTGGTGGCGGAATAGCGGAGAGGGTGAGAGGGTGTGTAGGGAGAAATAATAGTCTGGATGGAGACAGCGATACATGAGTACAGGAGTTTTGAATTGGGTGTGAGCAGTGATAGGGAGCCAGTGCAGAGAGTGGAGCAGCGGTGTAGCGTGGGAGAAACGAGGAAGGGAAAAAAACACAGCAGCAGCAGAGTCGTGGATGAGCTGGAGTGGACGGATAGCAGAGGCAGGGAGGCCAGCCAGGAGGGATTTGCAGTAGTCAAGGCGGGACAGTACCAGAGCCTGGACTAGGAGCTGCGTGGAGTAGTCTGTGAGGAAGGAGTGAATTCTGTGTATGTTGCTGAGGAAGAAGCGACAGGAGCGTGCCAGAGTAGAGATGTGCAGAGAGTAAGAGAGGGAGGGGTCAAGGGTGAGACCGAGGTTCTTTGTGGATGAGGAAGGAGAGAGGGAGGTGGAATCAAGAGTAATAGTGATAGAGAGATTAGCGGTGGGGGAGGAAGAGGGGGGAAGAAAAGGGGATCTGATTTGGTATATCCCACACGCTGCAGACTTCTTTCTAGTGAAGTGTGAATAAGGATCTCGGAGGTGGTTCTGTGCTGAGATTGACAGCATGGAGTGCAACACTGTAACTGTATTGAAAGGCTGCCCCTGGGAACCTCTGTTCTTAGGATCATAAAGAAGCGGGCATTCCAAGAGACTTTACTAGGGCTTGCAGT
>CM060251.1:1074059-1094059 GCA_030684275.1 Acipenser oxyrinchus oxyrinchus | reverse complement strand
CTTTATATGAAGTGTCTCTAATTACTGTGTATTTACACAGTAGTTACTTAATAAATACGTGTCACAAGTGCCTATGAGAAGTTGGGGTTTTGCACATTATGTTTGTTTTGCTTTTGTATTTATTATATTAGTTATTTTGGTTTTTGTACTTATGTTTCTATTTTGTTCATGACCCACATGGAGGCACTTTTGTTGCTTATTAGATTTTTTGTGTTATGTATTTATTTGTTAAGTGTGTGTTATTATTTGTACAACAGCACGGGTCAATAGAAGGAGAAAATAGTCCCATTCCCCAAAGTCTAAATGCAGCCAGGTGTTTTCAGTTTGCACCAATTAACTATCATTTACAGTCCATTATAAAAAGGGAACTAAAAATACAGGAAGGGAGTATGTGGGGAATTGGACGGAGGGCACAGGAAGTCAGCCATCTTGACAGACAGACCTGGACGGTAACAACAAGGATTATTTGGAACTTTACAGGGAATACAGAAGGATAAAGACACGGCAGCCTGATGGAAGGAAGGACCGGTCAGAAACTGATAGCAAAGCCAAGTATTTATCCTTGAATTGTGCTGTTGAAGCAGCGCTTTTTGAGGGTTGTGTGGAGATTGGGGTGTGCGTGGTGAATGAGCAGGGACCCGGAGGGAGTGTGGAGATAGGGGTGTGCATGGTGAATGAGCAGAGACACGGGGGGGAGTGTGGAGATAGGGGTGTGCATGGTGAATGAGCAGGGACACGGAGGGAGTGTGGAGATAGGGGTGTGCATGGTGAATGAGCAGGGACACGGAGGGAGTGCGGAGATAGGGGTGTGCATGGTGAATGAGCAGGGACACGGAGGGAGTGTGGAGATAGGGGTGTGCATGGTGAATTATTATTATTATTATTATTATTTATTTCTTAGCAGACACCCTTATCCAGGGCGATTTACAGTCGTAAACAAAAATACATTTCAAGAATATTTTGAGCAGGGACACGGAGGGAGTGTGGAGATCAAGTGCTGTTTGTTCTTCCGTTGCAGGATCCTGCGTCATGGTGCTGGGGAGCGGGGATCGAGCCTGCAGGGAGGTAAATACAAGCCTTACACCGGGACGAACAAACGGATAAGGAGGTTCTTGGATCGGTCACCTTCAACTTTACCTTTCCTTTTTGGTGTTTCTACCGACACAGTGTTTGGCGATTTAGATTAAGTACAGGACCTACAAACTGAGTCTTCTAGGCCTTTTTGAGGCACAGGTGAATTATTCTGGAACCATCGTTTCACCAAACTGAAGTCCCAAGTAACCAGCTAACAATGTTTTATGATTCTAGTGGTTTTATTTGGTGCAGTTTTAGCTGTATTTAGGATAGCTTTGTACTGGGATATACTTATTGGGAAGGTCCGGGTGGTCAGTGTACTTAACCACTATGCAAAAGAGCCGGGCTCATGTGCTTTCATGGTTATACAGCTTTTAACCTCATCTCATCTCACCGACAGGGGACAGATTCTGTAAGGACAGTGCAATCTTGGTCAGATATGAGCAAACAGGAGTTCGAAAGTAGACTTGAACTGGTAGTGTAAGGAACTGCTGATAGGTCAGTGTCCTAACACAGTATAGAGAGAGTGACTGAGGATCAAACCCTGCTGATAGGTCAGTGTCCTAACACAGTACAGAGAGAGTGACCGAGGATCGGACCCTGCTGACAGGTTAGTGTCCTAACACAGTATAGAGAGAGTGACCGGGGACCAAACCCTGCTGACAGGTCAGTGTCCTAACACAGTATAGAGAGAGTGACCGAGGATCGGACCCTGCTGACAGGTCAGTGTCCTAACACAGTATAGAGAGAGTGACCGGGGATCGGACCCTGCTGACAGGTCAGTGTCCTAACACAGTATAGAGAGAGTGACCGGGGATCGGACCCTGCTGACAGGTCAGTGTCCTAACACAGTATAGAGAGAGTGACCGGGGATCGGACCCTGCTGACAGGTCAGTGTCCTAACACAGTATAGAGAGAGTGACTGAGGATCAAACCCTGGTCCCCAAGCGATGTTCTAAAATGTGGATCTGCCTGACATGTCTTTACATTACTCAACTCAGCCAGCTGCTGGAGAGACTTCATTAGATTAGAGATTCAATACATAATAAATGTGATCATTGCAATAATTGCAGACAATCAATCAATGTAGATACATTTATATATATATATATATATATATATATAATATAATTTCAATTCCAATTAAGTCACAGTAGTCTCTAGTAGGGGCCTGGAAAAGACTGTGTTGGTGTACCTCCTCCATTAACTGCGTAAAATACCCCTGTGAAACGCTTAGCAGGAATTGGACTGGGAATTGCTATCTATTTTCAATAGGAAGTGACTGTGCAGCCTTCACATACCCTCCTGCTTTCACTAACGATACACAGATGAATCTGCTCTCCACTGTATACATGCTCTCATGCTCCATCTTTTAAAGCTGACAGAAAACTTTGCCAGCTGATGAAAATGATTTCCTTTTAGGGCTGGAGTTTGGGTGAGAAAAAAAAAAAAAAAAATCATCCGAGGAACCAAATTCACGATGAAAAACCCGTCTTTAAAACACCCCCAGGCAGCACATCATATGAGATCCAAACCTCATTATTTAAAGAGCAAGCAGCTTTTATTTTTGTTGCTTTATTTTTTCTTTCCACACGTGCAAGTCAGAAATGTATCTTGGCTGCTAATGCTGCGTAATGAGAGCAGGATGTTTTACACATTTTTTTTGAACGGCCCGGTGGCTTTATTGCACTGCCGGCTCCGACCAATCCCTGCTGCTTTCAGAAATATTTTTACAGGCAGGGCCCCAGGTGTCTGAGGGATTGTGTTCACCTTCAAGGGGAGGCTTAAGAAAATGATATAATACATTAAAGATGCTCCGGGGGGAAAAAAAGGAAACATATTACTACATTTATTAGAGCTTTCTTTCTTTCTTTCTTTCTTTCTTTCTTTCTTTCTTTCTTTCTTTCTTTTGTTATTTTCAATTTTGACTTGACAGAAGATTGATTGCGTGCCTGGGGCAGGAAGCTTTTTTTTTTTGTTCAGACCCATGCAGGGCTCTGCTTCACCAGCACTGTATGTGTGTCTCCTTTTGCAGTGTAACAATTCTGGATAGCATAGTAGTTACTTAGTACATACATGTGTACTTACACAATTACAATGTTATTCAGCATAGCTACAATGTACTTAATGTGTAAATCAGCTAAGGCTGTTTGCACTGAGAGGGAGGTGTGAGGCAGCGCATGCTGTGTTGAGTTGCAGGGAGGCAGGGAATCTTACCACTGAACTGCAGGATCCCTGAGCTCAGCACTGGCAGCCTGTGTGAGGAATAGCCCCAGTGTGGACACGCATGGAATCTGTGAGCAAGGGTGCGAGTCGGATGATTGAAATATCTGCGCACTGTGAATTCCAGGACCGCAGCCCTCCCGACAGTAACTGATCCAGCCTCCCCAGATTCAGAACATGCTTCAGATACTGAGCGGGGTTCAGTCCAGGGAGGATATCACAATGTATTGAGATAGAGTCTCTCCAAGGAGGATTATAGAAGCTCTTCACTGCCAGTGTCTGTTTGTGCTCCAGAACTCCAGCTGCGATTCTAACTAGAAGCAGAACCCTTGAGAAATGAGTTTCTGCAGAGGTTTATGACTGGTCGTTTCTTGATACACTCTATAATATCGACCATAACACAATCCATATGCCAGTGGAGGAGTGCTTTTACCTTTGCTTTAGCATTGGTATTTACTGTAAAGTCATGTCTGGCCATTAATTTACCACTGAAACCTTGAAATTTACTTGTATAGCTATTCATGTGGTATTTTTATTATATGCTATTTAAATTCATATGGCTTTTCCTCTACAGATCCCTTCTCTAGCCTTGAATGTTTTAATTCTGGCTGGTTGTGGTTAATCATATGGCTCCATGTTCACTGGATTAGATCAAGCAGTTCAAGTATACAGTATAACATTGCACTGCTTTCTAGTCCTGGAGTCGTGCTACATTCAGGACAGCTCTTGCTATTTAAAAACAACATTTTATTAGAGAATAAAAGCAGCTGACATAAGTGTAATGTATCACATTTTTGACTTTTTGGTCTTGGCTCCTAGCTTTGACTTCTCTTATTTGGGTCTGAGCTCCCCCAGTCTGTCCCTGTGAGCACCCAAGTCTGATTGGATTACAAGACTTCAAGTAGGGTTTGAATAGCTTAAGAAGAAAGGTATTTCAATAACAAAACACCCAAATGTATAGTTCAGGAATACAAATATATATATATATATATATATATATATATATATATATATATATATATATATATATATATATATATATATATATATATATATATATATATATATCAGAAAACCCGCTACATGTGCTTGATCTATTTCACATGTCCCTTCCCTACCGTTCTCTAGAAAAATAAAAAGATAATTAAAGAAACAGATACTTCTACACACACCTGACAGATATTTGTAACCTTTCTGAGAAAAGTTTATTTATTTATTTATTTATTTATTTATTTATTTTTTATCACAGACCAACCCCTAACCCCATTTCAGTAATAGATGTATTTTTTGTCAGTATTTGTTGGGTGGGAAACATGTGTGTGTGTGTGTGTGTAATAATAATAATACTGCTAATACTAATACTATTACTACTCCTCCTCCTCCTACTACTACTACTAATACTAATAATAATGGATTATTGAAACCAGAGCATTGAGTGCAATCGTTTTCTTGATTTCATTATATTGTGAGTCTGATCTATTCACCTGATGAAAACTTTGTTATGGTTCATTACATTGTAAATTGGAATACTAAATAGGTTAAATAAGGCACCCTGTGATGAAAGAATTAGGGTTATTATTATTATTATTATTATTTTCTTAGCAGGGTTCCCACTGTACCAGCGGCAGGAGGTCAGGGGTACTGATTGAACCCCCTAAACAAGCAGACCTGCACACACAGCACCCTGATCTCTTCAGTAACAAGCAGACCTGATCTCTTCAATAACAAGCAGACCTGCACACACAGCACCCTGATCTCTTCAGTAACAAGCAGACCTGATCTCTTCAATAACAAGCAGACCTGCACACACAGCACCCTGATCTCTTCAGTAACAAGCAGACCTGATCTCTTCAATAACAAGCAGACCTGATCTCTTCAATAACAAGCAGACCTGCACACACACAGCACCCTGATCTCTTCAGTAACAAGCAGACCTGGTCTCTTCAATAACAAGCAGACCTGCACACACAGCACCCTGATCTCTTCAGTAACAAGCAGACCTGATCTCTTCAATAACAAGCAGACCTGCACACACACAGCACCCTGATCTCTTCAGTAACAAGCAGACCTGGTCTCTTCAATAACAAGCAGACCTGGTCTCTTCAATAACAAGCAGACCTGATCTCTTCAATAACAAGCAGACCTGATCTCTTCAATAACAAGCAGTGACCAATATTCACCGGCCCCCCATCAGGTTAATCTGTGCTGAGCTGCAGAAATGTATTGTTAATCCAGTCCCTGCATTTAAACCACCATTTACAGAGATAAAGCCTCAGCGAAAGGATGGGAATGTTACCAAAATACTGATTTCCGTTTTTTAATTACATGGAGCCTTACGTGTGCAGTTCGAAGTGTCATTTATTTTCTCTTAATTAAGAGACACTCAGAAGATCTCAGGCTTTATATTGTCCATTAGGTTTTGTTATTTATTCTTGGAATTCACAGTTCAACTGCACCTCTGAGCAAAATATTAAACATTTAAAGTAAACTCAATCAATAATGCTGAAGGAAGTTCATGCTGTAAACACTCTTTGAAAATGTAGGCAAGCCAGTCTAGTTCTGAGAAGGAACACCTCCATTAATAATTATAATTTGCAGATGTTTCCTTAATCCCTTAATCAGCTCTGATGATGCTACCAGCTTGTTTCTCTCTCAACAAGGAGAACTTCAACACACTATAGATAGATAGATAGATAGATAGATAGATAGATAGATAGATAGATAGATAGAGTGGCAGTGTAAATCCCTGCCTGAAGAGTTGATGGCTAGCAGGGATAGGGTTCATTTCTGTCCCTGACAGATAAATGCGTATGGGTGTGGCTGTGCTTGCACAGACACAGGTGTAATTAATTTATTTAATTTGATGCCCTGTTTAATTATTTTATGATGTAATTGTTGCACCTGCTTGTAATTATCAGGCCGGTATATAACAGGGCAGACATGTTTGTTCAGAACTGTCTCCAATCTGTGTGGAGAGAGGCTGTCACAGAGAAGAAACCTGTGTGGTTTAGAAAAAGGTAGTGTGTCAACCTTTATGTTTGTAAAAAAACTGTGTGTTCTGTAACTGGTACACAGCTTAGCCATCTGGTTTTATAGTTTAGGGACGGTGAACAGTTTGAGTCTGGGTCTGGTTCAAAGAGGCTATGAACATTTAAATAAAGTGGAATTTTTCACTAATTAATATATATATATATATATATATATATATATATTATTTCTTAGCAGAAACCCTTATGCAGAGTGACTTACAATTGTTACAAGATATCACATTATTTTTACATACAATTACATTATTTTTTTACACACAATTACCCATTTATACAGTTGGGTTTTTCCTGGAGCAATCTAGGTAAAGTACCTTGCTCAAGGGTACAGCAGCAGTGTCCCCCACCTGGGATTGAACCCACAACCCTCCAGTCAAGAGTCCAGAGCCCTAACCACTACTCCACACTGCTGCCCCATAGACAGCTCTGTTCAAATGTTTTGCATCACCCTATAGAATGAACTCATTTTCTTTCATAAAGTCGAATGAAACCACCTGAATAATGTTACGTTAACATAGTGAATTACACACCACATGTAGTTTAAAAGCAAACAGATTTGACATTCTAGTAAGCAGAGGTTGTGAACAAAGCCTATCCAATGAGAGCCAGGTGTGGGAGGTGCTCAGACAGCAGTACTCTGTTCCCCCCAGTCTCAGCAGCAGGGAGGGCTTTTGTGACCAGTGCAGAACTGCAGCACTCTCTCCCGGGCCTCACACAGCCATGGCAGGGGTTACAGGTTGCAGTTTGAAATTATGTTTAACTGGGAGGTTGACACCCCTTTGTTCATTTATTATATCCGGGTTGGATACGTGATTTCACACTGCTTTTGATAAATCAGGGTTGACCCTAGTGACAGACGCAATTACACAATGCGCGTATCAGTGCCCCGGAAGCAGCTTGTTACAGACGCTTCCATCCAAGCTTCTCTTGGTCCAAATGTTGATTAGAGCAAATGTTTCTACATCCCTGCTGCAATCTGGCCATGATGTGTCTCAATTAACACAAATATGGCTAAACAGAATAAACAGAAATGTCCCTTTGCGGAAGTGAAACCTTCACGCAGGCGTGGCTGTTTGTTATTGCGCCGGCTCACGAACGGCCGTCATGCATTTTGTCTCACTCAACCCGGGTCAAAGCGTGTCGGCCCACATCCTGAGGTGGGTCGCTGCGACCCTGGTCAACCCAGGTACAACCCAGGTATGTGGTTTCACACGCGGGATTGTGACCCGGGTGGCCAGAGCTTGGGTCGTGACCTAGTAAGAGTGCCAGTGCGAAAGGGGCTTTAGTTTCCGCATCAACGGGGGAACAACATAATACTCTGAAACAAAATATCAATCTTTTTTCAATCTTTAAAAGAAAATTATTAAACACTGTGGCAATGTGGCCACGCCCTTGTGCGTAGTTTATGTGTATATGTTACCTGTTGTGTGTAAATGTTGGTGTATAGGCATTGGTACACGGGATATAAGCGGGTCTGTGTTTCACGTGTGTTATAAAATGTATAATTGTAGTTAGGCACGAAGATTGCACATCACTTCACATGCAGATAAAATGTGTATAATGTGTGTCACGGGATTGCACTTAGTTAATTCACGTGCAGTTGTACCGAGACTCCGATTGAATGATTGATTAGCAATCGAGTCTTGGTACAACTGCATAAAAACAGCATGTTTTCACTCACTCGGGGTTGTGTGTTCGGTGAGTGGAGAACGGGTGTGGAGAGGAGAAGGAAAGTAAAATAACGGAAATAATAAGTGTTTGTACTCGCCGTGTTTGTCTGTTTTATCTTTTTGTTTGTCTGTTTATTTTGGCTCAAGTGCCGTGTCCTTTCCTGTGTTGTGTTCAAACCTTTTATTTTCTGTTCTGTTTAATTATTAAATGCTGAGCACGATCAGAAACATGCTGTTTTTATGCAGTTGTACCAAGACTCGATTGCTAATCAATCATTCAATCAGAGTCTCGGTACAACTGCACGTGAATTAACTAAGTGCAATCCCGTGACACACATTATACACATTTTATCTGCACGTGAAGTGATGTGCAATCCTCGTGCCTAACTACAGTTATACATTCTTAAACACACGTGAAACACAGACCCGCTTATATCCCGTGTACCAATGCCTATAACCAACATTTACACACAACAAGTAACATATACACATAAACTACGCACAAGGGCGTGGCCACATTGCCACAAACACATAACAGCTTCACTGGTACAAGGTTACGGAATCTGGCACAGTTTCTAATGCATATGTATTCAGGGATTTTGGATTTTGTACAAAAGTCTTTCTGAGCAGTTATTAAAACGTCTAAACACTAAAAAAATCTTCCACCCAGTATTCTTTGGGAATATTACTTAAATATATTTTAAATTATGATGTAGACCTTATCCAAATGTATCTAAATCAAAGTAAAAAACAAACAAAACAAAACAAAAAAAACACCAATGAAAGCTGAAGCGTAATAAAGCCAGCAGGACTGCATTCACCAAGCGCTGCAATACCAGCCTGTTTAATGGAGCTGCTATGGACCTTCATGCCCCAGCAAGTTCACAAGCTCCACTTTAAATCACATATTCCGTTCAGCAAGATTGGAGTCTCATTACAGAGAGTTCAAAAGAGTTTAAAAGCACTACTTAGAAATATCAAGCATAATAAAAACGATGCTTCCCAAGATTCCACAACTATAATGTGGTCTGTGTAGAATTCCATATGCGGTCAGGTAGCCTTCAGTATCCTGTTTGAGCTGGATCGTTGTAGTGTCGTTGCCTTAACCAGCTGTACACTGTATGTCACACTGCAGGTATTTTACTGTATATTAAAGCCAAATAGTTATCTTCATGTTTAAAAAATACTCCTACGAATAGGCTTTTAATAGCCCCCATTTTTTTCTTTTTAATTTTACCAAAAGAAAAGTTTACTAGTGTTGCACCTGAACAAAAGTTTAGTGAACCCTATCCATTGGAAGGGTGACTTTGAATAGCACAAGAGCATAAACACAAGCAAGCATGAAGACTGGTGTCTTAATTTTATTAAAGGAAAAGGATTCAATGAAAATATAGCATGAAACGTCCCTGAAGAAAATTACATTTGCCTTAATGTTCAACCTCGTAATTAGTAATCTAACTATACCAGCAGGGAAGTTTACAAACCTGGTAGTTACTGTAGGTTCAGGTAACAGACACTGTCCTTTCTACAGTAACAGGAATATGAGAAAGGCCTGTCTGCCTGACCTGTAGGTTGAACAGGTTGAAGTGTTGTTGTTGAAGTATTGTTGTATATTCTATCTTGCCTTGAAACTGAGTTCTTTGATATCAAAGGTTCTTATTATTCTAGTAAAAGAAACAACTCATCAGGCTGCAGAGCAGTTAGGCCAGGGAGAGCCGTGTGCTGTTGTTGTGTTTGCTGTGTCTCCTGCACAGTGAAGCCAGGGAGAGCTGTGTGCTGTTGTTGTGTTTGCTGTGTCTCCCAAAGCCAGGGAGAGCCGTGTGCTGTTGTTGTGTTTGCTGTGTCTCCTGCACAGTGAAACCAGGGAGAGCCGTGTGCTGTTGTTGTGTTTGCTGTGTCTCCTGCACAGTGAAGCCAGGGAGAGCCGTGTGCTGTTGTTGTGTTTGCTGTGTCTCCTGCACAGTGAAGCCAGATAAAGCCATGTGCTGTTGTTGTGGTCCCTGTGTCTAGCACACAGCTGTCGAAAGCACAGGAAGCATCTTGCAGGCCGAGGTGAAGACAGAGGTGTGGAGCTCGGAGAAGTCTCAGCACAGCTGCGCATCCTGTTTGCACAGACCAGACACCGGCTGATCAGAGCACAGGAAAAGGGAAGCCACGGCCATCATAAAGTGCACAGAGGGGCTAATTTACATTTGTTTGCTTTGCAGTCACCTTCCTTTATTATCTATCTCCTGAGCAGCCTTTGTTAGGCTCATTCAAGTGCTAAACAACGTCCCTCTCCTCCTCAAAGCAAAAGATGCTTAGCAATGAAAATAAAAAAAACAAAAAAAAACAAAAGAGGTCCCCTGACAATCGATATTGAAATCCATTGAGATACCTTTTGTACCCTAGTCTGCCTCTCCACCAATGCTCTGCACAATGAGAACTGGGAAAGGCATACTGACCTGTGATATGTCCAAGGCTGCACAATAAGAACTGGGAAAGGCACACTGACCTGTGGTATGTCCAAGCCCTGTTACATGAACCTCTTTCTGACTGTCCGCAGATTATATCTGACTGTTCGCTGCTGTTTTCTGTAGAAAGTGTTGTGTGCTGTCTGTGTACAAAAACCCATGCCCATTTCATTGGCCCCCTCACTACAATATACCATATGAAATAAAACAAGTGAGATACTTAACAAGGAGTCGCCTCTCAATGCAGCTGTCATTCCGCCAGCACCAAACGACTCTTACTGTGTTAATGGTTTTATGGCATGGCTGTGTGGTTTCTAAATAGAGCTATAAGCTACATGTAGGTTTGCTTGAGATACGTAGATTTCTATGACGTGACACCCCAGCTCGCTCGCTAGCCCTTTGAAGTGATAAAAAAATAACAACATGCAGACTGTAGACAGAATAAAAAGAAAAGGACTTTGTAATAGCCTGATCACAGATTTCTGTATAACTATTCAGATCTAAATACTAAAAGATCTTTCACGCAGTAATCTTTGGTACTCCTATTTAAATATAATTTAAATTATCATGTAGATCTTGTGAAAATCTAGAAAACGCAGAAACTTGATAGCCTTTGAGGTGGTCGGAGTCTTGGAGGATGTGGAAACACCTGGATTAGGGCAGGTTAGGGTTAGGTTTAGGTTTAGGGTTAGGGTTAGGGTTAGGGTCAAAGTTAATTGATTCCTATTAGAGTTTAAAGCTCAAGCTTTGCTCACAAACCCATTCGCGTCCAATTGGGACAGAATTTGCATTTTGAAGAAGCTGGTAACAAGAAGGGGTACGGGAGTGGATATCTGCGCGTCTCCAAGGAGATAGAAGTGTTGGATCTGCGGTCTTCAGAGGAGGAGCACACAAACAGAGGGAAACACCAAACAGGGGCTCACAGAGTCGCACACCAAATATTTACCAGGCTGCCCTGACAGATCACCGTGACCTGAATAGGGTAGCAAGCCGAACGACGGTGTGTTGTGTGTGCCAGGCATCTGGAATGTGCCAGTCCCACACCTTTCAGAGAGCACAAAGAGAGCTGGCAGTTTATCATTTCAACACTGGTTAAAGAAACAGTAAGGAGAATTGCCAAGTTGCCTTCTGTACATTACGTCCAAATCTCATGTGTACGTTTTTGACCAGATTTATAGGGAGTACTGCTCTCACATTAGCCCACTTTCCTTGTTTTCCAGATTCGCAATTGAAAGTCAGCAGTAAAATTTTTTCCGCGTTCCGTGATTGAGAACAATTAAGTACATTGTCACATAGTACTGTAATTAACAGGATTTGTGTCAACGGAGACCTTGATCAAAATACCGGATGTGTGTGCACATTACTATGTACTTTTGAAGAATATTTTAGTTGCCAACAAAATGTGCTTTGTTACAACCAAATTGAAACGTGCAACCAACCCCTTGCTGTCCTGTCTAGTTTCACCCCATAGGTTTACATTGTTTGGCATTAAGTATTATTGGCAGAAAGATATCAATAAAAATGAATGTGTGTGTGTGAGTGTGTATGTGTGTGTGTGTGTGTGTGTGTGTGTGTGTGTGTGTGTGTGTGTGTGTGTGTGTTTGTGTGTGCATGTGCGTGTGTGTGTGCTTGTGTAGGGGTGAAAGTACCTGTATAACCAATCAGTTCACACAAGGTTGGTAACTAGATAGTAATGGTTTTGACCAGACCCTTGTTCACATAAAGGTTGAGGTTCCTTAAGGTGTAATAGAACCCTGGACCATGTGGTGAAGTTTGTCATCATCACTATTTACTCTTTACACAGAGAGTGGGGAGGGGATGGAATGGGTTATCTAGTCATGCTGTTGATGCTAAATCACTGGGATCCTTTGACATCCAAATTGATAGTTTTGATATCTTTCAGCAACTAGAACCCTGATGAGAAGTGATGGGCTGTATAGTCTTGTTTGTAAATGTTCTTATTTTGTTTTATAAAATGGGAGTCAAGGCAAGGTCTGCATGTAAATCAGGGGCTCCACTGTTTTCACAGCGCTAATAACACTTTATGATCTCTGTCTTGACGCGCAACTTCCCTGTTTAAATAAACAAATACAAAAAATAATAAAATAATGATAGTGTGGTGAATCTCCTCCTGGCAGCGGATCAGTTAATAATACTGACATCAGAATGAGATGCATACTTATCTCTCCAATACAGAGCTTACTCTTTAATTGAATGGCAAGTCATTTGCTTCACGTCCAGCCATTGCCTTTTCATTCAATTCAATGGGCTGAGATACCAGTTCATTACAATGGGTGGGTGTGTGTATCTGTGGTAGGGGGTTCCGCATTGCTCTGCAGCTGTGTGCCTGGGGAAGCCAGCAGAGACACAAATACTACCAGCCGAGTTTAACAAGATTACAGTGGGGAGGAAACCAGCTGCAGGCTCAGTAGAAGAATGTTATTAAAATTCCAGTTTAAGAACAGAACTATTGTCCTCTGGATATTACTCTCAGCGCGTCATTAACAGGGAAGTGATGCAGCAGCCAAGCGCAGCAGGGATGTTCGGCTTAATCCCTCCTCTCCACACACAAACACACGAGATCCCTAACCCTAACCCTAACCCTTAATCCCTCCTCTCCACACACAAACACACGAGATGTCTAACCCTAACCCTAACCCTTAATCCCTCCTCTCCACACACAAACACACAAGATGCCTAACCCTAACCCTTAATCCCTCCTCTCCACACACAAACACACAAGATGCCTAACCCTAACCCTTAATCCCTCCTCTCCACACACAAACACATGAGATGTCTAACCCTAACCCTTAACCTCTCCTCTCCACACACAAGCACACAAGATCCCTAACCCTATCCCTAAATCCCTCCTCTCCACACACAAACACATGAGATCTCTAACCCTAACCCTAACGCTTAATCCCTCCTCTCCACACACAAACACATGAGATCCCTTACCCTAACCCTTAATCCCTCCTCTCCACACACAAACACACGAGATCCCTAACCCTAACCCTAACCCTAACCCTTAATCCCTCCTCTCCACACACAAACACACGAGATCCCTAACCCTAACCCTAACCCTTAATCCCTCCTCTCCACACACAAACACACGAGATGTCTAACCCTAACCCTTAATCCCTCCTCTCCACACACAAACACACGAGATCCCTAACTCTAACCCTTAATCCCTCCTCTCCACACACAAACACATGAGATCCCTAACTCTAATCCTTAATCCCTCCTCTCCACACACAAACACACTAGATCCCTAACTCTAACCCTTAATCCCTCCTCTCCACACACAAACACACAAGATCCCTAACCCTAACCCTATCCCTAATCCCTACTCTCCACACACAAACACATGAGATCCCTAACTCTAACCCTAACCCTTAATCCCTCCTCTCCACACACGGACACACAAGATCCCTAACCTAACCCTTAATCCCTCCTCTCCACACACGGACACACAAGATCCCTAACCCTAACCCTTAATCCCTCCTCTCTACACCCAAACACACGAGGAGTCTGTTTACTGTTTACTGTATCCCTAGCCCTAATCCTAACCGTTAATCCCTCCTCTCCATATAAGGACACACAAGGAGTCTGTTTACTGTTTACCGTATCCCTATCCCTAACCCTAATCCTAACCCTTAACCCCTCTTCTCCACACACAAACACACGAGATCCCTAACTCTAACCCTAACTCTATCCCTAATCCTAACCCTTAATCCCTCCTCTCTATACACAAACACATGATGAGTCTGTTTACTGTTTACCGTATCCCTAACTCTAACCCTAACCCTGACCTTTAACCCCTCTTCTCCACACACAAACACACAAGGAGTCTGTTTACTGTTTACCATGAGATTGGGCAATCATCCTTCTCATCATCATCATCATTTTCCCAGCCATTTATTGAGCAGACAAAGTGAAAAGTAAGTAGGGATACAGTAGGTGGAGCAGTCGGCTAATTCGCGAGTGTCTTATTCCCTTCGCTCTTGGATACCTGCATGGTTTTGAATCTGGATAGCTTCACAAGAGGGATGAGTTTGGTTTTCAACCTCTTTTCCTCAATGAAGAGGATTGGGTATGTATAATACTACGATTTTTAATAAATAAATACATGATGGATACTCCATGAACATTTATGAAATATTATTTCAATACCATGTTTTTCGTTGTTGATTTTTTAAAATTAATTAATGGTTCACAATACTGTATTTCACAGACAGTTTATTATGGCATTGGCAAACTAAAATCTCTGAGCCGGGTGGTTTAGTAACCGGCTTAGAAACTGAAACTGCCACACTCTAAACAGTTGCTTATATATTACCAAATTTATATATTACATCATTATATTGCACATTGTGCTTATAAAGACCCTGCGCTTGCACTGTATTTTTTTCAGAAAAAAACAAAAACTAAAAATAAATTTACGAGTATTTATTTTTATATAAACCCTAAATTTATACAGGAACATGAAAATATCTGTCCCTCCAAATAATAGATCTCTGTTTATCATGGGATGGGATGGGACGGGATTTTTTTTGACAGGACAGGATGGGACAGGAATTTAAAAAAAAAAAGTTACGGGACTGGATGGGAAACATTTGGACAGGACAGGATGGGACAGGATTGGAAATGATTACTCTTTTATGGGATGGGATGGGACAGGAACATTTTTGACAGGACAGGACGGGACAGGACTGAAGTTTCATTCCAGTGTCACTCTCTAGTTTCAGGCTCTCCCTTTGAGAGCTGCAGAAATGTATGTAGTGTGTATTGGTGACAACTTTAATCAGCACTTATATATACAATCTGGATGTATTAAAACTGTTTGAACAAGTATTACTTTTTTTGGTTTGTTGATTCCGTTGTGAGCTGCAGGCCTTTTCTGCTGCAGAAAAATTCCTGATTTCTGACAGCTGTGACACGCAAAATCAGTAAGCGAGGCAAGCTTTCAATATATATTTTTTTCCTTGCAACCCAAATCAGGCTGAAAAAAAATAGGGGCATTGTTTTCCTTAAGCCCATACATAAGGTCTACAAATGCTTTATAGAAACCAGAGAGTTCCTTATTTGTTCCATATGTTCACTATAAGTGTGGCCTCTGACCTCTCAGTCTCCCACAAGGTAAAGATCCAAGGTTGGACAAGTCAGCCTGCAAAGCTACTAATTCTCTGAACTCATGGCACGACGTCAAAATCAACAGAACCCTGGTGACCTCATCAGACATTTTTGTACAGATCCATGATACACCCTTTAAAAAGACATTGTAGAGTAGATTTTTTTTATTTTTTTATTCCAATTTAATTACATTTTTGTTTTTGACTCTTTTAATTGTTCTATTTCTACAAACTAGCTTTTTATCTTAATTTTCTAATTAAAACCAATTTTTGTTATCTCTTTTTTACTTTTTTTAAATTTCACACTGCTTTAAAAAGGGGGGCAATCTCTTGTGCTGTCGTCAATGCCTTGTATAAAGCTGTAACCTGTTCCTTAAATAGAATTCCACTGATCAAAACCAATTGCCTGTACTGCTAAACCTACACAGAGAACTCTGAACCTGGGCCTCCAGCTGGCCTCAGTAATAGGATCAAGTATTCTTAAAATTCAAAAATCAATATGCTTCAGTTATACCTGGATTAGCTTTCCCAAGAGCATGGCTTCAATTGGAAAGAAATTCACCTTTTATACATGAGCAGTTCAGTCAAAAGTAAGAACAGCATTCTTCTTTAAAAACATTTAAAGAAAAAGGTGAATCCCATTATTTCTCTTCACAAAGCACACAGATGTGAAAAGCTTCTGTGTCCATAAAGCATGGAAACTGGTTCCAGCACTTCAAAGCACTGTGGCTCAGTGGATTTGGGATGAGATATGAACCCTTGTACCACAAGATCACCTTGGTTCGTGTGATGACAAGGTTGGTGGAGATTGCAAGCCATTTCCATCTGGTTTCTCTTGAGGGTCTATGGTAAGAGATTCCTGGTGGTTTATCTGAGTTATTAGAGAAGTCCACTGCTGAGGTAAAAATGATCATAATAAATCATACCGGCTATAACGCAAGTGCATTTCGAAATGCATTTGTTTTATTATTTTTGGTGCACTCAGGTCACTCTGGAACCAGGAGTGTGTGGGTAACAGGCAGTGTTGTGTTATACACTGCCATTATGGATTCTGTCTCCTATAGGTGAGACGACATGAGGTTAAGGCTCTAAAATCCTGAATGTAGGCAAGCCTGGCTCTTTTGGGTTAAGAAGACAGGGTATATACCTACTGGGAATGAACTGTAGTGTCTAGCACCTTTCTTTTTACACTAAACTTATTAAAACAAACTAAACCGATGACTTGAGGGGATTCAGCAGCAGTCATCCTCTCGCTGAGCACAGAGAAGGCATCATTGTTCCCAGTGATACAGCAAGACCTCCCCTTCATTAGACCTCAACAGGAATTCAAACGCAGTCCAGGAAGCCAGCCTCTCAAAAGCAGCTTGAAACCTCTTTGCAAACACAGTCCGGGAAGCCAGCCTCTCGAAAGTGTCTTGAAACCTCTTTGTAAATGCAGTCCAGGAAGCTAGCCTGTCGAAAGCAGCTTGAAACCTCTTTGTAAACGCAGTCCAGGAAGCCAGCCTGTCGAAAGCAGCTTGAAACCTCTTTGTAAACGCAGTCCGGGAAGCCAGCCTCTCGAAAGTGTCTTGAAACCTCTTTGTAAACGCAGTCCGGGAAGCCAGCCTCTCAAAAGCAGCTTGAAACCTCTTTGTAAACGCAGTCCAGGAAGCTAGCCTGTCGAAAGCAGCTTGAAACCTCTTTGTAAACGCAGTCCGGGAAGCTAGCCTCTTGAAAGTGTCTTGAAACCTCTTTGTAAACGCAGTCCAGGAAGCCAGCCTCTTGAAAGTGTCTTGAAACCTCTTTGTAAACGCAGTCCAGGAAGCTAGCCTCTTGAAAGTGTCTTGAAACCTCTTTGTAAACGCAGTCCAGGAAGCCAGCCTCTTGAAAGTGTCTTGAAACCTCTTTGTAAACGCGTAATAATCTAAACAATGGCGGAGCTAAATAACAGCTACTTTTAATTATATATTAATGTGTTTTCCTACAGTCCCCCTTATTAACATTGCTTAATACAATTAAAAAAAATACACTGGAAAAGGGAGTGCAATATTTGCATTCATTATATGCATTCATAATGTATTATTTTTGGTAATAGGTGTCAGTGATTTATATCACTTTTGTGTTGAACTGGTGTAACAGGGCGGAGGCTGGGTGCAAACCAGCTACCACGCACACCACAACCGAGCGTCTTAACCACAATGCAAAAGCCGGGCTCGTTTGAATCTTCATCTCATCTCACCAACAGGGGGCACAATCTGTAACATCAGTGCATCAAACAACACTGCCTGTTACACTGGCACATGGTTTCTTATTGAATATTTGTGATGTGCAAGTACCGTTAGCTCAAAAGAAACTAACAACCAGAGCCCCACCGCCCTGTTCAGCAGGTAAATACATGGGTTCCAGTAAGAGCCCCACCGATCTATTCAGCAGGTAAATACATGGGTTCCAGTAAGAGCCCCACCGATCTATTCAGCAGGTAAATACATGGGTTCCAGTAAGCGACTGGAGCATCCCGGAGTCAGATGTTCGAAAAACAAGAAGACAAGCAGCTTATTTTTAAAACGACTAGAGCTTAACTGACCAACATCTGCGTGACAGTCATTATATAGTAACATTTGTGAATTAACGTGGTAATTGTTGCATTAAACATAACGTAGAACAGACGTTCAAAGTTTTAGGTTGGAAGTTAACCTCAAAAATAAAAATAATAAAAGTTATTAGCAATGGGATACTCTTATCTGTGTCACCTCATTGAGCTGCAGGTCATACCTCCAATCATACCCCCATTCATCCCTTCATAACACAATTTAACATGGGGCACAGGGCCCCTCTGTCCAGGGCAGACACAATCACCGCCGTGAAACAACCATGCCAGTGACAGCCTTAATCAAGTTTATTAGAGACCTCAGAACTTTCATTCACCAATCAGGAAGCTCCATTCGAGGGCACTGACACACGGGTAGATGGCCACAGAACATTCCGATAGATTCAAATAAAATACAATAAAACAACAGAAGGAAAGCAAAATGAAAGTTTTTTACTTCAGTGAATTACAGCAAAATCATTCACTGTCTCACCCCTTCACACTCCTTCAGATCCCTGACCCCTGCCCCCCTCGCCCTCTCACACTGAAGCGATCTTCCCTCAATCAATGGGATAGGATATCCATGGAAAAATATGATATCCATGGAAAATATATAATATTGCATAAGACAACACCACAGCTGCCCACATAAGAAGCAGAACTGGCAACTTGTCTATACTTGGGTGGGAAACCACAGAATCCCAGCAGCTGTCCTCTCGGGGCTGGTGTTGGGAAGCAGGGTGCTTTCTGTTTGAATCCTCTCAGATGTGGGGTTGGATCTCAGGAAGGGACACGTCTCTGGGCTGGTGTTGGGAAGCAGGGTGCTTTCTGTTTGAATCCTCTCGGACGTGGGGTTGGATCTCAGGAAGGGACACGTCTCTGGGCTGGTGTTGGGAAGCAGGGTGCTTTCTGTTTGAATCCTCTCAGACGTGGGGTTGGATCTCAAGAAGGGACACGTCTCTGGGCTGGTGTTGGGAGGCAGGGTGGTTTCTGAATCCTCTTGGACGTGGGGTTGGATCTCAGGAAGGGACACGTCTCGGGGCTGGTGTTGGGAGGCAGGGTGCTTTCTGAATCCTCTTGGACGTGGGGTTGGATCTCAGGAAGGGACACGTCTCTGGGCTGGCGTTGGGAAGCAGGGTGCTTTCTGTTTGAATCCTCTCAGATGTGGGGTTGGATCTCAGGAAGGGACACGTCTCTGGGCTGGTGTTGGGAGGCAGGGTGCTTTCTGTTTGAATCCTCTCAGATGTGGGGTTGGATCTCAGGAAGGGACACGTCTCTGGGCTGGTGTTGGGAGGCAGGGTGCTTTCTGTTTGAATCCTCTCAGATGTGGGGTTGGATCTCAGGAAGGGACACGTCTCTGGGCTGGTGTTGGGAGGCAGGGTGCTTTCTGTTTGAATCCTCTCAGATGTGGGGTTGGATCTCAGGAAGGGACACGTTGTGCGCTGGGATCAAATGGAAGAGACTGCACTTCCTCTGCCTGAGCCTTGCTAATCCGAGGAATGTGTGGAAGAGAAGGGACTCTCTCGCTTCAGTTAGTCCCACTGCACAGTGCCCTCTGTCCTGCCACTGCTGGCACCCCGTTCAGCTGCTGCACTCAGAGTGGGGCATTGTCCTCCTCCCAGGCTATGTGAGGCATTCCAGCACAGGTGGGGGAGCTGGGGACAGAGCTCCTGCGAAAAGGACCTGCTTTTATAGGGTAGGGTGGGGGTGGAGGGTTGTGCTTTTGATATTAAGGAGTATTTCTTGGTAGACAGACATGATTCAGAAGCAAGCTGTTGTTTGCTAATTTGGCACAGTCTGCTTGTAGCCAGAGTCGGAAATAAGGGTGGTCCATCTGG